>JAQJVL010000001.1:630000-980000 GCA_035578905.1 Stictocephala bisonia
AGCCCTCATTAACAATTAACCTGAGGACCTTAAGGACGACTTACAAACCACAACGGAGACCGGTCAGCTGGGCTGCGTGTAAGGACGGCATCCTTCACCGATCACCCATCCCAGGAACAACTACGGTAGATGTTGTTTCATGCTGTTAACTTGCGATAACATTGAAAAAATCGGTACAATAAAACTATTGCATGCATTGCAGCAACATTATATCGTCATATCATTGTTGATGAGCTGTTTTAAGGTTTATCAAAGACATATAAAAACACTGTTAAAAATCTAATCTAGATTCCTATAGACCTATCGTCATTATTGGACCCCTGGGATTGTGATTGTATTGTAATTAGTTATAAATTGCAAATTGACAGTACATGGCGAGGTTATGATACATTATATAACTGAATTTGATTAACTGTTATTTTTATTTGAATAATCACTAAGATTAATGCTTGAATTGTATTAAAATTCGTTTTTTTCGAATAACTTGTAAACTTGTAGAGATATAAATAAAGTGTAAACTATAAACATGTTTCTTTTTTAAATACCTTAAATTTGATGTACCACATGACCTATGTTCTCATTTAAAAATTTTATGTACAGGGCTACAAAGTTTTTTGAATTTGAAAATGTTGGGTTTGTGATAGACAATTTAAATTATGACCACATTACATAATGTTTGAACGCTTATCTTGTGCTCTTTCCAATGAAATAAATTTGACACTTGCAAATATTTATGTACTAAAGAACCACAGTAAAAAATAAAAAAACCCTGCTTTATAGACAAAACTTAAGATATCTTCAAAATTTGTTAACCATACTGTTCAGCGTTCAAAAAACCTTTTAAATGATTTGCCACATGACCTATGTTGCAATTTGTTAAATTTCGAGATTCAGACCTGTGACCACCATTTCCGGGTACATCCTGTACTTTTAATGCTACAAAAATAATTTTGCGAAGTTCTCCATATTTTATTTGTAAACCATTTATTAGGGTTACAGTTTACTGCACAACTCTGTCAAACGGTTCAACCACAAGAGATTGTGGTCGGGTGGTATGAAATACCCTGTATATTACAAATGTTATTGCTCGAACTTTTAGAAACTGTGCGCTCTTACTAAGACTATAATGGGGTTTATTGTAAAATCTTAATGCTGATTTTGAGGTACTTTATTTTATGACCCGGTATACCTCTGAAGTACAAAGAGAGACACAGACAAGATTACCAACCAAGAATTAAAAAAAATTTGATGGTTTTCACATACGCGTATCTGATTAATAATACATTATAGTTAAATCTCAATTTATTTCCTTTTTCATTATATAAAATGTCCTCTGTGACTTTACTCCAGTGGAATATTTTATACGTGAAGAGAATACGCGAATTGTTTAAGGAAAAACTATCAAAACCCCTTCGGCAAATTATTTGTATTGTAAATGATTGATATATGACTTTAAAATGCGTGGCCAGACATGAAGTCATCCGAGATGGTTCCGGCCTTTATCCCCGCGTGCCATAGGGGGTTTAGTGTGTATCCCCCACCTGTTTTATGCAAGGTGAGTCCTACACTCTGTGGTTCATAAATAAACTCTCCCTACGTATATACATTGACTAGATGTTTTCAACGTTACCGCAAGTTAACAACATGAAACAACATCTACCGTAGTTGTTCCTGGGATGTATGATTGGTGAAGGATGCCATCCTTGCCATCCTTGCACGCAGCCCAGCTGACCGGTCTCCGTTGTGGTTTGTAAGTCGTCCTTGTCCTCAGGTTTATTGTTAAAGAGGCCTCTGGGCCCTAACTTCACCTGGTAAAATATAAGATCTTTTAACTTCTTTCAGTTTAAGGCCTCTAATTGGTTCGATTCATTTGTGCAAGTTCCAAAAGGATGTTAAATGAATTTTACCTGCAATTGGTTAATTCATATTTGCATAGTTCGTATCATAGTTTACAATGTTCACGATATCCATAACTCATATAATATTATTAATGTTTAGCTACTAACTGATGAACATATCCAAGAAAATCAAAATAAAATACCAGTGTACATAGCTAACATTATTGTTGGGAAGGATATTAATAAAGTGCTAATGAGTTATACATTAGTTTTTAGAAGGGTTTGGTGCGTATTTAATGGAAGGAGGAGGTTTATGTGTGTTACAACGGAGATAGATTTACCTTTCAGTAGCAGCAATGTGGTAGAGTAATATGTTTCTGTTTCTTTTATATTTTCTCTCTCACAACATTTAATGAAACTGAAATTGACTCTAAAAAAGTTGGTTTTTAATTCTTTGTTGTTAATTTTATTTGAAATATTTTGATAAAAAACAAATTATAATAACCTTGAATTCATAGTTAAAAGTAGAAAAACATGTTAGAGTTTTAGTTACAATTAAAATCTATTTTTAAATATTGCTGTCATTACACCGATTAAGAAACTTGTTAACAATATTTCATAAACAATACAGTTTATTTAATTAAAATATTGGAGCCTAATTATTAGCCCAGGAAAATGTTTACACGTTTTTGACGCCAGTAAAAATAATAATCTTGATATTTAAAAACTTTTAAACATATAAGTTTTAACCAATATCTTCTCATTTTAATTTGTTGCTGGTTACGCTCCCTCCCGTCATATTGCTAATTGTAATATCTTAGTAGAGGGAAGCATATTATTACAATAAAAGTAAAAGAACTGTCCTAATAGTTTTCCCATTTTTATTTGTAAATTTTAATTTAAATCAGCCGGAAGCGTTGTGGTTTGAAGCCAAGTTTCTTCTAGAGATACATGGATCAATACCAATCAGGGTCAGGCAATTTTCGAAATGGACCATCTGGTTCCTAGAGTGTTTGTAATCATCTATTACACTGTCTATTACATTATCTAGTTAAAAGTCAGAAAGAGTTTTAAAAGAATAAAGAACTCATTCAATTATCCATTATTTAAACTCGTTCTCCATTCACATTTACGTTTTCGTTCGATTCATATGCTTGACGACATAAATATTTGGTATATATTAAATATAAATAAATAGGCCTAGAATGGTTTTTTGTAGACCAAATAATCGACTAAATGTTTAAATGGTACTGATACTTTAAATAGAATTACAGAATTTTATAAGATAAGAAGGAAACAAATCTGCAACTATAAAAACTGTTTTGAATAACGCTTAAAATTAAATAGGACGGCAGTTAATTGATTTCCCTGAAGAAGTGTTGATGTAATGGAAGGAATTCAAGTATTGACTGCAGATAACCACATTATTTTGATCTGTTTTGTATGGGTAAATAAATCACTAAGAAGGATTATACCCATACAAATATACTTTCAGTGTTAATACGTACTAAACAAACATTATTTAGTTTTTAATATATTGCAGTTTGAAATAATATGTTAGATTAATCTTAAAACAATATTTATGATTATGAACTAGACTGTAGTCCTGAACAAACTTCCCACTTATCTTAAGCTGTATTTTTACTCTCACTTTATAATATGTTAGATTAATCTTAAAACAATATTTATGATTATGAACTAGACTGTAGTCCTGAACAAACTTCCCACTTATCATAAGCTGTACTTTTACTCTCACCATATATCCCGTCACCAAGATTCCTAACTGATGGGAGGATAGTGATCCATCATAAGTCATGACTAATTGTAGGGTGGGTGGGCCAAACTAAAAATCGAAACTGACGGGAGGGTGGGTGGACCACCACGAGCCATACTGATGGGAAGTTGGGTGGGCCACCACGAGCTATGACTTATGGGAGGGCGGGTGGGATATCACGACTCATACTGATGGGAGGTTGGGTGGGCCACCACGAGTAATGACTGATGGGAGGGTGGGTGGGACATCATGAGTCATACTGATGGGAGGTTGAGTGGGCTATCACGAGTCATGACTGATGAAAAAGTGGGTAGGCAACCAAGAATCACGACTGACAGGAAGGACAGACGTGCGCGCGCGCGTGTGTGTGTTTTAAACCAATTCTATGTGATTCAAATTCCACGTAAAGCCGTAGGTCCCCCTTGGTTTCCCTAGATATTAGTCCATTAATAAATGTCCCTTTCTGAGTAAGAGAAACTTCATTAGTAACCAGTCTACACTAGCCATCCACACTCATCCTACACTCTTTTTATCGTACAAATATCTTAAAATACACACAGAGTGTGCCGTTGAGGTTTGAAACGTAATTTTCTAAATCTCATCTGGAGAAAATAGTTAAAACTATTAAAATCACTTCTTTCATTGTTTTGATTTTAAAATTTAGATCGTTAATTTTAAAATACATTCAACAGTTAGCATGTATTTTTGAATAGACAATATCACAATTAAAATCACACCAAGAGTCATCTAATGGAGGAAAACAAAAGCAGCCATATAACAAAATAACTTAAAATAAATTATACTAATTTTAACTACTAATGTTTTTTATTACGTAAATACTCTTAATATCGCCAATATACATAAATATATTCCATAGGATAATGAACTTTTTTCTGCCAAGACTCAATATAATTGAAATAATATCCATAGTATAAGTTTTACAATCAATTTCGTACAAGGAATTCAGGTAAATGCCTGTGTTAAAACAATAATCATGAAAGTCAAATTTCAAAAGACAATGATGATAAATTCAATTGAACACTATCTATGTGAAAAAAAACAAACTATAGCTGACTTAAAACAAATCCTATTTGCTCAGCCAAATCACCAACCACCATCAGATTTCCCTGGGGACGGAAATGGGCAGAATCGCTATTCAGTAATTAAAGTGTATTTGTTTTTAAAGAGCAAAATATTCTGACATATCAGTGATAATGTAATTCCTTGATCAATTAAGACTGGAAAAGTGGCTTGTTCTGTGACCTTTTTGCTGCCAGAATATTGGACAGTGTGACCTTTTATAGGACGGCCAAGATCGTTAACGTAACTGAGAAAGAGAATGGGGCCTATTATAGAGCCTTATGACACACCTTGGAAAATTTGGTGGAAGGAATGCTTCTCCCCAAAAAGTTTGTAATTTTCTTTGACATATTGAGCCCACTGTATGAAAATGATAAGTGCGAATGTCTATGATGTGTATAGTCACTCAAGGTTGCCATTTATGTTTTAATAATAGAGTCCAAAATTGTGTTATTATCTATGATAGCAAATACTATGCTTAAGTTACAGAAGATACTAGAGATCGTCCACTATCTGACTTACTGAACAAATAATCAAGATTCTACCAGAAGTATGACAGAGAGAAACTCGTTCATTGTCTCACTAGTGGATATATATTTCAGATACTCCATCTTGTAGATATCCTTTGAAGTAAATTCATCAGTTATATGTCATTTAAAAAAGTATTGTCATTTAAAAATATACAAACTAACCTTGAAGGTTTTTGTCTTGAAGGAAACATTTTATGTTATGTATATGATGGTGTTAAATGTGATTGTTAATATACAGACATACATGAATATCCAACCTCTAACTACAAGCTCTTATTAAAATTAAAAAGTAAAAAAAAAATGTTACATATATTTGAACGCCTTTGTTAGTTTAAAAAGTATAAAATTTGACTGTCATATTTTATTTGTCATTGATAATATAAACATTTTCTAAAAGATGGTAAATTAACTTAGTACAATCACAGCGATTGTGTAACTATATATCAACATTATATGGTGCTTGGAAGATACTAGATAATGTAACAATAGATCAAATATAACTTCAGATTAAAGTTTGTATTATACCTCCCTACTACAGTTTATATTAAAGCAATATTTTTGCCCAGCAATGAAATATCACCACGATCATTTCAATACCACCGTACGTTAATAGGCAGGAAGGTGGATTGAATACTGCACATATATGGGTGGGTGGGTAGGTCAATACCACTGATCGTGAATATGTACTGTAGGTGGGTCGGACAATGCTCACCCACAAGTGTTTAATACTTTATAAGTAAAGTTTATAAAGCTTTAAACTTACTGTAGTCTAGATAAGTTCATGTGTGGGTGGGTGTGTGAATTAATTTCACTATCCATAGATGTAATATGGTATTGCTACTATACCACCCATACATAGGGGTAGGTGGGTGGGTGGGTGGGTGTTTCAATACCACTGTAAGTGTATGGATGGGTATTGATAAATTTATTTAATGACTAGATTTATGAGCAAGAACATTGACTCTATAAATGAAAACTTTTAACAAGCTTTCGACTTCAAGCAGCCATGGTATTAAACTTTAGTTACTAGCATGTATGTTGTATTATGACATTTATGACATGTAAATTGAACAATTCAAATCATATATTAGTAAAACAAAATTAGGCTATAAATATAGTCAATATTTTTTTGTTGTAGCATAAAGAGATGTACTTCTAGGCAGTTGCTTTGTGCCGTTAATTCTGTTCGTATATGATTTCTCCAGTTCGTTGTATTGAATTGTTTATCAAGATTATCTTGAAAGAATTCACGACCCAAAGAGACCATTTCACCAATTCAATTGACCTTTAGATTATTCAACAACATATATAGTTTCAGTCTGAGCGTATGAACGTTCTCTTCAAACCAGGGAAGAAAAGTGTCAGTTATTGACTGTTTTACTCTTCTGGTCAGAGACTGCAAAGCTATAACTCATTAAGTCTTCAAATGAAGAAAGTTAGCTATGCTTGGCTGGCTGTTTTACTCTTCTGGTCAGAGACTGCAAAGCTATAACTCATTTAGTCTTCAAATGAAGAGAGTTAGCTATGCTTGGCTGGCTGTTTTACTCTTCTGGTCAGAGACTGCAAAGCTATAACTCATTTAGTCTTCAAATGAAGGAAGTTAGCTATGCTTGGCTGGCTGTTTTACTCTTCTGGTCAGAGACTGCAAAGCCCACCAAAGTGTATTGACATGTACAACAATATTGGTAAACTGGTTGTATTACTAACCCAACCGCCCACCCATACACGTACAGTGGTACTGACCCACCTGTCTACCCATTCACGTACAGTGGTCCTGACCCACGCGTCTACCCATACAAGTACAGTGGTACTGACCCACCCGTCTACCCATACACGTACAGTGGTACTGACTCACCCGTCTACCCATACATGTAGAGTGGTATTGACCCACTCACCCACCCATACACGTACAGTGGTTTTGACCCACCTGCCTACCCCTACACGTACAGTGGTATTGACTGTTGACCCACCCTCCCACCCATATTCGTACAGTGGTACTAACCCACCTGCCCACCCATACATTTACAGTGGTATTGACCCACCCGCACACCTATACATGTACAGTGGTTTTGACCCACCCACCCACCCATACACGTACAGTGGTATTGACTCTCTCGCCCACCCAAACACGTACAGTGGTACTGACCCATCAGCCCACCCATACACGTATTGTGGTAATGTCAATACACGTACAGTGGTAACCCACCCACCCACCCATACACATACATTTGTATTAACCCACCCACCCACCCATACACATACAGTTGTATTTTCCATATATTTTGCCACATGAACATGCAACAGGATGGCTTTGGGACATGGACATGGGATGCCAAGTGTTGACACAGCAGTTGGCAAATCGTTCGGTCTCTCTCTCTCTCTCTCTCTCTGGGCTAGGTCGGTCTAGTAAACAATAGACCCTGCACACTGACCCTTATAGCAGCAAGGCCACCCCCAAAGAGTGAGAGAGAGAGAGAGCGAGAGATGTTCCAGGCCTTGTCACACACATTGTCAATACCACCCCTACACGTACAGTGATATTCACCCACTCACCCACCCCTACACGTACAGTGATATTGACCCACCCACCCGCCCCTACACGTACAGTGATATTGACCCATTCACGTACAGTGATATTACACAACCAATCCTACTACAAAACCCACCCACTCGCCCACCCATACACGTACAGTGGTATTGGCCCATGGCACTTAACGTGTTAAGCCACCCGCCCACCCATACACGTATAGTGGTACCCACCCACCCATGCACGTACAGTTTTATTGACCCACCCACCCACCCATACATGTACAGTAGTAATACCACTGTATGTGTATGGGTGGGCGGGTGGGTCAATACCAATGTATGTTAATGGTTGGGTGGTTGGGTACAGTAGTAACGACCCTTCCACCCATACACGTACAGTGGCATTGATCCACTGTATGTTTTTGGGTGGGCGGGTGGGTCAATACCACTGTATGTGTGTGTGTGCGTGTGTATATGGTACCACTGTGTGTTTGGGGGGTAGAAAACACCCACCCGCCCACCCAATTTACAATGGTATAGACCCACCCGCTCACCCATACACGTACAGTGGTATTGACCCACCTGCTCACCCATACACGTACAGTGGTATAGACCCACCCGCCCACCCATACATATACATATACACGTACAGTCAATGCCACTGTACGTGCATGGGTGGGTGGGTGGGTCAATGCCATTGTACGTGTATGGGTCAAGACCACTGTACGTGTATGAGTGGGTGGGTGGGTCAATACCACTGTACGTAGAAGAAACTAGATCTGCCCTGTAACACATCTCTTTCTTTGCAGGCACACGAAGCTGTACGTCCTAATTTTGTACAATGTACGTGAATGGGTGGGTGGTTGGGACAATACCATACATATTGTATAGGTATAAATTAATCACTATTGTACGTGTATTGTTATATGCTAGATCCTGATAGAACTCTATATGGAGGCTGATTGACTAAAAGGTGCCATTCACTAACAATGTATGTGTATGGATGGATGGGTGTGTCACTAACACTGTATGTGTATGGTGGGCGGGTGGGTCACTTACACTGTATCTGTACGTGTATGGGTGGGTGTGTGTATTACCACTGGACGTGGATGGGCGAGTGGGTGGGTTACCACTGTACGACTATGGGAGGGTTAGGTTAGGCTAGGTAACAATATCATTATACGTTTGTAGTCGATTATTCACCACAAATTATTTCTTCATATGACAAATTATTTATCTCCTAGGCAGCATGGTTTTTATCCCAAACGATCTATCAATTCAAAACTGTTACATTTTTCCGAGTATTGTATTTCTGTCATCAACGAAGGTGGTCAAGTTGATGTTATATACACTAATTTTGAGAAAGCTTTCAATAAGGATAATCATCTGTCATTACTCTCCAGGTTGAACTATTTTGGTTTATCGGAATCCCTAGTGAAATTCTTTTGTTCGTATCTTCGAGGCCGGAAACAGTTTGTAAATTTTGATGGAGTTTGTTCTAAGGAATTTTATGTTGTGCCGTATGGAATGCCATTGTACGTGTATGGGCAGGCGGGTGAGTCAATGTCACTAAACGTGTATGGGAGGGCGGGTGGGTCAATGCCACTGTATAACAACGAATAATCAGGATCGTTGTCTGCATGGTCAGTACCATCACCTCCTCCACCGAATTATATACGTACTGTACGTGTATGGGTGGTCGGTTGCATCAGTAGGTGATCGGAGAGAGAGGCCGAAAAAAATAGTTTGTGATTTGTTTCTAAGAAAGTTTTTAAGAATTGTATTTCATTCACCGTACAATATGTTTAATACCACTGTATGTGTATGGGTGGGCGGGTGGGTCAATAATACTGTACGTGTATGGGTGGGCGGGTGGGTCAATATCACTGTACGTGTATGGGTGGGCGGGTGGGTCAATACCACTGTACGTGTATGCGTGGGCGGGTGGGTCAGTACCACTGTACGTGTATGGATGGGCGGATGGGTCAGTACCATTGTACATGAATGGGTGGGCGCGTGGGTTAGTACCACTGTACGTGTAGGGGCGTGTGTGTCGGTGAAGCTTGTTTACCATAGTACGTGTATGGGTGGGTGGGTGGGTCAATACCATTATCCGTGTATAGGTGGGTAGGTGGGTCAGTACCACTGTACGTCTATAGGTGGGCGGGTGGGTCAATACCACGGTACGTCTATGGGTGGGTGGGTGGGTCTGGAGAGATAAACACTATATATGGTGACATTTTAGCTAACTTCATGGCTAAGTCTTCCATTTTTTTTTATGATGTATGGAAGATCAGCAGTTCACCGGATGAAAAACTTAAGTCACTTGTGTAACGGCCTTGTTAAGTGAAGATTTATCCTTCTACCCCAGTGTAGCTGAGACCCTCAAGATTGGGTTGACATTTCATACCACTGTATGTGTATGGGTGGGTGGGTGGGTCAATATTACTGTACGTGTATGGGTGGGCGGGTGCGTCAATACCACTGTACGTGTATGGGTGGGCGGATGGTCAATGCTACTGTACGTGTATGGGTGGGTCAATATTACTGTACGTGTATGGACGGGCGGGTGGGTCAATACCACTGTGCGTGTATGCACTTGTACGGGTGGGCGGGTGGGTCAATATCACTGCACTTGTATGGGTGGGTGGGTGGGTCAATATCACCATTCTTGTACAGGTGGGCGGGTGGGTCAATACCACTGCACTTGTATGGGTGGGCGGGTGGTGCCATAATACCACTGACCCACCCACCATAATACCACTGTATGTGTAATGTTTCACAACTCTTTACACAAATAATGAGTTGTGTAAAAGACTCATTAAGTCTTCAAAAGAAGGGAGTTAGATATGATTGGCTAGCTGTTTTACTCTTCTGGCCAGAGACTGCAAAGCTATAAGTCATTAAGTCTTCAAATGAAGAGAGTTAGCTATGATTGGCTGGCTGTTTTACTCTTCTGACTTGAGACTGCAAAACTACAAGTCATTAAGTCTTCAAATGAAGAGAGTTAGCTATGATTGGCTAGCTGTTTTACTCTTCTGACTAGAGACTGCAAAGCTATAAGTCATTAAGTCTTCAAATGAAGGGAGTTAGCTATGATTAGCTAGCTGTTTTACTCTTCTGACTAGAGACTGCAAAGCTAGAAGTCATTAAGTCTTCAAATGAAGAGAGTTAGCTATGATTGGCTGGCTGTTTTACTCTTCTGGCCAGAGACTGCAAAGCTATAAGTTATTAAGTCTTCAAATGAAGAGAGTTAGCTATGATTGGCTGGTTGTTTTACTCTTCTGGCCAGAGACTACAAAGCTATAAGTTATTAAGTCTTCAAATGAAAGAAGTTAGCTATGATTGGCTAGCTGTTTTACTCTTCTGACTAGAGACTGCAAAGCTATAAGTCATTAAGTCTTCAAATGAAGAGAGTTAGCTATGATTGGCTGGCTGTTTTACTCTTCTGGCCAGAGACTGCAAAGCTATAAGTCATCAAGTCTTCAAATTAAGAGAGTTAGCTATGATTGGCTGGCTGTTTTACTCTTCTAACTAGAGACTGCAAAGCTATAAGTTATTAAGTCTTCAAATGAAGGAAGTTAGCTATGATTGGCTAGCTGTTTTACTATTCTGGCCAGAGACTGCAAAGCTATAAGTCATTAAGTCTTCAAATGAAGGGAGTTAGCTATGATTAGCTAGCTGTTTTACTCTTCTGACTAGAGACTGCAAAGCTAGAAGTCATTAAGTCTTCAAATGAAGAGAGTTAGCTATGATTGGCTGGCTGTTTTACTCTTCTGGCCAGAGACTGCAAAGCTATAAGTTATTAAGTCTTCAAATGAAGAGAGTTAGCTATGATTGGCTGGCTGTTTTACTATTCTGGCCAGAAACTGCAAAGCTATAATTCTTAAAGTCTTCAAATGAAGGGAGTTAGCTATGATTGGCTAGCTGTTTTACTCTTCTGACTAGAGACTGCAAAGCTATAAGTTATTAAGTCTTCAAATGAAGAAGTTAGCCATGAAATGGCTAGCTGTTTTACTCTTCTGACTAGAGACTGCAAAGCTATAAGTCATCAAGTCTTCAAATGAAGGAAGTTAGCCATGAAATGGCTAGCTGTTTTACTCTTCTAAACAGAGACTGCAAAGCTATAAGTCATCAAGTCTTCAAATGAAGAGAGTTAGCTATGATTGGCTGGCTGTTTTACTCTTCTGGCCAGAGACTGCAAAGCTATAAGTCATTAAGTCTTCAAATTATGAGAGTTAGCTATGATTGACTGGCTGTTTTACTCTTCTGGCCAGAAACTGCAAAGCTATAAGTCATCAAGTCTTCAAATGAAGAGAGTTAGCTATGATTGGCTGGCTGTTTTACTCTTCTGGCCAGAGACTGCAAAGCTATAAGTCATCAAGTCTTCAAATGAAGAGAGTTAGCTATGCTTGGCTGGCTGTTTTACTCTTCTGGCCAGAGACTGCAAAGCTATAAGTCATTACGTCTTCAAATGAAGGGAAGTAAACTGTGAACAATTAATATTGATACGTTACTACTAACTAAAGTGACAAAGTTATCATATTTACAAGCAGTACAAATAGATATTCTTTTGGGTGATAATCCTTTTGGGTTTACAAAATTAAACAGCAGTGACAAAAATATAATCCCGCATAAAGGATTAAATGATAAATAAGGTTGGATAATCGCGTTGTTCTACAAGAGATTTATATATGTAAAGGACACTTTGCAAACAATCATTAAATTGACATTAAATATATATTTCTATTTGCATAGCCTAATACAACAATATCCATGTCAGATGCAAATTCAATTATTTATCTACAGTTAATTTAATTGTTGCTACAGATTTAAAAACATCCTTTAGCAGACACAGCTTTAATTTTATGAGAAAATTATTGTTTTAAATGTGTTTATGGATATATATATATATTCGTGCTTATATATCCGTAAGATATCGTAATAAATAATACTAATAACATGAATAAATAAACTGAATTAAAATAATATTTTTGAAGTAAAATATCAATTATATTAACAAATAACCTGGAAAATATTTAACGCACTTTTTTATTTATATATTTTATTTTAAAACTACGAAAGGCTCATTCCAACATTAATTATTTTAGATTTAAATGTTCCTTCACTGGACGATAAATATAATTTACACTGTACAATGTTAAAAATGCCTACGAGTCAACACTAAAATGTTCTTTATTCAATTTCAGCATACATTGCATTGAAGTACGTTAAATTTTTGTTGCTATATTTATGAAAATCATTCTTAATTTTTATGTGCATACATAAAAAACTATCATACCAGTTAAACTTTGCTATATGAACTTTCTTTTCATATATTACACATCTTTTCAATTTAATATTGCTTTGATCACAAGTAGTTTGTAAAAAAAAAATCCGTAGTCACATAAAACTGATTTTATAAGCTACATCGAATTGAAGGATATGAGAGTAATAAATTAATTTTGAGTTTTCAAACCACCAACTTAACATGCTCATTTTTCTAGTAGTTCATATAGATATGTGAGAAACTGAATTTTATTTTTTATCTAGTATGACGATTCACTGAAAAACATGAAACGAAAAAGAGATTTCCTCGTTAACATTTCTTTGATTATTTACTGCAACCGTTTTGACAGAGAATATTCTATGCGATTCCAAATTAAAAATTCCCAGACAATTTAATATTCATACACTGATTGGGAGTTTGAGGAAGCGCGCCTAATTGAATTTACCTGAGGGTCGCTTGGGGTATTGTCAGGTACAGATACGCCACCAGCCCTTTTGACCTTGACTTGATATATCCCTCTATTGATGTCACCTTTACCTTTACATATTTTAAAGGTAGTTGATTTTTTTCTTTCATTCTATGCAATAAAATAATTGGGTGTGAAATTTCAAGCCTTTTACGCAGGGTATTTTAAGCTTTTATCCAATATTATATATTGAACGCTAGTAAATATGCAAACATCCTACATGATACAAATGTTAGTTTTCAGAATTTGAGAAATTGACCTTCATCCCAAAAGTCAATGAACCTTAGGTAACTCGAGAATGTGCCATAACATTTTCTTACACACTTTAACCATATAACCAACCACAAGTTATAAATACAAAAAATGCGAAAAACGTTTTGATTCCCTATTTAAAAATTCATAAAAGCAACACTTCTGCGGCATCTGTCTTTCCATCCAACTTATCCATGACAAATCCTACCTTCCACTCAAATAATTATTGTTTTAAGCACTTGACTAAACATGCAAAAATTGAAATAAACTGGTATCTAAACATGTTGAAATGTTAAAAAAGCTAAAAAAAATATGTTAACCATCCCATTTTCTACAAATAACTTTTTGTTTCATAAAAATATGTTGTAAATAAATTTAATGATCTTATTAGTCAATTAGTAGTATAAAAAATTATATATTTCTTTATTTTTAATAAGATTTTTTCAAATTTCAAGGCTTATAAGAGAGAAATTCTAAGTTTGTTTTCACCCTTTGTATTAACATTGTACAATAAAGCCATTATTATTATTACTACATTTTTTTTATTTCTTGCTTGGTCATGATACGGCTTACATGGTTCAACCTATTCAGATTATAATAACAGATATCAGCTTCTTAAGTTCTGCTCCACAGTAAATAATCCACGCATTATTATTGTTATAGAAAAATGTAGAATTATTATAGAAAACTGTAGAAGGATGAAACTTATAAATCAATAAATGTACTATTTGATTTCAGTTATTTTTGTAAAAAAGTATTAATATTTATAATATTACTGAAACATAAAATTATAGGTTTTATTATTTTTTATTTATTAATGTCAGTTTTATCTCCAGTCTGGCGCAGTGAATAAACTATAACTATCAGTTTTTTTTCACCAGTCACTACACAGCAGTACAACTAACGTTTCATTGAAACTGCTTCCAGGAAACGGGGCGATACATGTAGCTGATTCAGACGAATTCAATTTCGTTAGTGCCAGATGTTCATTCATTTATACTACTTTTCCGATAAACAATGTTTCCCCAATGACTGACAAGCAAGTGAAAATGTGATAATGTTTTTCTTAAGATTTTTCTTCACTAGTATCTCACCCAGACCATTTTTATTAAAATTGATCGTTAAACATGCCGTGTCTTTAAGATAAATACTAAAATCCCACAATTTTAGTATTTTAGGTTTGAAGATTAGTAGTTTGAAATGTATAATAGAATTTATGTATGAACTGAAGTTAAATTTTTGGAAACTCAAAAACACGAACTAGAAACACAAAAATTAGAGCTATGTGACTAATTTATGGTTGGTGGGTTTAAACTGCACATATATTTACCTCCCCCTCCACTCCCCCCAAACTACATAAGACGTAAGACATGTATTATATAATGACGAGATCTGGATGCTGTCATATAGATTACGATGGCATGATAAATAACAAGTACACTGTAATATGGAGAAGAAAGGGGGCGGGATATGTATTATTTTCTTCCTGAATTGTCGCGTCCTTTCCGTATTTGCAAGTGGGGGTTTCTCATCCTTACAAGGCCTATCAACACATTTGTTACCCAGGTTTGGTTTGTTACTCAGATTATTTTGGTCGGCTTGTTGTTTTCTTTTCATTTCTGCTTTGTTCACTATAGAATATAGTTAATTTATTTTAAATCTTGTTCCAATGAAGGAGTAAGTGATTTTATTAGCAGTTTGGGATAGATGTTCACTCTCTCATTGATACGGAAGACAGTAAACATTTTATAAAGTTTAATTTATTTTTTAACTATTATCACTTCAATTTGAAATTTAATTCGTAACTGATTAGCCTCCAGCTAATGTGTTGCTTACATGGTTTTAGACAGTATTTAATTACTTTATAATTAATAATATATATTTAATTTACTATACTTCATATTTTTAAAAATATTATCATCACAAAGTCTACGAAACAGTTTCGCTTTGTTTACAAACAAATGCAACAGTTACTCGGAAAACTTCACAACAGCAATTGTGTCAGCTGGCGCGACTGAAGAAAATCAATACTTGCAGTGATGCAACCCAAATAAGGCAGACACAAAATACACTACGAGAATTTCCAATGTCTCTCAAATAATTTGATACCAAACACGAAGTATTACGATCTTCTATGACGACTATTAGCAAGGAATTCAAAACACAAACACGTGCTCACGTGTATGCTAACGCGAACCTCTTTTGGGATACTTTACCGTTCATATACGGATTCTGTGGCATGTAAGGTTGTTCAGATGCTTAACTATAGATGTACTGCTCATGGTATAGGCGAAACAGTTGTGAGTCGTTAACCTGCGTAAGGCAATCTATATCAGATCTATGGGTGTGATGTTGTCATTATGATCTAGCAACGACGCTTAGTTCACAAAAGTTTGACGTACTGCAAAGCGGATGGTCCACAAACTACATAAACAGCGTTTATCTAATTTATAAACAGGACAAACAGTCTGTATATAGTTTATCTGTGGTTCACAAGTTTTAATTGTAGATTTAAAGTTTTAAAGCCACATCATAACACTATCTTCAATAAAATTTCAAGTGTGAAAATCAAGTAATTGCCTTAAACTGGTTATTTAGGCTTAAAGGAACAGGTAGCAGTGAGTGGACTATAGGGTGTATTACAACTTAGATCTGACGTGTCTCGTATATAACTACACAAGCACATACGAGTCTGTCGTGCATCACTTGCACGTAACGCAGGCTTTGTAATCCAGCATATAAAGAAAGTTAATCGTACACAACCCTTGTTATCTGCAATGTTACTTATGTGCAATGTAATAGTAATATACAGAAGTAGTATATAGTAATATATATATATAATATAAAAGCCAGGTTATATGCTTCAGATTTATTGTATTCTTATGTTTAAACTGTAACATTTGAATATCCACTAGAAAGTGTTACAATCCTCCGTTTTTATATGTGTCTAATATAATGAGGCTACTAAATGGACCTAATTGGTAGATGGAGTTATTTTTTTTACGGGGTTTTCTGCTAGAAAATGAGAGGGAAATTTAGTGAACGCCTATACTTCACAACTATTTTAAGTTGTTCTATTGTGTTTTTTATTTTATTTTTTTATAATCAGTTGAGCGAGCCGGTGGCAGAGAGGTCTAAGGCGTCAGGACTTTGAGTCTGTGGTAGAGATAGCGCTTGTTTGAATCCATCCTAGATTGGGACTATTTATCAATAATATTCACCTTTTACTGTATTGCTTTGCTGTTTCCAAATTATCTTAGACACTACTGTCGGCGGAGAAATGATAATGATGAATTTTAAAGTTGTTTACTATGAAAACAAGAGGCTTATGAAAAACCAAACAATACTATTGCTTTCCTCTTTTAATTGTACATTATAACATATGTATTTTAAAATTACTTTTATATGTTTTAACAATGATTATCCTAGGTGAAACAAAAGTACGGAATTTTAACTAGTTTTCACTCTGCAGGTAGTTTACAATTTTATTACTCTAGACCCCGTTAATGTATCACATATATTTTTTATTCTAGGTTGACAGGAATGGTTTTATGTTTAATGTTGATAACATTCAGAGTTTTAACTTTCCAAGAAAAAGTTCTTACCGATACACCGGTACTGAATTCTTTTCTTTGCTTCTGAAAGTCGTACAGTTAAATACCTGGTCACGTTGTAATCTTTATTAAATTTATAGTCAAAAAACAATTAAAATCACTGTAAATTGATCGGTTGAAATTTATTTAAATCGATTAATTTACTTACGCAAATAAAAGTGATGTACCATAACCATACATTTCATTAGGATTACAACAAGACCAAGTACCGTAATTCATTTTACGACCTCTAGAAGCCAAGAAAAATGGTTTCAGGAATTTGACAAGAGCTCTTGAATAGTTAAATTTGTGAAATTTAAAAAACGTATAGAAAACCATTTACCATTGACGTCTTCACCACAATCCGTTGATTGTGTCATAGTTTTCCAGGTTCTTCCCTTGACGGGGTTCTTGAAGTGGCGCCATGTCACTCGACATTTATAGTTATTTAATGTATCTATAAATGTATCCCTCAATATATTCAGAGATGGTGTAATATGGCCTATCACTTAAGTATTGCTTTAATTATTTAGAAACGAAAATGCTAGTTTTTGTTATTTTTTTTATGTGGTCTGGCAGTTCGTTGTAAAAGTTTGATCCTGTGTAGAGTGGTGTGTTACTGAATTTTTTAGGTGGTGTTGTGGTAAATCAATTGCGTAATTTATGTTACTATTGCGTAATTTATGAGAGTTTTGATTTGATCTAAGAGTGGTTGTAGAGTTTTTAGCCAGGATATATTGTGATATAAAATCTAGGATATTTAGTTTTTTGAAATAAGGTTTACAGTGTTCCTTTGGATCAATCCTAAGAATTGATCTGATGATCTTTTTTATAATAATAGTTCTGTTTATATTTTTTGGAGTTGCTGACCCCCAAATCTGAGTTGTTAATGGAAGAGCGAGTGATAATCTACCAGTGCAGTTTCTTCATTTGTTAGAGTTCTCAATCCTCTAATGATGTATTGTGCTGAGGTCAATTTTTTACGAAGGTAATCTTTGTGGCTCTGCCAATTGAGGTTTTGGTCCACCATGATACCAAGAAACTTGGTAGTACTGGCTGTAGGGATTTCGAGGTCAGTCCATTCATCCTCTAGCTTGTTATTATTGTTTAGAGTAATGTTTATATGAATAGTCTTGTTTTTATTAATGTTAAGCTAAATGTATTTTCCAGGGCTGTGTTGACTGAGGTACTATTGTTGTGTGGATGGTAGTCTATTGCTATTAGGATAGTGGTATCGTCTGCAAATAATGTACATTTTTGTTCCAGAGGGAGTTGTTTAAGCAAATTATTTATGTATACAAGAAAGAAAAGCGGACCAAGTATTGATCCTTTTGGAACGCCTCTTAAGTCCTTAAAACACTTCTGTCAAACACGTATTAAAATTCTAATCCTATAAACTTATGGGTTTTTACTAATAAAAGTGTAAAGTTGATGCAAAGTTAAAAATAGTTAACATTCCAGTACTTTTTTGCTCCAACTATAAACACATAAAAACATGTAATAAATTTCTAAAAACTAATAATTTATAACATAATAATAAATGAGGAAACCAATACTGTGTTTAGATATTTCTATAGGCCTTTTAATTTCTTAGTAAACAACCTTCAATCTCAGGTACACATAACGTCTGCGCCGACAGTAGTTTCATTGGTCTCAGTTCCTTAGTAAACAACCTTCAAACTCAGGTACATATAACGTCTGCACCGAAAGTAGTTTCATTGGTCTCTTAGTTCCTTAGTAAACAACCTTCAAACTCGGGTACACATAACGTCTGCGCCGACAGTAGTTTGATTGGTCTCTTAGTTCCTTAGTAAACAACCTTCAAACTCAGATACACATAATGTCAGCACCAACAGTAGTTTCATTGGTCTCTTAGTTCCTTAGTAAACAACCTTCAAACTCAGGTACACATAACGTCTGCGCCGAAAGTAGTTTGATTGGTCTCTTAGTTCCTTAGTAAACAACCTTCAAACTCAGATACACATAATGTCAGCACCGACAGTAGTTTCATTGGCCTCTTAGTTCCTTAGTAAACAACCTTCAATCTCAGGTACACATAACGTCTGCGCCGACAGTAGTTTCATTGGTCTCAGTTCCTTAGTAAACAACCTTCAATCTCAGGTACACATAACGTCTGCGCCGACAGTAGTTTCATTGGTCTCTTAGTTCCTTAGTAAACAACCTTCAATCTCAGGTACACATAACGTCTGTGCCGACAGTAGTTTCATTGGTCTCAGTTCCTTAGTAAACAACCTTCAAACTCAGGTACACATAATGTCAGCACCGACAGTAGTTTCATTGGCCTCTTAGTTCCATAGTAAACAACCTTCAATCTCAGGTACACATAACGTATGCGCCGACAGTAGTTTCATTGGTCTCAGTTCCTTAGTAAACAACCTTTAAACTCAGATACACATAATGTCATCACCGACAGTAGTTTCATTGGCCTCTTAGTTCCATAGTAAACAACCTTCAATCTCAGGTACACAAAACGTCTGCGCCAAAAGTAGTTAAATTGGTCTCTTAGTTCCTTAGTAAACAACCTTCAATCTCAGGTACACATAATGTCTGCGCCGACAGTAGTTTCATTGGTCTCAGTTCCTTAGTAAACAACCTTCAAACTTAGGTACACATAACGTCTGCGCCGAAAGTAGTTTCATTGGTCTCTTAGTTTCTTAGTAAACAACCTTCAAACTCAGGTACACATAACATCTGCGCCGAAAGTAGTTTGATTGGTCTCTTAGTTCCTTAGTAAACAACCTTCAAACTCAGATACACATAATGTCAGCACCGACAGTAGTTTCATTGGCCCCTTAGTTCCTTAGTAAACAACCTTCAATCTCAGGTACACATAACGTCTGCGCCGACAGTAGTTTCATTGGTCTCTTAGTTCCTTAGTAAACAACCTTCAAACTCAGGTACACAACGTCTGTGCCGAAAGTAGTTTGATTGGTCTCTTAGTTCCTTAGTAAACAACCTTCAAACTCAGATACACATAATGTCAGCACCGACAGTAGTTTCATTGGCCTATTAGTTCCTTAGTAAACAACCTTCAATCTCAGGTACACATAACGTCTGCGCCGACAGTAGTTTCATTGGTCTCTTAGTTCCTTAGTAAACAACCTTCAATCTCAGGTACACATAACGTCTGCGCCGAAAGTAGTTTCATTGGTCTCTTAGTTCCTTAGTAAACAACCTTCAATCTCAGGTACACATAACGTCTGTGCCGACAGTAGTTTCATTGGTCTCAGTTCCTTAGTAAACAACCTTCAAACTCAGATACACATAATGTCAGCACCGACAGTAGTTTCATTGGTCTCTTAGTTCCATAGTAAACAACCTTCAATCTCAGGTACACATAACGTCTGCGCCGAAAGTAGTTTCATTGGTCTCTTAGTTCCTTAGTAAACAACCTTCAAACTCAAGTACACATAACGTCTGCGCCGACAGTAGTTTGATTGGTCTCTTAGTTCCTTAGTAAACAACCTTCAAACTCAGATACACATAATGTCAGCACCGACAGTAGTTTCATTGGACTCTTAGTTCCATAGTAACCAACCTTCATTCTCAGGTACACATAACGTCTGCGCCGACAGTAGTTTCATTGGTCTCAGTTCCTTAGTAAACAACCTTCAAACTCAGATACACATAATGTCAGCACCGACAGTAGTTTCATTGGTCTCTTAGTTCCCTAGTAAACAACCTTCAAACTCAGGTACACATAACGTCTGCGCCGACAGTAGTTTGATTGGTCTCTTAGTTCCTTAGTAAACAACCTTCAAACTCAGAAACACATAATGTCAGCACGACAGTAGGTTCATTGGTGTCTTAGTTCCTTAGTAAACAACCTTCAAACTCAGGTACACATAACGTCTGTGCCGACAGTAGTTTGATTGGTCTCTTAGTTCCTTAGTAAACAACCTTCAAACTCAGATACACATAATGTCAGCACCGACAGTAGTTTCATTGGCCTCTTAGTTCCTTAGTAAACAACCTTCAAACTCAGGTACACATAACGTCTGCGCCGACAGTAGTTTGATTGGTTTCTTAGTTCCTTAGTAAACAACCTTCAAACTCAGATACACTTAATGTCAGCACCGACAGTAGTTTCATTGGCCTCTTAGTTCCTTAGTAAACAACCTTCAATCTCAGGTACACACAACGTCTGCGCCGACAGTAGTAGTCATGTTATTATTTGTAAATTACGTTTTTACTTAACAACGAATAAATGTTTTGATTAAAAGTAAATTGTAAATCAGCTAATTATAGATGACCTTTTGTTTAGATAGTGGCAGAAAAATAACTAACAAATTTTTGAATTCAAGTAAGATGAAACGAATTGTGATGAAGAATGTTAACCGGAACTTCGGATACGTAGATTACAATTATGAAGATTGTAGAACAGAGGAAAAATACATTATCGTGAGATACATGCAATAACAATGAGACTATTGGAGATTATATTGGATGTTGGAGGAACAGAGGCACTATGGAACCTCGCATTATATTAACAAGCATAGCCTACACCTTTTAATTAAACTGCCGTTGGAATGGCTTGCCTAGTCGTTGTAGTGGTCGTTAGAGTGAGCTCTAAGAGCATATCTGTGGAAGAACTAGAAAGAGGGAATGATTTATTCATAGTTTTTACTAACTAGAAAAATAAAAAACAGTAGTGTTTTGACGCATTATTTCAATTAAATTAAACTTTAAAAATATTTGTTTGCAGAAAACACTTCGACATTATTTCGATGGTGAATGTAATTATAAGAAGTAGATGTTATATTTCCTAAATAAAGTAATATAGAAATCATAGTCATACAATTTTAATGTCGTATAAATTGATTTAAATATAATATTTGAGTGAAATGAAATGAAATGAAATGGAATGGAATGAAATGGAATGGAATGGAATGGAATGGAATGGAATGGAATGGAATGGAATGGAATGGAATGGAATGGAATGGAATGGAATGGAATGGAATTGAATTGAATTGAATTGAATCGAATCGAATCGAATCGAATCGAATCGAATCGAATCGAATCGAATCGAATCGAATCGAATTGAATCGAATCGAATCGAATCGAATCGAATCGAATCGAATTGAATCGAATTGAATTGAATTGAATTGAATTGAATTGAATTGAATGGAATGGAATTGAATGGAATTGAATGGAATTGAATGGAATTGAATGGAATTGAATGGAATTGAATGGAATTGAATGGAATTGAATTGAATTGAATTGAATTGAATTGAATTGAATTGAATTGAATTGAATTGAATTGAATTGAATGGAATGGAATGGAATGGAATGGAATGGAATGGAATGGAATGGAATGGAATGGAATGGAATGGAATGGAATGGAATGGAATGGAATGGAATGGAATGGAATGGAATGGAATGGAATGGAATGGAATGGAATGGAATGGAATGGAATGGAATTGAATGGAATGGAATGGAATGGAATGGAATGGAATGGAATGGAATGGAATGGAATGGAATGGAATGGAATGGAATGGAATGGAATGAAATGGAATGAAATGGAATAAAATGGAATGAAATGAAATACGTCTTTATTTAACCAGGCAAAGTAGGGACTAAAAAGTCCCTTCTTCCACTTAACCTGAAAAAAAAAAAAAAAAAAAAAAAACGCTATGACATTTTCCTAGTAATAGTCAAGTGTTTATATGTTCAGGGTTGGGCAACATTCTAGAGATGGTTTTAATAGTTTTTATATTAATTGAATAGAAGGTTAAACTTAACCAATTGAAACTACAATCAAACTTTCTATCGTTCTTACTGACTCTCTACCTCCATTGGGGGACGGCCCACAAGGAGTCAGTAGATAATTTTAAATGTAAGCATAGATATATGTGCATACCATTTTAAATGCCTTAATTAGTATAAAGTCATTCCACAAAATAAACCTTAAAACGTGAATCCTAAACATAATTGCGACACTCGAAAATTTAATTTCTGATTTTATATGCAAGTTCAAGAATTGCCTAATTTTATTTTAACCATATCATATGAAGCTACAAAACTTCACACATTATTGCTGTACATAAACACCTACTTTAAGATGAATTCGGTGTCTTTCTATTCTTCTATGGGAACGGTCCACAAGGAGTCAGGACACAATTTTTAATATAAGCATACGTTGATATGCACATCATTTTAAATGGCTGGTCAAACAAAGAAGAATGCCACAAACCACGCTTCAAAAGCTTTATCTGTAATAAAATTGTGGTGGTTTAACATCTTATTTGTTGTATTTGTTCATAAGGCAATATATACAAAAATTACTATGTTTGAATAAAATTACGTAATTAATTATTAACCTACATAAATTATGATGCATTATAATGTCTAATCAATGTATATTACTAATCACATATTTAATGATAAAACACAAAAATGTATTATCTGCTCAGGGCTAATAATAACGATGCATAAAAAGGTAATTTGTTACTTTGTTATTAATTTATTGATGTTTGAAAATATATAGAAGTTAATATCGAACTTTTTTAATTAGGAAACATAAAACACAAATAATAAAGGTTCAAACTATCTTCAAACAAATATTGTGGCAGAAATAACATTGTATAATATATTTGCCATGCAAGCTCTAAAAGCTATTGAAATGACAACAAATAAAGTTTATTTATAGAAATAAAGTTTTTCTCCTGTTTAAACTTTTAACCGATGAAGATGAAATATAATCGAATTCTGTTTCAACAAAATATAATTTGTGAAACAGAACAATTATGTCAGCAGGATGGTTTGTTATAGTTATGATTAACTTTATTACGTGAACTACACTTTCCATTGGGTTCACTGATATGTCACTAAACCAATCAAGTGCCCTGCCAGTAAGATTTTACAGACTCAAATTTTAGAGGTGGATAACTTACTTCATATTTTAACTCACTGTTTACACGTACACTGGTGATGACACATCCACCCATTTTCACACGTACAGTGGTGAGAACTTAACCATATACGTACGGTGGTGATAACCCATACACACACACTTACAGTGGTCTCACACACTAACACACGAACAGTGGTGAAACCCCACCTACCCATACACGTACGGTGGTCATGACTCACCCGCACTGTTATAGTGGTGATGACACGCCTACTCATTTACACACGTACAGTGGTGAGAACTTACCCATATACGTACGGTGGTGATGACCCACCCGCACTGTTATAGTGGCCTCACACATTAACACACGTACAGTGGTGAGGACCCACCTACCCATACACGTAGAGTGGTCATGACTCACCCGCACTATTATAGTGGTGATGACACACCTACCCATTCACACACGTACAATGGTGAAGACTTACCTGTATGTGTTTGGGTGGGTGGGTGGGTCAATACCACTGTACGTGTATGGGTGGGCGGGTGGGTCAATACCACTGTATGTGTTTGGGTGGGTGGGTGGGTCAATACCACTGTACGTGTATGGGTGGGTGGGTGGGTCAATACCACTGTACGTGTTTGGGTGGTTGGGTGGGTCAATACCACTGTATGTGTTTGGGTGGGAGGGTGGGTGGGTGAGTGTATTTGTTGTACACCATATACGTACAGTGGTGATGACCCTACACACACACTTATCGTAGTGATGACACACACACTCACTCACACACGTATGGTGGTGACGGAAAACCATGATAAAAAAGCTAATTGATATATCATTACTGTTATAATACAAATTGTTATGAAGAATGACACTTATATTTTTATAGTTGTATGGGAAATATTAATTCAGAATATTTTACATGTATGGTGATGACGGAAAACCTTGAGTAAACAAGCTAATTGATATATCATTACTGTTATAGTACAAATTATTATAAAGAATGACACTTATGTTTTGATAGTTAAATGGGAAATATCCATTTAGAATATTTCACACGTATGGTGGTGATGGAAAACCTTGAGTAAACAAGCTAATTGATATATCATTACTGTTACTATACCAATTATTATAAATAATAACACTCATTTTTTGATAGTTAAATGGGAAATATTGATTTAGAATATTTTCGAATAAACGTGGTCCGTATTAGTACCAGTGCAAATATTTCTAGTAAGATAATTTTGAAGTATATAATTTTTAAGATTCGACTGATTTCTTATTGATTGATAAAATATTGTACTTGTTCCGAGAGATATATACTTTCCGCGTATTTTTGAAATATTAACGGAAAAATTATGAACTTTGTATCAAATAAGGCTCCTTAGGGGTTACTTCCCAAACTTCCATGATGTGTGCCTCGTAATCTGGGGAGGGGGTCCATAGCCGTTGGCCTCGTGAGTGGACTCTGTAGACTAAGTTGATCTTGGCCTTCGGCCTCACAGGGGAGCTCACTCAACCTACAACCTCGTGACTCAAGCCTTGCTGAATGACCTAAGCCTTTGTTCTCAGTGGGCTATTTGTAGTATCAACTTATTTAATTTGTGTGTTGTACGTTAACACTTATTACGTATTACACTTGGTTACGTTATTGACTGGCGGGTGGGTCAATACCACTGTACGTGTATGGGTGGGCGGGTGGGTCAATACCACTGTACGTGTTTGGGTGGGCGGGTGGGTCAATACCACTGTACGTGTTTGGGTGGGCGGGTGGGTCAATACTATGGTACGTGTATGGGTGGGCGTGTGGGTCAATACCACGGTACGTGTATGGGTGGGCGGGTGGGTTTGTAGCAATGTTGTGTATGGGCGGGCGGATGGGTCAGTAACACCGTATGTGTATGGGTGGGCGGGTGGGTCAGTACCACGGTACGTGTATGGGTGGGCGGGTGGGTTTGTAGCAATGTTGTGTATGGGCGGGCGGATGGGTCAGTAACACCGTATGTGTATGGGTGAGCGTGTGGGTCAATACCACGGTACGTGTATGGGTGGGCGGGTGGGTTTGTAGCAATGTTGTGTATGGGCGGGCGGATGGGTCAGTAACACCGTATGTGTATGGGTGGGCGTGTGGGTCAATACCACGGTACGTGTATGGGTGGGCGGGTGGGTTTGTAGCAATGTTGTGTATGGGCGGGCGGATGGGTCAGTAACACCGTATGTGTATGGGTGGGCGGGTGGGTCATAATCGTAATAGTGTGTGATTATTGACCTAAGTCTGCAGTTAGACGAATTAAACTTATTTGCAAGTTTTAACATTCATTTAATGTGAATTGCAATATTGAATGCATGTTTAAACTTGCCTTAACTTGTAATTTACGGTTACAGGAGGAAAAGAAAAAGAAGGAACTTTAGGAATATAATTGAAGGCACTTCTCTTCCAAACTCATATGTATAACGTAAATATGAAACAAATAATTAAAAAATTTTAATTATTATAGTTTCTAATAATGCTGATTAAAAAATATTATAACTTCAGTAAGAGTAAAAAGAACGAAGAATTAGTAGATTTGTAAACAGCTAATTCGTTAATTTAATAAATACATAATCTAAAAATATCAAACTGTTCTCATCAGCCTTTTAAATTTTGAAAAATTACAACCAATCTTGGTAAACCCGAAAGGTTCAGTTTAAAATCCGGCTTTGAATTTAAATTCTATGCAACATTGAAATCTGTTCCGAGGATGCCTCAGAAACCCAGTGGACAAAATTAACCGTATATTCAAAATATGTAGAAGAATCTTAAGTACCTTAGTATTGTGGGTTAACCCAGAAAAACAGAACTAGTTGCCAGCAGAGGTACTATGCAACTAACTGTCTGGTATCTTGCACTACTTAGCTAACTGTGACAACACCTATATTTCTTATGTTAAGTCACTTTGGGATGACTGTAACCTTAGATGAGATGGTAAGATACAAATAAATTCAGTAGGAACATTTCATGACAGTAAGATGTTGTTTAGCTCTGTAGTAACTTATTTTACTATTTGACTCGTAAACGACTATTTGGTGTATTTCTTATTCAAAAAGTTATATTTTATGTACATATGAATATAATTAAGGCTAATACAAACAACTATAAATATCATTACAACAATATGAATGGCGTAGAGTGTTGCTTCAACATAATCACTATACTGTGAATTACTATTTTTTCAATTATACATAATTAATTCTTACCAAGTTAGCTATATACAAAAATATATATTATTTAAGGATGAGCATACGATTGGTTAAACGTTTTTACAATTAATATTATTGAATGGACTTGGTATGTGGTCTATTAGTAGAGACTGGTAGGGACCAATGAATGACCTAGTTTTCGTAAAGTACTTTGTTTGATTTGTTGTACAAACTATCCAACCTCTCTTTTCACCCTGGTATCTTAAATATGTAAAAAGAAGCCTAACAAATTTAAACGTTTAATATTAACAAACTGTTAAACTTTCTAGATGCATTAGAATGATTTAGTATCCATTGAAGACACATTTTATAATGGCATGAAATTGCTGATAATTTTCTATGATGTTTATTGACTCAAGATTGTTTTATTTCTTAGGCTTAATCGGCTGGTGTTATAATACTATTTACATCACCAAATGTTTCGCCCATGCTGTGATGTAAATATTGTAGATAACACCTTGACGCGGTCGTTACCGGAAACTTTATTTATTAGTTAGTGACTTAAGATTGTGTTTAAAGTATCTGTTTTGATAGTGTCAGAACGTCAATATTTTTGGGCTGAGGACGGTGGTTATCAAAATCGGAAAAATAATGTTAAGAGGTAAATAAATGTTATAACATTTACTTAAAAGTGTATTTATTAAAATAGCTCTATAATAAATACTACAGTGACAATTCAAACCTAACCTACTTTAAACGGTATTTAAGATTATGGGATTTTGTAACCCCCCTTTTAAAGATCTTCCTTGAGATGAACTAACCCTTACTTCACAAGGGCTATCGTTTGGTGTTGTATAATTGTATGGTTTGATTTGCAGGTTGGATGTATAGAAGTTGTTTAAACTTAAGTACTTACAATAATTCCACTATAATTAATATCCCTTTTCCAACGGAACTATGCTCTGGAACCACAATACGTGTATCAAGGTCTTAGCCAGCCATTATATATTAATTCCACAGCACGTTTTATCTTCCTCATTTTATAAGAATTATTTAAGAAATAAAACGGCTGAGAAATTGTATCATGAATTTTTGTAGACGTATGGGAGACAATAACTGCTCTGTATACTGCAATCGGGGAGCTACCTGTCTAAAAGAGTTAGCTGAACTTACTACCAAAAGAACTGGTAAAATATACTATATGGTTATGGAACATTGTAACCACCGTCAGCTCCACGGGGCAATTACACCCCGTCCCTGTGCGGGTAGTCGCGCACTTCCGAGTATCTAGACCAGTTCAGTTCCTTCCAGAAAGGACTAAAACGGTAGTTCATTTGCCTGAGTGGAGCCAGACCCTTCCAGAATCGGCGCCCAGAAGTACTTGATTTAACGTTAGATTCTGTGTACTTGGCCTCTTACAGCTTGTGGTTTATATCAAATACGTACTTTAACCTAGCCAAACTTTAGAAAGCTGTGTAAAATTCAGTTTATCGATTTTTCAATTTTTCAGCAACCACTAGATAGATGAACTATAGCATAAATAAAAACTTGAATATGCGTCACAATCACGTTAACATGACGTAATGTGCATATACAACTAGTCACTGCTCAGATGCAGCGTTTAAGGCTCTAGAATAGCTAAACCAGTATGGATAGGATTCTTAAGTACACTGGGTGAGGTGGTGGGGCTTAAGCATCCGTATCCAACCTATTAGTCCTACAGATGTCCCCAGTATATATCATATGTCTTTTTCAGAAGGAGACTACCTTGGATCTGCAATACGACTTTTAAAAAAAGTTTTTTTTTTAAGTAGGTAAGTTTAGGTAGATTTCCAAGACCAAGGAATTAGTTGAGGCTACATGCACTTGTGCAGGCTTATAGTACATGTTTTTCTTTGTCTGATATATATCTTACTTTACCAAACTCATTTGTATAAATTTGATAGTTTCCTGTTTGTGAAGATTTTTTTATTGGTGGAAGACTCACGACCACGACTACTTACACACTTATATACGGCTTCTAAAATTTGTGTCATTATGTTGTTATTCTGTTGTTTTTTACCATACTTATTTCACACGAATGTTTATTAACTAATAATATGAGTATTACAATTAATTATTTGGGCAGATGGTTTATAAGTCTGAGAAATAATTTAATTATTGTTGTGTAGTTTTAATTCATTAATACGCGTCTTGCGTGTATACTTTTAATTTTTATAATATTTGAAAAGTAGTTTATAAACTATATATTTTCTTTATTTAGTATAATATTATTGTTTGTATTTTATCACTGTTAATGTGCATTAGTTGAAGTTGCACTGATTCATTTATTTAACTGTAATGATAATTATTGTATACAAATATAATAATTTTCAGGAATTCATTAATATTACTAATTTATTTACTATGTATGAATGAAAAGTGTTATTATATTTTAAATTATATCAATAATAACAGTCATGAATATAGATCAAGTCTTAAAATATTTATCCATTTTTCAAAGCTTTAAGTAATAAGAATTTTACATGACTATTGACTATGATTTCAATTATTTTATAGTTTTTTATGGTATATTCGATTTTGCTGGTATATAATACAGTATAGTTTGTTTTATGATTCTGTTAGTGTCATGGCGAGAAACTAGGGCAAGCCTGCTTCTGCATTGTTAGCTTTGAACCCTAGATAACACACCATAATTTCTGTAGGTGACGCTTTAAATCTCTTTACAGCAGCCAGCCACATTATCTTTAATCTCCAGTCCCTCCTCCACCACCCACAACTACTACTACATCATCCAGCTTCTTACTAATCCATATATAAAATGAAAAAAGAAAAAATGAAAAAATTACTTACACAAACATACTGATTGTGAAAAGATCAAATAATGGAGGTACTAGTTAGCTAAACGCGCCGAAAATAGTTTGGAGCTAGCTGATGTTTACTTTTTCTGAGCCACCAAGTCTAGTGAAAAGAACGGTGACTACAGGGTGTCCAAGTAATTATACAGGGTGTCAAAAAGTCCTGGACTGGTTAAATATTTTTAAAAAGTTTTAAGATAGAGCCAAGCCAATTGGTACCAGGTTACTAGACACTAAATCAGACTTTAACACATAATTCAGTGAACCGATACCTCCATTGGGGGACAACCCGCTAGGAGCTGGAAGAAAATCTTAAATTGAAGCATAGGTTGATATACATACCATTTTAATGTTCTTAGTTAGTAGAAAATCATGCCGTAAATTATATCTCTAAAGGTTAATTATAAACAAAATGGTGTCGCTCAAAAGTTTCAATACTGATCATATGTGTAAGTTCAAGAATGGTTTAATTTTATTTTAACTATATCAGATGAAGCTACAAAACCACATACATGATTACTGTACACAAACACATACTTTAAGATGTATTCAGTGTCCTGCTATTCTTCTATGGGAACGGTCCACGAGGAGTCAGTAGAGTCAGTAGAAACGTTTTATTGTAAGCATAGATTGATGTGCACATCATTTTAAAGGGCTGGTCAAGCAAAGAAGAATGCCACAAACTGCACTTAAAAAGCTTTATGCGTTACAAAATGGTGGTGGTTTACTATATTTAAACTGCAACCATTTTTTTGAAGCTTTGTAGTGCTTAAAAAAAAGGATAACGCTTTTGAAGTGCAGTTTGTGGCATTCTTCTTTGCTTGATCAGTCCTTTAATATTATGTGCATGTAAACCTATGCTTTCATTAAAACTTTTCTACTGACTCTTCGTAGACCGTTCCCATAGAAGAATAGCAGGATACTGAATACATATTAAAGTATATGTTTATGTACAGTAATCATGTGTGAAGTTTTGTAGCTTCATCTGATATACTACAATAAAATTAAGCCATTCTTCAACTTGCACATAAGATCAGTATTTGAGCACCACCATTTTGTTTAGAATTAACCTTTTGAGATCTAATTTACGACATGATTTTCTACTAATTACAACCTTTAAAATGGTATATATATTGACCTAGGCTTCAATTTAAGATTTTCTTCCGACTCCTAGTGGATCATCCCCCGAAGGAGGTAGCGGGTCACGGAATTATGTGTTAAAATAATAATAATAATAATATGTTTATTTTCCCAAAAGCATACAATATGTCTACATACATTAATTAGGAATAATAGCCACCTTATAATGCAGTAATTGGTGGCTATATTGATAAAAAATATTAAGTTTTTATGGCCAGTAACATGGTACCAATTAGTTTACCTCTATATTATAAGTTTTCAAAAATATTTAACCGGTGGGGACTTTTTCGACACTCTGTACAATATACAGTAGGTACAACATTATCAATGTTGAAATTAGTTAAAACCATTAAATTTACAATACAATAATTTGAAGTTTTGCTTTAATAATATAAATATGTGATTGCAATATTGTACTAAGTATTAATGAATAAAATATTGGAATAATAGTTGAATAAAATGTCCTTGATCATACCTAATGGACATGCAAGGTGCGGTGTAGGGCGTCAGGACCGAGTCTGCGTTACAGATAAACGCAGGTTATATTCCATGCGTCGACTGAAAGTAATTATCAGTAATGTTCACCTTGTATTGTCCTGGTTTTCCTGTCTCATAATGTCTTAATAAGTTTATTGCATATATTATCCATGGGAATGCTGAATAAGGTTAAGAAATTGATCGGATTTAACAAAAACAATTTATTGTTAAATATTGATTTGTTATCATTATGATTGAACTGTCTTATTTGACATGGTTACATTTACATTTATTGCTCTGTTCATAATGCATTGGTCCCTACAGAAATTAAAGTTTAGTTTAAATAGGTAACCCACTACCAAATAATAAACAATTCTGATAAAACTACGAAAATGGAGCAAGAATTTTAAGTTTTGTAAACAATAAAGTGTTAACAATAGGAATATTGTGATAACAAAAAGTTGTTCTTGTTTAAAGTTCTGTAATTTTGGACTTAAGTGTTTAGTTAAAAAAATAATATGTTAAAAACTATTTTTAATGGATAAATTTATTCATTGATGTTACAGGTTGGTCTTTAAAGAGAGATTATTTAATACTTTCAACAAGCCTGCAATAGTGGGTTTTCTCAAATTATCCATCTATTTCTCCACGGAAAGGAGCACTTTATTCGATTTGTAGCCAGAGGTAGATAGTGACATTCTTGAGCTGTATACTACTCATATACAACATCCTGCCCTCTAAGAGAGTAATAAAGGGTGACAGTGTCTTATCTTATACATATCCTACTGAGACATTTTCAACCACTCATTATGTTTTTCACTATACGAAATTTGTTTTAATACAGTTATATTTACAGTCTATTTTATTGTTCAACAAAGCCGTCATTCGTACAAAACTTTTCTTCAAGTATGTGTGAGTGGAGTTATCTTCTTGACTTGTCTGTCTCTTTTTACACAGAACATTTCTATGCTCTAGGAGATCAGACTAAATGTTGCTGGGAGAGGTGTCATATTTTGAGTTTCATATTTAAGTCCAAGAATATAGGACCAATTGGAATTTCGGAATTTTATTTAAAACCAACAATTAAATCTAATAAAACAGTATTTCCTTAATATGTTTACGTTGCCAAGGAATGAAAGAACAAGAAACATTAACGAATCTATCGTAACGCAAATTTATGTGGGATTAAAAGCTAAAATGATTTGATGTTCTTCACCATTAGTCTCGGCTAACTAAAGATTGATTGTAAAGAGAGGTTCAAATTGAAAGAGATTTGAACTTGATACACGAGTACATCATACTATTTAACCATGGCTGACGGCAGTAGACACTAATTTACTGTAATGTATCTATCACGTTAATCTCCCAAATAAATTTGTTGTTTTTAAACTTGAGGGAAGAATATTTTAGGTGGATCAGTTGGGTAGATTTTTTCTTACTCTATACATTGTAGTTATCTTAAAAACATTTACATTATTGCTGAAAAAATGAAATGCCTAGACTTAAAACATCTAGTTTTCTCTAGTTTTCTTTTATACAGCAAATGCATGTTGTTTGGTAGAAGAAGTGCACAGTTTATTGGTTTTACATAACATTATTAAGTTTTTGCAATAAACTGCAATTTGTAATTGAATTACAGATTTGAATTGAGCTGAATTAATTAAAGAATCGAGTCGCATGATTCCCAGCAGCGGGATTGATATTTCTATCGATACCAAATTCTAGTGCCATACAATTACATATACTTAGGCTCTAGGCAGTCATATTCTCTTAAAAGCACCTTTAAATTGGTCAATGCTGGTACAATGGCCATAAATAGCCCCTACACGTACAGAGAGGTATTGACTCACCCACCCACTCCTACAAGTACAGTGAAACATTTAATACATCAATATCACTGTGTAAGGATGGGTGGGTTGGTCAATTCCACTTACATGTAAGGATGGGTAGGTGGGTCAATACCTCTGTACGTGTACTCAAACACAATAACAGCATAAGTAAAATGTAGTGTATGAAACCAATTGGTGCATCTAATCACTGCTTTGTCAATATAAACTAAAATAAAAAAGAAAATATGACAATATTGACATACTCAAATTTATTTTGGGCCTAAAATATTGTTAAATTACTTTGTTAAACGTATTCAGTAACTATTAATCAACTAAATAATTTAGTTAGTGCTTTTGTATAAGTTGACCAACTAGTAACAACTTAAGATAGTAATTTATTTATTATAATCCAAACTACCTCTGTGATGCATCTCTTAAGACAAGTTTCAAACTAAACCTGGGGCTCGTACACCTACTCCCTCTTTTAAAGGTGTATTTTTAGTTGATTTCACAAACTAAAGTTTCTAACTGTTTCCTGTTATGGATTTCATATATACAAAATGTACATCCAAGTAGGTTGCTTTTGCCTTCATTACTCTACTTCCTTTGAGTTGCACTTGTCTGCCCCTCCCTTAATGCTGCCATTGTCCCTGAATCCTGGAAAAAGAGTTGGCAAGAGCCTTTTCTGTCCTTTTCTTTTGTTTTCTATATGAGGAGTAAGATATGCGCATTTTAATTTTCAAATGGACAACTTTCTCAGAAGATAACGAAATATTAAGAATAATAATTCATGTATTATACTAAATATCGTGTCATGGATCACTTTCACTGTTTTATCTAATAAACTAACAAAAAAAATTAGAAAATAGTAAAGCAAACTTTGTGATTACCTGTTGACATCAGCCATGAAATTTTAAATTTTTTATGCAAACTGTCTCATAGTCATAAGACCATTCATAAATATTTAGTTACTTTCATTCGATATTATTAAATTATAAATATAGCAAAGTGTTAATTTCGTAGGCCAGTTAAAATTTACTTCAACTACTTTCTATTAGACTTTCTCCCTGATCAGTGTTATTTGAATCTTTATTCATTTTTGCTTTGAAATTCGATTATGATTCGAAAATATGTATAAAGAATCTTAACAGTTTATTATCCAGTTTTACAAGGGTCACTTCTAAAAAAAGAGTTTGGTTTATATTCAAATACTGTACAATAATTTAACTTCTACATTAACCTCTGGTGAGATCAGATGGCGTGGCGCATTCAGAAACTGTGGATCCCATCTATATTTGAAACTTAAACTCAATTTTGTTAACCAATTCGTTGTGTGGTGGACGTAACAGGTCATAGATTCTTCTACATACTGTTATGGCCATTAAGGTCATACGTGCTTCTTCTGTGAATGCATTAACATCAGTCAAGTATTACATTTAATTTAATCTTTGATTTCAAAGCTCCTAATTTTTTCAAACCTTACAATTTCTTCCTTTAATTTTTATTTTTATATTACAATAAATTTATAATATTTATACTATTTACACAGTTTCAATAATAACAGTAAGGTGACAAAATTAAGTACATTATAGTGGACATAACTAGATACAAATTCTCAAAATATTTACGCAATTACAAATTATAAAACTCATCATGGTTTTTTTTAAATTCGTATTTCTCTCACTGCAATCACTCATTTAATTCTAAATATAACTTGGTGTATGTAAGAAGACTTTTCGGTGAGGGTTTTTTATATGTTATATTTATATGTATAATTAATGTCTAATAGCAGTACATGTGTTCGTGTTTGAATGAAGTAAATTATTTACCTATCAATATTTGTAGACTGTAAAATGGCCCAACGCTAACAAATCTCATATTTTCCATTCCTGTGCCATAAATTCTACAACTGAGTAAAGTAAATGAGCGTACACATTCAGCTTAAAATCTCCTTTCTGAGTCCCTTTGTTCTGAAGATGGTAAATCCAGTTTACTGAAATCGATCACTATATAAAATTGTATAAATATTTTACTTATATTTTATACAATTTTTAGGTTGCCATTCACTTGTTTTGAAAAGTCTCCGTTGTTCTAAGACGTTAATAGTGTTAATAGTCAATAATAATATTTTGTGGATTTCACTGACTGAGTAATGGGCTTAAGCACAGAGAGAAAACACAGTGTTTTATATATATATATATATATCAGTAGTAACCTACTTCGAACTTCTACCGAGGCGACCGCTGTGGCCAATAAACGACTGTGAAGCAATACAATTTTACTAGACATGATACATTCAATAACTAGAATGATAAAAAGAAGGAAATGAAAGTCTACAAGGCATTCAATATTAATATAATTAGATAGAGACTACAAAGTAGTTAATTAAAAAAACGATTATGGTGATGTTGCCTTTCATAACAAAGTTTAGGGATTTTTACAGAACCAAATAGTTAGCATTAACTACGCTTAAATAATAATTCTAACACAGAATCTAAAGAATCAGATAATATGGAAATAGTTATATTTAACTGGAGACTCAAAAACAACAATGAATCAGTAGAAGATTGATTAGTACAGGGTTGTTAAAAAAACTGTTTTTGTGTCTATGACATAGTTATGTAATTGATAAGAAGAAATACTACTTGCCTTAAGTCAACTCAAGTTCCTTAAATCGATATACTTGTCCTTTTAAAAATACACTTTACTATATTAAGTTTTTAGGAAATTTCTTGTCGTTTATTTTTTTATAAAATACATTTTATTTATTAAAAAATGTATTAAAATTTCATCAATACTCTATTTATGTTCCTGCACCTCATAAAAGTTATTTAGAAATTATTATTTATCTTCCTGCATTATTCTACCATCCAAATTTATCTTTTTATTAATTATTGCTTTGATCTTTACGTTAGCTTGAAATGAAAAAAAATCCAAATTTTAAAATATTATATTGCATAGTATACTACTTTTAATATATATATATATATTTGGATAATCATAGTAAAATATTAAATTTTTTCATGAATTGACTTATTATCGGTTTTAATGTTAAAAATAATTGAGGAGTTTTAAAGTCTCAAATTGAAATGTAGTACGTGGAAAGCTGCTGAAAACTGCCACACTTATGTTTGTTAATAACAATCACTTCATAATTATATAGAAAATGAGGAAGATGTATCTGTGTGTATTGATCCTACAACCAACTAAAAATGTGAGGAAAGGGCACATAAGTATCACCTTTTATATAGTTAGAAATACAATTGAAATTAAACCTTCTTCCCAAATATAATTCTACAATTAAGTTTGTAGGAGTAATTTAATCGCACGAAACTAGTTGAATACAACTTGGTCTTCTATGTTAATGTTTATAATACTATATAGATCAAATAATTCACTTGCAGGCAGTACAACTTTATTTGTGCTGAAATATTTTCAAAAAAAATGATTTACATTGCAGAAGGAATTCATGACTATGAATGAAGTTGTGGCAGACGTCAGAAACTGTTATGTTAGTTTTGAATGTTCTCATTTGGTGCACTCTTTGATTCATGAATCACTCTCCAGTGCTCACTAACACTAGATTACGTACATCCATCTCACAAGACGTATATCCCACTATTTCAATTGTATTCAACAAACACAGAGCTTGTGGTGTTGAGACCCTGTTTGATTACTTGTTATTCTTGTTAGGTTTATTCATTCAATCACCCTTGTAGTGGTGAGACCCTGTTTTATTTCTTGTTATTCTTATTAAGTTTATTCATTCAATCACCCTTGTGATTTTGAGACTCTTTTTAGTTTCTTGTTATTCTTGTTAGGTTTATTCATTCAATCACCCTTGTAGTGGTGAGACCCTGTTTAATTTCTTGTTATTCTTGTTAGATTTATTCATTCAATCACACTTTTGGTATTGAAACCCTGTTTAGTTTCTTGCTATTCTTGTTAGGTTTATTCATTCAATCACCCTTGTAATGGTGAGACCCTGTTTACATTCTTGTTAGGTTTATTCATTCAATCACCCTTGTGGTGGTGAGACCCTGTTTAATTTCTTGTTAGGTTTATTCATTCAATAATTCTTGAAGTGTTGAGACCCTGTTTAATTTCTTGTTATTCTAGTTAGGTTTATTCATTCAATCACCCTTGTAGTGTTGAGACCCTGTTTAATTTCTTGTAATTCTTTTTAGGTTTATTCATTCAATCACCTTTGTGATGGTGAGACCCTGTTTAATTTCTTGTTATTCTTGTTTGGTTTATTCATTCAATCACCCTTGTGGTGTTGAGACCCTGTTTAGTTTCTTGTTATTATTGTTAGGTTTATTCATTCAATCACCCTTGTAGTGGTGAGACCCTGTTTACTTTCTTGTTATTCTTGTAAGGTTTATTCATTTAATCACCCTTGTAGTGGTGAGACCCTGTTTAATTTCTTGTTAGGTTTATTCATTCAATCACCCTTGTGGTGGTATTGAAAAGCCTGTTTATCACCTCCTCCCTTAATTTGATGTTTACGCTCTGCAACCGCCGTCAGCACTTCTGGGGTTTCAGTTAATACACTTTTGTTGTTGGTGGCAGTAACAGTAGATTCTGATCCACAGCTGTGGTTACGTAATTCATTCAGGATGACGCCATCAATATTACATCCTATTACATCACTATTACATATTCAAATTACATTACTTGCATCCAATCAGCATTGCTAATTGTATTGCTATTGGGATTATATTTTATTAGGTTATCTTCAGTTTTATTGTTACTGTCAATAACAATAGCACAACCCTCTACTTTTCTAACAAATTTTGCTTCACAGTTACTATTAATTAGAAATACATTTCTTATTATGTTTGGCTGCCTAAAGTTTTAATTTTTTGCTAGCTTGTTTATTATTTTGTTCGGTGAGATCTTTGATTAAACACTAGAATGGTCAATATTATATACTTAAAATATGATTATTTTTAGGGAGTGGCCATCCTCCTTTTCAACCTTACATTATCCATTCTCCATAGGCTATTTACCTGTGTTAGGAACTCATTAAGAGAGATTAAGTGGGAGAATCAATAAAGTACAAGGTGAATATTACTGATTAATACTTCCTGATCAGGCTGGAATTCAAACCTGTGTTTACATAAATTTATGTTTAAAGCCCTGACACTTTGGACTTCTCGGACAACGCCTATCACTTGATTTTTGAGGTAATAATTATCTAAATAAATCTCAAAATAAACTGTGTGAACTGTGAAATAATTATTAATTTGTGACTGGACAAGATAAACTTTAAGAAAGGACCGATTTCAACAAAAATAGTATATTGTGTGGTAAATTATTTTAGTTTTGTCCATCGGCTATTCTTTGCGAAAAGATTTTTTATCAAATGTAAACTAAAGTTTGCTAAATTTTCATGTCAAATATTTAATTTGAAAATTCTTGGTTTGAAAAAAAATTGATAATTATATTTTAAATTCTACCAATAATAAAACGTATACACATGATTTGGAGGTAGTTATATTTAATGTTTCGAATACCATATGGATATATGATTTAAAAGCTTAACCAAGTATCTACCAACGCAATGAGAAAAAAATGAATGTCACCCATTGAGGATAAAGAGTAAACATGTTTGAATCAAGATAGATTTGTTTGGTAATGGAAAAGTAAAAAAGTCTCAAATAAATTGTGTTTGTATAACGACTATCAAAGCTGATAAGGACTTTACAAGTTTATATGGGTTCATTTCAAAAATACATATTTACAATGAATAGGGAGCTCACTAACTAATTTTTTGAGTTAGGGATATTTTTTGTATCTTTCTAAATGTTCCTAACTTGATTAAACTACGCGTTTAAATATTTTATTTAAGACATATCAAAGATAATATAGTAAATTGACTGAAACAAGGCTTACTGGGTACTACATTCAATAACATTGTTACTAATCTTTAATATTTTTACTTGCTAGGGCAAAAACATTTTTGAATTATTAAATAGCTAAAGACCGTTGTTTATGAACTTCAATATAACGTTCCATATTTATCACAACCAGTAGAATTAGAGATAATTCACGAACTAAAAATGAAAATGCTGTTCCCAGCAAACTTTGAATAATATGAAACACTTGAAAATTATTAAACTAGAACTTTCAGAACGTTAATGTGATACACTATCTATCAGTTTGCTTAAAATGACAATGACAATTCAACATGATTTAAACAATTCAAAAGCCTAAAGCTTCTCTTTTTAATAATTTGTATAAAATTTTTGTTAAAATCTTGGACCAATACGCAGTCTTGTAGATATGGTAAATATTGAAAGAGTTAACAGGATAATACAAACAAAAACGAATCTAATAAATGCAGGGGAAGTGGAAGATGTGCTTCTGTACCTACACCTGTTGTACTCTCTTAAATGCATAAGTAATGAGGCTTTTGCTGGTTCGTTGTACAACAACTACTGAAATACGTTGAAGGCTACAAAGTGGATAAAGTCCTGGCCATATAAGTGAACCACGTTAAGTCAAGGGGAACGCATACTATATTGAATCAATTGTGTGAATAATATGAGTGATTTATTTAAAAGTGATATTAAAGAAAAACCAATAAGGAATATTAACTACAGAACTCAATTCACATCTTACGACAGCAAATATAATGTTAAGATAAAGTGAAGTTTTGATTGTCAGAGAACAGCCGTTATCTAAATATAACAACAGCTTAATACTACATTGTAGCACGTCAGAAAGTATCAAAATATTTTGAAGAGAATTTAAAAGATGCTTAATTACGTTTCATTTATATTCCTCCTTTCAGTAATATCGTACAGCCAAAAATAGATAAATGACTGAAAACGTGTAAGATTCGAAGAACCAGCAGTTTTTACAGTTTTTTTTTAAATTACTTCGATTATCGACAATACTTTAATCACACAGAAAATTAATTTTTAAAAGAAACTTTACATCAATGCAAACTATAGTCCTGAAAATTTTAGTTACTCACTAAAGTTATTACTTTGACTCATAAATACAGTCATTAATATGACCTAGCACAAGTTTCCTTACGATATTCCTTACAATAATTAGTTACTTGTGTTAAATTCAGTTGCTTGACTGTCAACTCCCCCCCCCCAGTAAAATTGTACGTACAGACCTCTTTTCTTATTTGTTATTACTTGTATTAGCATCGCGTATATCAGAGAAAACTATTTCCATAAAATAAAATAGTTTAAAATTCGTGTTCAGCGGTAAAACAATACGCAAAAGTAAACAATATTGGAAATAAATAAAAAAAATGAAAACTGTAAAAATCGGCAAACAAAAGTTGTGAAATTATGTTAAAAACATGATTAGCACAGAATAAAATATATCTCGTAAAAATTTAAATAATCTTTAACCATTCCGAAAAAAAACTTTTGTATTTAGTTTGGTATAGGCCTAATGAAACTGCATAAATATCAATTTTTATTAGACAACTATTTAATGGTAGTATACTGTAGTTTGGCTTTATTAAATATCTTATACATAAATTATTCTTAAAGAACATTGAAATCAAACTGTATTACAAGAAGCTAATTATAATGATCGAGATACTTTACGCCTAAGATGGCCACCAAAGTATCAACGAATATCCATTAGTATCTTTCATTAAAACACACACATACACACACTTAGTTGAAATATGCAGTCAATAAGTATCATCAATCATGTAACTAACACAAAGTGAATCATTATTTACCGTTACAGCTATAAAAATCTTTATTTATGCTGCCGATATAACCTTTAAATATTTTTTACAGAAAATGCTAAACTTTCGTTAAGTCTAACTGATGTTTAAAGTAGTTTTAGGCATATATTTAATACAAGAAAACTAGAACTGTTCATGGTATAATGCAATCGGAAATCTTTACGAGAAATAGAATTCGAATGGGAAAATTTAACTTATTGTTTAACAAAATATTTATACGCTTATTTTAAGCCTTGGGGGGTGGGGGTGGAACACGGTATATGTTTTGTATGGATTATATTTTTTTAAGTGTAAAACATATTTAGATAATTGTAAATAACATAAATGTTTTACTGAATAAATAATGTTATACGATTATATATATATATATATATATATATATATATATATATATATATATATATATATATACACACACATATATATATATATATACATACATACATATATATATATATATTTATATATATATTCATATAGCCTAATAAATGGGAAGTTTTAATTAAGGATTTTATACTACCCGTAGGCAAGTATAGTTATTCTCAAAATTGCATTTACTTGAACATGTTCATGAAGGACTACATATTAGTTGCAAGTTTGGCTTTTTAAATAAGCTTTCAACTAAAAAAAAAAAAAAAAAATAAAAAAATAAAAACAAAACGAAAATTGTGTTTGAGGGAAAAATGAATAGCGGTTATTGGACGCAGTAAAGCTTATACGTCAGGAGCTAACAAGGGACACCAGTCATATTTACGGGTCATTTGTTATGTGCGGCAAAGTGATGAATCACATTTCTCACTGGCAGAGGGTGGGTGTTTGGTACAACCGGCAACATCGCATTCGGGGGAGGGGGCATCTCGTTACAAACAATGTTCACCACCCAACCTACATCACACACATATCAAATAAACGTCTATATAAAGTAGCCTTCAAGCTGTAATCTTCCTTGCGATAACCTTTTTTTTATACCAAAACACAATGTTTAATTTTGTTCAAATGTTTTACAGTTACACTACCACAAATAAAAAAAAAAAAATGAATACATGTCCTTGTACTCGTAATATTCCAATGCATTGATTAATGTGACATCCTTTTTCTTAAATAAAATTTTGCAATAATATACTGCCAGAATTTACCAACATAACGAAAATACGTACACAATTACTATAACGATATAAATATACATAATTAAAACAAGAAAATAATATTTTAATGAAAGACAGTTCTATATTAAAACGTTAAAAAAAAAATAAATTTAAATTTACGACTTCAAAATCTAAGCCAAATTATATGTTCATGCTTTATGAAATTATAAACATGATTACGTATGAATTTTCGTTTATAATTTACAACTAATAATAATTCTATAAACATATTTCTTCAGTACTGAATAAATTCAGCGTATTTTCTTTTCGAGTACACACAACAATTGCAGGTAAAAAATAATGTATTGGGTGAGTTTATAAATAAAATGTATTTCTTGAAAACATAAAACAGCATATCACAGTAATATTATTTAGAATATTAATCGTAAAAATACATACTTACAAACACATATATAGACATTTTAGGACGTTATATCATTCTGAAGATTTATCCGATCAGCAATCACTTTTTCTAAGCCGAATATAACTTGAAACTTAAACTTAATATTATCGAAGAACCTAATTTACTGTCTTGTGTTCAAATTAAATGTTGAATTTAAAAATATAATTTTTAAACTAAAAATGTTTAAGATATTCCGAATTATTATAACTGCTTTCAAAAAAAATATTTAAAATACATCTTATAAATATCCAGCAACGCAAAATCAGCCGATATAAGTATCGTTAACATTACTTTTTAATTAAGTTTTCAAAGCATGCAAACTCAAGTTTCTAAATATTCGTTACCGAGTTTCAATGTAAATTAGAGCGACATCAACTTGTCTCTTCACTGAATGGATTCTTACACAAAGACATATAACGTATAATTTTTCCCATTCAAAGAAAACATATAATTTTTCATTTTAAAAGCAATTTTCAGTACATATGAATCTCAAATGCAAAACAGATTACCTAAATAACCACGTGAAAGTAAGTTATAATAATATCGTTCTGATAGGCATTATAATCTTCTTATTATGTTTTATAAGTAAAAAAATGCATACTTTATCAGTTAATTGATAGTTATAGTGATACCATCTTATTTGTATGTAGGGTTTTTGGTAAGGAGAAAGAGTAATGAAGTAGCAATTATATATATTTGTATTATATCATGACAGTAAAGCTTCTGCTTTTGTATGTGTACAGAAAACCATAAATGTCTGACATTTTTAAATACACTTCCATATGAACGTGATTTAAATTTTACTACTTAGTTTTAAAGAAATGTGTGGTATATGTATTAAAATAATAAGACAGTTAAATATTTCCATAATATTTTTTAAAAGAAGACGAATTTCAAGAGAAAGTTCAATAAATTGGAAATTTAAATTACCGGGGTCGTCACAGTAACTATTTATACTTTGATTAAATCTTAATTTTAACTCAAAGTATAAAATCAACAAATCTGAAATATTTCGTAGTTAAAAATACTCTAAAACCTGTTGGTTCTTTTAATTTTACTTTTCAGTCGTATGTACATTTTCTCTACGATATTACTGAACGAAGGAATATCAAGGAAAAGTAACGAAACATCCTTTAAACGTTTTGATGATTTCTGACGTGCTACAATGTAGGTATAACGCTGTTGTTATATTTAGATAACGGCTGTTCTCTGACAATAATAACTTCACTTTAACTTGACATTATATTTGCTGTAGTAAGATGTGAATTAAGCTCTGTAGTTAATATTTCGTATTAGTTTTTCTTTAATATCACTTTTAAATAAATCACTCATATTATTCACACAATTGACTCAATATAGTATGCGTCCCCTTGACTTAACGTGGTTCACTTATATGGCCAGGACTTTATCCACTTTGTAGCCTTCATCGTATTTCAGTAGTTGTTGTACAACGAACCAGCAAAAGCCTCATTACTTATGCATTTAAGAGAGTACAACAGGTGTAGGTAAGGAAGCACATCTTCCACTTCCGCTGCATTTATTAGAATCGTTTTTGTTTTGAAATACAATAGCAACATTTGGAAATACTAAACTGCTTTATTTACAGGTTTGTGTGTGGGTTTGTATTTTTTTCCTGGACATATTTATTTAGAATTCGAGTAAACTTCACATAACTAAAATTTACTGTCACAGAAGTAAATATGTACAAATATCATGGTGATAGAGTTTGGTGAACTACATTTACCAGAGGAATTCAAACAGGAAAGAAATAACAACCAAATAATGATGTTTCAGAACAGCAAATATAACAAATAATTCTAATTAAACAACCATTGAGTGAATCACATGATTGATTGAGCAAGAAGATGGCAGATAAATATATAACCGTCCAATCTAATTCTCCTCATATTTGTAATGGTTGTGGCATACGTGGAATAAATATATATGATCGTGAAAGATTCGTTGTTGATTGTTGTTGTTAAAAGAAATTATACCCCAATAGAACCTACTAGTTACCATTAAAAAATAATTAGCCTGTAAACTATAATATTTGATTGTCCTCATTGTATAATTCGATTAAATATTTACTCTGGTAGCTTTTACATTGTGTACTTGAAGATATATACTAATTATGGAAGTTCTAGAACGTAATATATGAACGGTTTTAAAGTTAAATTTAAGAATTTAGGTAAGGGAGATGACAAATAATATATATATATCATACTCCAGCTGAATGGTATCCTTTGACCCCTTTTAGTTATGTAAATGTTGATGCAGTTTAAAAAAATAGGAATAATCTTTCTGTCTGTGCAAATGCCATACAATCTAAATGGATTCCTCAACATCTAGCCTACGGGTTCTTCTATATACGCGTACTTCTGTGTGTGGGCGTTAAAAAGTGTTGACTTTAAAACACACTAATGTACGTTTATTAGATATTTTTGAAATTATAAGAAGAAATTGTTAAAATAAACCTCTAAGACGAATAGAGGAATTTAAAATAAAAAGAGAACAATAGAATTATCTAAAACTCGTGCTTAAAATTAGAATCATAATGATTTAAAATATACTTTCACAGTTATATTCTTTGATTGTTACTATTTCGTAAACGTCAGGTGTTAAAGAAAGAAGAGAAAAGCAAACTGATAAAGGTATAGAAAATGTTATAATGATAACTGAGCTGTTGATTTCACCCTAGTAATTTCCTGGCGATGGCTGTCTCTGATGGGAGACACACGACTGCAGGACAGAGGCGGCACCTCGGAGCTCCCCCTAAGGCTATTATATATTGCTGAGTTAATAAATAGGGGTGGTTTTCACTGACTCACGCTCGTTCTCTGTTGCCAGACTTAGACGGCTGCAAGTGTTATTATTCCAACCTAGAGTGGAGACCTTTATCATCTCTAGTAATACTGTGTAATTTTACTACTATGATGACATGCCTATTTCCTAGACTGCCATTGGAGTTAGTATGTTTTTGGGGCTTCTTATGAATAAAGCTTGTTTGAATAATTTTAGGGTTTTTACGGTTTTACAACTTCAACTTTTTTGTTCTATTTAAGAATAGAATAGTAAAAATTAAGACTTTTACGATCTCAGAGTTTACTACGAAATCTCACACGTTCTATATTATACAGTATATTACTCTTTTTAACAATTTAGTGTACAAGTAAGGTTGTTTTTAATTTACTCAGACACACATTCATGTTGCCAATATGTAAGTTATGAGATTAATGAAACTACTATTGGTGCAGAAATGTGGTTTACCCGAATTTGGAACTTTCAGTGAAACATCCAATCAAACCCTCGATTTCCTCCTTTAATTGTATTTTATAGATATTTTATTTTTTACATATAATTTTTGATAATTGTTATACTAGATGGAACAAAAAAAGTATCAACATTTCTTCTAGTGTTTCATTGTGAATCAACTTTGTTCTTTTATTACTAAAAACGTTATTGTGATGCAATTATATTTGAATACATAGTTTATAGGACTTTTTTATATTATTTTTACATTCCAGAATTGTCAATAAAAATAGTTCTTATCTCTTTACCAAAACAACGTGTTTCTGGCTTCGAGAGGTCGTAATATAAATTACTTGGACAAATTGAAATTCTTATGAAATTAATAGTTACGATAATTTAAAAAAAATATGTGTCAGTAAATGCAGTGATTTTAAATTAATTTAAAAAAGTTTAAAATCACCATGAATTAATAAATTTAAAATAACTGCATATTCATCGGAACAACAACGTGAACAAGTAATTAATTTTACGGCCTGTAAGAGCCAAGAAAACGTTGTTTCAGGAAATTGATAAAAACTCCTGAAATGTTACAATTCTGTATTTGAGGAAACTTGTGGAAAATATTTCTGTTGACCATATACAATATAATATGATGTGGCAAATTAGCAGGTTTTAGTGCTAAACGTATGAAGTTGATGGACATTGAAAACTAATTAAAATAACTAAATTATTTCGGTCTAACAAGGATAAAAACTATTAAAACATATATGTAGTAATATTTGAAAATGTATGTGTTTTAATGTACAAATAAGTGAGGAAAACAATGGTGTACTTAGATTTTTACAGGGCTATAAATTTCTTAGTAAACAGTCTAAGAATTTGACTACACACAATTTCTGTGCTGACAATAGATGATTAAAATTTCTTCTCCTATTACAAAAGTAAGGTAAACAATTTAATAGAGTGGAGAATTTAATCGATACTACTAGTAATGTTTAATTATTCAAAAATATACCGTGCTAATTTTCCTAGACTTTCGTTGGAATTGATAGGCTTTTAAAGCTTGATCCGAATAAAAATAGTTTTTATTAATTGTCTTTTTATAAGCTCTTTAACTGTAGTATATAAAACTATAAAACAGAGTTTGATACAATATGTACTATAATTACGATATTTTCTTTACATTCAATATTATAAAATATGTTAATGCCTGCAATCCATCATCAAGAATATTGAACATATTATCTGTTGGAAATTTTTTACGTCACGAAGATGCAAAAGGTGATCTTAGACATTGATTAAGATGAATATACATTGTACAATTTCTAATATTAATATTCTTTCTAATATTGTTGAGTGTCTTGTTAGTATATTTATATAATTTAAAAAACAATATATTTATAAAAAGATAAACTATACATTTTTATTGGTCTAGTTTACTTTTAAAATAAGTATTTTTTTAATTGGACTAGAAAAATAACTAAATATACTTACCAGAAAAAATGTATATAATGATGAAAAAAGATAAACTGAACATTTATATTTTATTTAATTTTTAGGGGAAAATACGTCTAAACATACTGTATAACCAGTTTAAAAACCGATTAGAAAATGATATATATATATATATATATATATATATATATATATATATATATATATATATATATATATATATATATATATATATTTTCTTTTTCTAAATGTATTTTGAAAGATACACTTCATATCGTTAAATAAATTATGCGATTGTAAGGATAGTTTGAAAAAATATTTGTCTAGAACAGACTCTATACTCTGTTTTAACTTTGTTGTTTAAACTGCATAACTCTTGTTTTATTCAAATTAAAGGAATTCAAATGGAATAAAATTGTTCTTTCTTTTGAAAAGGGCATTGTTGTTTTATACGAGATTCAGGTATGTACTCGTGGTAGAAAATACAGCTGTGCTGAGGTTAGATGAAATTACGGAAGCGAATTAAGGCAAGGATTAAGACCAACCCAACAATCCCCGCAGGTAAAATAACGCCTAAGGGGAACTTAAAATATAAATATGTGGCTTGATAAGCAAACTTGGGAGTGCCGTTCTAGGACAAAAATGTAATTGGATTGAAAATATGTAAAATAATTAATTATAATATAATTATTATCATACAATGAATAAAATGATAACTATATTAAAAAAATAATAACACTTTGTATACTATAGAATATTACAAATTTGTATGGCAGAATACGGAATAAGCTAATTGTAAAACTGAAAAATATTTAACGAGGCAGAGTTTAAGAGAAAAGATAGAAATTACAGCATGAAAATAAAATCAAAACGTAATACTATAAAAGGTGTAAATATAAAAAAATATATAAATTGGGAGACATCTTCATAGGAAACTGTAAAATATATTTAATGGGACAAAGTTTTGGATAAGGAAATACAATATTTATATACTACAACAATAAAACTATATAAATACGTCTAATAATGTAAAGTTAGATATTACAACGTTTTAGAGCAATAATTGTAAAATGTTCACTGGAAAACTTAAATATAGATTATTATTTAATACGACAGAATTTTTGAAAGAGAAAGATTATACCACAACAAAACGTGTATTAATATAAAATAAACTACTTCACGTACTTATAGAGCAGAATAGAGAACAATCTCAATATAAACAACATTCAATGGGGCAGAGTTTTAGAGAAATTAATAAAATTCCTTTGGGCAGGAATAATTGTGATGGAAATTTATGATAAATCCTTCAAGAACGAAACCAGAGACAGTTTCAAATATGTTGCGGCTGAGGACAAGCTCGAGTGTTGTAGGACCGAGAAGCCCAGCTCTACCTGCTCAAGGGTCAGTCGTAAAATATATACGTGAAGGCGGACCCTCATTAGTGGTGGAACTCTTGTTCCAACCCTGCCAAAACAGGTAAACGACTTACAGCACTGATCTCAATCTTTGTCCTTATCTCTCTGGTAGATGTTAATTTAGCTTACCATTACTTTTATTAACAATAAATATAAAATGATCAGCGCCAGTTCAAGTATTCATTTCATATTCTGTCTGATCCTGAGAGTCGGGTTTACGTCCAGTCTTCCACCACAGTAACTGACCGCTGGAACAATGTATTAGAGTTTGTTTGGCAGTTTATGCAGCTTACGTTTAATAAGCCTTATTACTGCTCCAACTCTTGTGTTAGAGGAAAGACGATGCCATCTAGGTTGTGATCTTAGAACCTCTACTTGATATGGCCTATGAATACAAATCTATAAGAAGTACAGACTCCGTGTTAAAGTTCAGCCTCTCACAAGCTAGTTCAATTAGTGGCCGGTAGATCGTGAGAAACGTGTTTACTTAACAAATCAGTGTGTCTGGAAAAGAGTGAAGACATATGTCTTTGTCGCAACGTCCTCTCTGCTCTCTCTCTCTCTCTCTCTCTCTCTCTCTCTCTCTCTCTCTCTCTCTCTCTCTCTCTCTCTCTCTCTCTCTCTCTCTCTCTCTCTCTCTCTCTCTCTCTCTCTCTCTCTCTCTCTCTCTCTCTCTCTCTCTCTCTCTCTCTCTCTCTCTCTCTCTCTCTCTCTCTCTCTCTCTCTCTCTCTCTCTCTCTCTCCTCTCTCTCTCTCTCTCACACACACACTACCTTTACTCATTATCTATGTCTATCTCGCACTACTTTTACTCTGAGCAGAGTAACCTATATCTGCAACTAATTAAACCTAATGAATACAGGCTGCCTTTCGCTTTAAGGTCTATTCGTTTATCGACATTTGTATTCATTGCCTTGGTAGATGTGGAGTTAGGATCTTACCGTGAAAGTTAGTGAAGAGAAAATCTTACTTCACCCTATATTTTGTATGATAGAACCTGTCTCCTGGACCGTCGGCTACCTGGGACTGGCCCGGGACACCCCCCAGCACTGGCAGCCGCCTGCGGCTGTTTCTTTAATGAGTCAATTACTGGCATCCCCACTAGGTGAACTAACTTTTGTTCCCGGATCACACATTTTGAATTTTTTCAAATATTTGAAAAGTACATAAAAAAATAAAATTAACAATATAAAACTCGATAAAAATTGAACAATATTGAGTTGGTCTGTTTATGTGTATAGTAACAATAAAGTTGGTTTTGTGTAACGATACGACGCTTAAATTACATTGGAATTGACAATAATTCTAATAAAATAATTTTTTAAATAAGCTTATGAGTAACATGGGTTAGAAGTAACAATCGAGTTTCACGAGAAAAATCTACGGTACCAACACTTGGAACATTGGACTTTTGCAGTGGAAGTCTGACTCATGGTGGCTAAAATATTTCTGAGAAGTAGATTATTGCAAGTTTACTGAGTTAGAATAATAAAGCCGCAGATAATAGGAATAAAAAGAAAGAATAATAGGAAACAGCCGCAGGCGGCTGCCAGTGCTGGGGGGGGGGGGTGTCCCGGGCCAGTCCCAGGTAGCCGAGGGTCCAGGAGACAGGTTCTATCATACAAACTATAGAATATGGATTTACTCTTTAAAACAGGTAGAAATTAAATATTGAAGATTGTTAATACAAATATTTGTTGTGCTAGCGTTTATATAGTCTTCAGACATCATTGGTCAGTATAAACTACGATGTTTCGATTATAGTCTTTGGGATGGACACATATGACAAAACCAAACAGCCAATGCCTTAAGGATGAGCATAGAAAAAACAATACACGATCGGAAAACAAAATTATGAAATGAAAGAAGTAATCAAATGCATCCAGAATATAATAAAACACATAAGAATATTTAATGAAGGCTCAGTAAAAAATGAAGGGAAACAAAGTAAATAATAATTTACAGTAGATCATAGGCTAAAAAAAGTAAAGAAATACAAAGTCGATGGTGAAGTAAAGATATATCAGCATAAAAAAAATTGGGCGACTAAGTTTTATTGTGAAAATAACAAATCATAAATTTAAAACGTTCTTAAGTAGTATAGTGAAAAATTGATGGTCATTCGATAGCATAAAGTGTACATATTTTATACGTTATTATGACTGTTATTTATTTAAACTGATTTTTATCTTAAATTGGTAAGCAAAACAGGAAAAAAGTAATATTTTTAGTTTTTTAGTTACTAAGACAAAGTTAATGTAAAATTAACTGAGAAAACGTATGATGGGTCTCAGTTAATTTTACTTTTTCATTTTAAGCATTAGTCAACAGCTGATGGACTGTGTATGGGCCATACATGTGATTTACACCAGTCCGTACTGGGATAAATTTATAGCCTACTGTGTCAATAACAATTTTTATTCATACCTCACCTGCATGTAGTATATTTTACAAACGTTTAAAAACCTGTAAGTCTTGTTTTTTGTAAATATGTCGTATTATACTTTCACTCATTAAAACTTTAGTAGTTGTGTCAATTATTTTACTGCAAACCAAAACAACGATTGTGCTATGGAAGAGTCTTTACAGTTGATAATACATGCAATAAACAAAATCACGAGGCAAGTTTTAAAAATTTGACTGTTATTCAAAATAAAACATAATGTTAAATTTCGTAGGTAGTCATTCAAATTACTTGCTTAAACTTACTTAAAAAACGCATGGCTATCTGACATGAAATATATTAAAAATATTGTAACAACTATAAATGCATTCTGCACAACTTACTAGCAGCCAAAACCCTGAGAAGTGTGCAAAAATTCGATTTATCTATTTTAATTTCTGTTTATTGTACATTTTAAATGAGCATAACAAACTCAAAGTAAAACAATAAATAAATAAAAAAATTAAAAACTATATATTTCTCTAATATCACTTTCGTAATAGGCCTATAACAAAAAATTTACCTTGAATGATTCTGATTGTTTTGAACACTGTTAATTTCTTATGACTTTATCACTAAAAATTAATGTTTTTATTCTTTTTGCCTTCCACAATAAAGAAGTATTAAAAATCTCAATAATCAGTCCTTTACACGGAGAAGTTTTGAATTTATCTAAAATGCAAAAGTATTACGAGTATTTTTAACTTTAGTATGGCTCAATTTATTCATCTGGCAGTAGTGACTCATGAAATAGTCAAAATATGTCGACTCATTGTGTAAGATAGCTACTAACACTTCATATTCTCGTCCATTATGTTACAATATGCGATAAATATAAACTAATACTAACGTTACGTGATGTATTTTGTTTGGTTTATTGATATAATATGTTTGATTGATTAGTAATGAAGTTTTGTGTACTGATATCTTGGTAATAAATTTCAGTAAGAAAGTAATAATTCATTCGACTTGTAATAATAGTATTAAGGTAACACAGTACCCAAAAACTTTAATTTTATGACATTTTTTTTTATTACAGCATATTAATCTCCATTTAATTCTGAATTTGGGGTTACCAAACACTTTGTGCTAAAAAAATTATTTCTTTTTTATATTCGTACAATTCCAAACCATTACACGCACTTTTGTAGGCTAGCAAAATAAATTTTGTAACACACTTGGGAACAATAATCTTACTATAGTATAGGTTTCATTTATTTTGTACCTTTATTGTTGCACAGTTTGCAACTGTGTATACCGTTGTTGTTTGTTCTAGTTTCCAGCTGTTATTATAATTATATCAGTTTACTCAACAAAATAATTACCTAAACAAACAATCAGTGCTCTTATAGCCTAGTTTTTGTAAACTAGTAAGTAGTTTTATTTAGTTTTTGTATTAGTCTTAGTATGTTTTGACTGTAGTGTTTGTAAAAATTCCCAGAATTTTTACAAATAGTAGGCTTTTGGTAAAAATAAGTTTACTGGAAATATTCACACTATGCCAACTTTTTTCAAAATAACAATGAAACCATGGAAACAATTGATGACACAGCAGATTTTAAAAGTAGTGAAAGTAGTAGAAGTAGTGATTACATTGCTGATGAAATGGAAGAGGATAAAATAATCATAGATCTACACATTCTTTCACAAGCTTTTTGTTTTAGGTATTTTTTTAACACTTTTTTTGTTATGTTAGTAATAGCTTATTAGGTTTTTGCAATTTTCCGAAAACTGTTATTTTAATCTGTACTTAGGTACACTTATTAACATTGTTTATGTACTGATTTCAATGAAAATATCACTAGTTGTTCCATGTACAGTACTTAGCAGTATTATGAAGTGAAATTCTCTGATTTTGTCTAGTTCATGATTTATGATTTTTTTTTTATTTTTATTTTAAGATTTAAAATGTTAACAATTTTATTTCGCTGTCAAATGACTATTTGTAGACATAAATTCTAGTTCATAATATTGTATATAAGATTGTAAACTAATAAGGGTTAAAATTTCAGGATGATATGATAGTATTTAAAAAAGTTATGTGTTCCTAAAAACTGTAAATTTAACATGGGTAAGATAGGGAGTACTGTGTTACCTTTTAATACAAAATTTGATTTCAGAAAATGCTGAAATTTATTTAAAAAAATAAGGGATATAAAAGTTAAAAGGAACTTTAATTGTATTAAATTTTCCTTAAAGCCTGATAATTGTGCCAAAATGCCAAAAGGTTGTTTCAAAATATATACGTCATACCTTATTCACTTACGTATCACTAGATCATTATTGCTCACCCCAAGCAAAGTATAGTAATTATAATATATAGCAACATTTCCTTAGTCGAACAAACGGAAAAAATGGTAAAATCTTTGGTAAAAGCTGGAATGAACAAGGCCTGAGGGGAATCTATAGCTCTCTCCATGCCAAAACAGGTAAACAATGCTGAGGTAAAATTTTAACCCTGGGACTCACTCTACTAAGCACGAGCAAGTATACCCCCTCCCTACACGCCCCTTACCATTGTTCAACACACAACAATGACAGGTGGACCGGATAATATATTGGCCAACAGCCAACTCCCCATACTTGCAATTAAATAAATTGGAAGGAGCTTTTGCACTAGGCAACAGAATTAAATAATTGTTATTAAATATATACCGGGCTTAAAAAAATTTAAACTTAACAAAGCAACACTCACGATATCTTTGAGGTATTGCAATGGCCTTCTATGGAATAAAAGGTTAAAATATAAAGAGCAGCAGGCGAGTTCAAGTGAAGAGCACTTATTGCTGTTAAAACACTTTTTAACAATGGGTGTCAAAGACAGTTTTAAGAGGGTGTTAGTTAAGCCTCTCCATAGCGGGGTTCTTTGAAGTCTATATATGTACGAAAACATGTAAAAAGTGATGTCGTCAGTAATAGAGCTATTGGTAAAGAACTTGCAAAAGTATAACAGAAAACGAAGAAATAATAACATAAGAGCTAAGCCGTTCTTTGTGGGCTATGCCTAGGACACTAATGGCCTTGCTGAACGGTTTATAAATCTCCATAAAATATATTACGGAAAAGCTCAAATAGTACTCCCACAACAATTGTAAAAGATATTGTAATATTGTTAAGATGTATTGTGATATAATTCATGAACAATGCCAATATATTGTTACATCTAGGCCACTTATCAATAGTAATGACCGTGTCATGAGTGAGTCGGGTGGACGTCAGTAACCTTGGTGTGATGAGTGGATGAGAGGCAATTATGAAATGTGATGTAGTGGGGAGGCTGTAATTTATTTTCTTCAATGATGGGTGGGTGGGTTGGCTGTAAGTAATCATGTTGGTGGGATGGCTTTAATTATGTTAAGTGATGAGATGATTGCTCGGATTGTTGTAAGTAATCATGTTGTATGATGAGTTGATTGGTGGGATGGTTGTAAGTAATCATGTTGTATGATGAGTTGATTGGTGGGATGGTTGTAAGTAATCATGTTGTATGATGAGTTGATTGGTAGGATGGCTCTAAGTAATCATGTTATGTGATGAGTTGATTGGTTGGATGGTTGTAAGTAATCATGTTGTATGATGAGTTAATTGGTGGGATGGTTGTAAGTAATCATGTTCTATGATGAGTTGATTGGTGGGATGGCTGTAAGTAATCATGTTATATGATGGGTGGGATGACTGTAATGTATCCTGTTCATGTGATGAGTGGTTGGGAGTTGGCCTCAGTTCAGGTGAGCATTCATTAGCTATGCACACTGGGTGGTCGGAGGCTTGTCAAGACATAAACATTAAAAGTCAAGAAGGCCAGTCTTAATCACTCTGTTCTTAAAAGTCGGTCACCTGGTCATCTTTTTAGAAAACACTTAACATTATTCAACCACAAAAAATAAACTTACAATTAACAACGCTTGATAAAATGCATTAAACGAATTTGACAACTCAATGAAAATCATATTTTTAAGATCCTATAATGAAAATAATCTGAAAAAATTTGATGTTGCCTATTTTTGAAAAATTTTTAGTTAATTATTTTGTAGCGTCAATTTAATCAACAATAGAGAAGTTTATTGTCATTGATCATTTACATGAAATAGATCATTTTACGCCTGGTATTATATTGATGTTTGTAATTCCTGGAGCATAATTCATGTGAGTTATTTTTGTATTAAGTTATATATTAGCTATACCAACATAGTTTATTCAGTATAAATGAGTTATTGACATAACTACTTGACAATATACGAGTATAAGATAAATAAAAATTTCCAGAGTAAAATGATATTCTAATGTAAATAGCCTATGTGCGACTACTCTAAATAGTAAAATAAAACAAGAGGAAAGAGTGAGTTAAAATGAATACACCTCAATCCACATATAGCGTTTTTTTACTTTAGATTAGGTCACTATCTAATATGGTTTGGCAGTGGCCTTGACTGGAGGGCTCCGACTATCGCAAGATAATGGAGTCAAACAATATCGAGCGTGGCTGTCCCTTGGATGGGTGACCGTTTCAGCGATCCGTCCTTGCAAGCAGCCCACTAGCCCAGTCACTGGTGGTGGTTCGGAAGTCACCCTTAAACCATTGGTCTCCAGGTTAAGTGTTGGAGAGGGCTTCTTAGCCCTAACTTTGCCTGGTAAAATGAAACTATCGGTAACTTTAACTTTTTTAACTGTAGGCAGCAGATCACTATAGAAATGTTGTTGAATCTTGAAACCAAATGTTCTTTTTTTAAAACATTCCCTGTTCTTGGTGGGCTAGCATATGTAATCTTGTAACACAACCATATAAATTCCTACCCATCCCTTTCATGCATATTCCTACGCATTATATCATAAAAGGTGTGTCGAATCCTCGACATTGTTAACCTGTTCACTCCTCGGTCTCCTTTCCCCAAACTTGACGGTAGCATGCTTGGTTTCTTCAAAGAATTGGTTCAAAGATGATTTGTTAAAATTCAACCGAATCGCCAATTGTATATAAAACATCTCAACATGACTTCCTCTTTACGTATTTAGCCATTGAAATCCCAGTGTCTATAAATTAAACCTTTCACAGTTTGAAGTTGTGTCTGACTCATTAAAACAGCAGTTGATGCATTATAACGTCTAAGTTCTTTTTAGAATGTTCTTTCATCAGCATAAAAAATGTGGTATTCCCTAAAAAACAAAGAGCATTCAAAATCTTTGTCTGCGGTAACAATCGCATTTTTATGCCAATACCCAGTAGATTTGTTTATGCTAAGAATATATCTACACAATTCTCTATGAGGTCCTTTTCACATTTCTTATAGGGTGACTGATTTTAAGTATTTACAATATGATTTTTCCAATTTTATTATATAATAATAATAACAGACAATTAACAGAAGGAAACCTAATATGCATAAATTTACTTGAGTTTGTATAAGATAAGGATGTTTAGAAATTTAATCTATGTATTAAACTGAAATTTTATGGTCTATGGTCTTCATTTTTTTGTCATTAGGCATTTTGTTAAGATGGTTTATATTCAATGATATACATTAGATTACATGAAGGAGAGTGTAATGTAATCTAATAATGTCCGTTATTTTTGGAGTGTTTTTTCATTAAAAAATAACAAAAAACTGTTCTGATATCCTAGGAAAGGTAAGGTTAATGGTGAACACCTGTTTGTAAACCTTTTACTTTTGCTAGAAAAATCCATGTATAATTATTTTGATTATCACAGTTCTTGTGACCTAAATTGGAGGGTTAAAGAATACGATTATCAGCCATTGTAATATTTCGTAAATTTTCCTGAAATTAAATACTACACGTTTTACGTAATAAAGAATCTGAAGATTAATCCAAAGAACATACATCATTCAAGTCATGTGCTGGAGAAGAAGAGGAAACCAGTCATGTGAACAGAAGTGGAGCTTCACAACAACTATTTGAACATTGAATTGGCTTCTATTTACAAAAGTGGTTATCTGAATCTTCCGTTATTTTTTAAATATTTTTTCATTAAAAAATTACAAAAAAGTTTTCTGATATTCTAGTAAAGGTAAGGTTAATGGTAAAAACCTGTTTGTAAATCATTGACTTTTTGTTAGAAAAATCCATATATAATTATTTGGATTATCACAATTCTAGTGACTTAAATTGGAGGGTAAAAGAACACAATTATTAGCCATTATTTTGCAAGCATTATACTGTAGTTTGTATCATAAGGTGTAATTTGCAAACTTGTATAGCTGTGCAACTGTAACGCTTGATTTCCTGAATTCCTCAGAATTGTTATAACCTTATTTTCGTGTACAGTTTTAACAAAAATATATTTGAACTTTACAAACATTTTAAAAAGAATAGGTTACAATTGTTGGTGCTAAATAACTAAGATTGTTAGTTAGCTGATACAAATATCAGTTTAAGTAAATGACCTTTATCAAACCAGCAAAAACAAATCTTGGAAACTAAAATATATATAAGGCTGTTCCCTTGTGAAAATGCTTTTTTCCGTGCTCTTGAAAATTATACTCCTTTTTAATTTTTAATTGGATTATCATGATAAAGAAGCTCTCTTTTCCATGTCTATCTAACATACTCCTTCTGAGATAAAAAAGAAGTTGTCAAGCAGTTTCACTTTCTCAAAATATCACACCTTTTAGACACACACATTCCACATACATCATGGAAAAATATCTTTACTACCCAAGGCCTGAAAAGTAAATTGAGATACCCTCAAAATCATTAGAAGTCACTTTAAATTTAAGCTTTCTACTAAGAAAAGAAAAGCTATCACGAAATAGAGTTTGAAATACCCATTTTACACCTGGACAATAGAAGATACAAGAATCGAGGACATTTTAAACAGTTGAACTCAAGACACTCGTCCAATTCGTAGAAAAATAAGTAAGCTCTGCGTTGTTACGAAAATGGAAGATGTCGTATGAACACACAATGCGTCTATAGTCAAAATAGAAGTCTCTAGAAACTAGAACTATATTGAAAATAATCAAGAAAATTCAAAAGAAATCAACTCTCCTAAAATGTTGTCTTGATGGAATGTTCTCTTACTCATTTCATTGATTTCTGATTTAATCTTGCTTATCCTGATTCATTTAATCAAAATATTTCTTCACCATCGGTTTCTTATAGAGAATAAAATACATTTAAAAGGATATCCTCTCTGTTTCTGTTTTTGAATGTTCAGGGACTAGTACTTAATGCATATAAAATGTTGTCTTGATGGAATGTTCTCTTACTCATTTCATTGATTTCTGATTTAATCTTGCTTATCCTGATTCATTTAATCAAAATATTTCTTCACCATCGGTTTCTTATAGAGAATTAAATACATTTAAAATGATATCCTCTCTGTCTCTGTTTTTGAATGTTCAGGGACATTCAAAAATGTAAAACAGAGAGGATTAAATAAATTAGAGAACAATTTGTCTAATAATAATCTAATCTTATGTGCGTCAGCAATTCTTTACAAAATGAATACAATTTTAAAATATCACGAAAAATGATAAAATCTAAACAATCCAGTTTAATATTATTAAATGAAAATGCACCGTAGACGTGATAAATTAGATGACGACATTCTCTTTCAAATATTCTAGCAAATATCGCTCACTACTTAGCAGGCGTCTTTTTTATCTTTAGAGACCGTTCAATTCGGTGAAATAAAAAGTCTTGATTGATAAGCTATGTTACCGAGGCACTTGAGAAAATGTACAATCGTGGACCGTTTCCCATTTGCTGGGTAGACGCCAGAACGTTCAGGTCATGTTCATAGGTTAATGAACATAAATGGGTCAATATCACTGTACGTGTATGGGTGGGCGGGTGGGTCAATGTCACTGTACGCAATAATATTGACTGTCACGTATGCGCTACATTTTATAGGGCTCAAGGTACAAAGAGGGGTTCCTAAAGTCTCACTACTTAATGCAGTTTAGTACTTTTTTTTAATTAATAATCTGCTTTAGTGTGTAAAAAATGATATGGTTTGCTTGTTGAAAATGAAATTATTTTTTAATATCAGCATCTTACGATTCAGAGGTCAATATTAAGGATTAATATTCTTTTCCAGTGATTAATTTGATCAAAATCAAGCGTCCAACCCTTTACCTTGTGTTAACTTTAGTACTACTTGTAGCTTTGTTGACTATTAGTAGACCGTGTGTCTTCCGTCCTTCCATCCATTATGTAAGTTGAACATCAGTGGCAGTTTACTATCTTTTCCCTGCTTGCCCACCTAGCATTGCATTATCAGTAGCTGACGTCTGCGTTTGGCAGTTACATTAGTTTACTTACAGCTCTTTTATGGTTACATTTAAAAAATGTTTATTTTAGATGTTTGCACCCTTTATATATTAATTAGGCTCAGAGCCCCATGATATTACATTTTTCTAACTTTTTTCTTAACTATTGAATAGTATGTTTAGATAGAACAATATTTTTGAGTTAAGAAATAATCAGAGAATAAAATTAATTCTGATTCCTAGAAGCTCTAATCAATTTTGATTTACAGCTTCTATGAGGGTAATGGAGGAGTATGAAGGTCAGGTTTAGAATGTTATGTTCACAAATAAGGCTGTAATCTTTATAGAATTAAAAATTGGCCTTATGGAGAATCAATTCAATTCAAATCAAATATCTTCAATGAAATTCAAATATATTTATTATTTGCGAAAAATTACAATTTGTACAAGCAGTTTATATTTATCTCTCTAGCTCAAGGCTAATTGAGGGAAAAACTATAATTTGTTTACAATTATGGTGTTACAATTACATGTGAAACATATTTTTACACATATATATTATAGTATATAAATATATTTTTTATTTTTTTGGGAACTTCCTTAAATCAAAAACAATACAACAATAAATTAGATAACAATAATTATAAAAATTTTAAATGTTTAAAATTTTAAAATCAAATGAAATTAGTGGCAGGTATAGGAGACTCCTTAGAAAATTGTATGTTCTACCGGATTGGTTTTCAAACTTACCCTTCAGGCTATAACCTGTCTTAAAATTAATAGTACAACGCAGTTTATAGTTTTTTTTTAAATGGCAAATTATTTTAAAGGCTAAATAATTTACTCCGAGGGACGTTACGTAATTTCTTGATATTTTTATTCACAGACATTTGAAATGTGACTAGTAGGCTATGTGAAATTTGTCTGTAGTAAATTGAGTGCAGGAATATTCGTTATTGATGTTTTAAAATATGTTATTTCGAAAATATTACTTTTCCATCCACACTGTTTTATGGATCGATATATCTATTTATGACCTAAGCTGTAGAGCTATAGGTCACGAAAGTCCAAAACAAAGTTGATATCTACCTTCAAAAGAAAACTTTGAGGTTAATTTAAAAATTCTATGATTACCTAATAATCGTTAAGAGAAATTCTAATCTCGTCAGTAGCACCTGTTCTTGTAGTAACACAATCTTTGGAATAATTGCGTATATCTGTGCCTCATTATAGAACCAATTTAGTAGAAAGGCAATTGCACTGCGATTCTGTCAAGCTCTACAATTCACTGCCGGAGTCAATTACAGCTGTGAGTGGGGAGGGGAGGTAGGGGGTAGAATGAAAGTGTTCTTGTCAGGCACAGGTTGCTAAAGGGTTAGAACATTTTGTAAACCTGGAGTAACTTGATAAAAATTGTTTGTCAAATGACTGCATGTATTAGACTGTAAAATAATCGGTTATATGTCTTGTGACAACTCTTTGAAAGTAAGGTCAATAGCTTAAAAATATTCAAAGTAGTATTTAGTTCATAGTTTATTTTTTGCAGCAAAGTACAGTAGTTTTTAGAATATAAAAAAGTACTAACACTAAATTGAATACAAACTGTATACAAATAAAGAGAAATAAAGCTCAAACTTCAAAATATAATCTTTATTAATTTTTCAGCTGATAAGACAAATAATAAATTTTATATATATTTTGAATACTAATAATTTTTATTTTCCAAAAACAAAAAATTCCAAAAAAAACGAGGGAGAGGGAGAGAGAGAGGGAGAGGGAGAGAGAGAGAGAAAGAGCGAGAGAGAGCGGGGGAGAGACTAGGGATATGGAGAGGGAGAGAGAGAGGGAGAGAGAGAGAGAGAGAGAGAGAGAGAGAGAGAGAGAGAGAGAGAGAGAGAGAGAGAGAGAGAGAGAGAGGAGAGAGAGAGAGAGAGAGAGAGAGAGAGAGAGAGAGAGAGAGAGAGAGAGAGAGAGAGAGAGAGAGAGAGAGAGAGAGAGAGAGAGAGAGAGAGAGAGAGAGAGAGAGAGAGAGAGAGAGAGAGAGAGAGAGAGAGAGAGAGAGAGAGAGAGAGAGAGAGAGAGAGAGAGAGAGAGAGAGAGAGAGAGAGAGAGAGAGAGAGAGAGAGAGAGAGAGAGAATGTATAAACAGCGGTTCAAAATACATCTTACATGCCACATATATGTTCGGTCGGTTTCATTACGGTAAAACTACAAGAAGTGGTATTACACTACGCAATGACAGACGTCTGGCAAAGTGCCATATATATGAAACAAGAGTGTTCTGGCACTAGAACAACGCAATCTATCCACTCGTAATTCGATTGTTACATTTGATTACGTCAAAATAGAACCCAACGAGCACCAGATGTTACTCTACAATACTGCGCAAAATAACAGAAATAGATTTAGCACTTAACAGTTATTTGATGACTAATCTTACCATGAGAATTTATCCAAAGAATCAAATACTATATATTAAACATATATATATTCGAAATGTGTTAGTCGGTATGGATAAATGTGTTAGTCGGTATGGAAAAATGTGTTAGTCGGTATGGAGAAATGTGTTATTCGGTATGGAGAAATGTGCCTAAGAAAAAGCTTAATCTCATAATAAAAAAACTGATCATTTCTGAACGTTTCATGAACGTGATTTCAACGTCAACACAGATAAAGTTGGAATAATGTTTTATTACAGTTTATTTAGGGGTTTTCATCCGTATCCAACAATCGTATCTTTATATCATTGCTCCATATTGTCAAGAAAAGTAAGCAGATAAATTCGTCTTTGTGTAACTTAAGCTAGGAATTTTTATAGCTACATTTACCATAGAAGCCTTGATAATATTTCTATCGTCACCTATACGTAGCTTTAAATAATCCAGTATACGATGGTTTCTTTTGTAGCTTTTCTGCTGTGACAGGACTACTATACTAATTAATCTCTTGCGAATCAATTCCAATAAGCCCTATTCATTTATTAAAAGTAGACGTGTGAACATTTAATTTCTGATTAGTTATTAAAATAAAGTGAATATCCTCTTTTATATTAATTATGTTTCCAAAATAAATAAAGGGTAAATTTTATTTTAAAGTAGACTAATTCCCCACGTACAGACAAGAAATTCTCGTATAGTAATCAATCAACAATAATTTTTCAATGTGCATAAGTTTTAAAAGTTTCTTCATACTCGCAATTATATCAATATTTAAATATTGCATTATAAGATGGACAAAATTAAAGTTTTTGTTGTAAAAAGGGATATCTTGTCAATATTTTGTTGTATAAACATAGAGATTTGTTACATTTTGAAAGTTATGTAAAACATATCACCAGAAGTGTTTGATATTTCATCAGTATAAAGCAATCAATAAAATTAGCTGCCAAAACAGCAATTAAAAACTGGGTCAGCGCCAGACATCTGGAAAGATGGTGGCGGTTCCCAGGGCAAAGACTCGGCAAGGTTCTTGTCAAGAATCCCTCCCAGAAGTTGACAAAGTCACTTCTTGGGTTAAGTAAACCACACGTTAAGCTGGTGGTGGGACTCATCACCGGCCACGGCAAATTCCGGAGGCATCTAAGAACGGTGGGCCTCTTTACGGAGGATCCCATCTGTCGCCTCTGTGGGGAGGACGAAGAGTCGGCAGAACACATTGTCCTAGAGTGTGAGGCCCTTGGTGCCAGAAGAAGAGCACTTTTTGAAGGCTAACCTCTGGGACAGTTGGAAATTACTGATCTAGTGAAGAAGCTCCTTGACTTGGTCAAGGGTTGCCAGCTTTACGACGATTAGGCACCGGGATTGGCACAAAAAGCCTTAGGCTTCGTTGCAAGGGTTGGCTGGAACAACTATATATCCCCACTTAAACTAAACTAAACTAAAAACTGCTTCTTTATATTTTTTTTTTCAGAAGCTAACAATATGGTTATCATTATAATTTAGAACTGTACAATAATCCTTACACATAAAATGACAAGTAAAAGTTTGTTTAGCAGGTCATAGTTTTTAGAGAATACTCAATTGCCTCCACGATTCTGCTGCGGGCAGTATGAGCTAATTTACCATCCGAGAAGGTAGATAACTGTATGGGAAGATAACAAAAGTACCATCCCTTATATATCTCTTAATTAATTTTTCCACAGTTTAACCCAGAAAAGTTAACGTTTAGTTAGTCTGTACGAGCTAAGATGCGATGTCATTCTGTCCTTATTTCAAAAAAAATTGTTTCAACATTTTTTATTACTCACATATTACCTCATTTGTTACCAATAATACTATCTTCATTTTGGGGTGGGTGGGGGAGCTACCAGTAATTGAACCTGCATTTTGTATAACATAGGAAGGCTAACAGTAAGGTTATCTGTATTTTAGTGGGAGTGGGAGGGCTCTTAGTAATGGTAGCTGTATTATGGTGTAGGTAGGAGGGCTGTATTTTTAGAAGAGTGGAAGAGTTACAAGTAATCCTTCTATTTATGTTTTAATCTTTATGTACGAACAATGATGGTAGTTTTTTCCAATGTTAAATCCTTAAATATATTTTCAGATACGTGATATCCCGAAAACGATTTATTTCAATATAAATATAAAACGAATTATTCTCAATTTGAAAAAAAACATTTTCCTTGCGGATAGTAATTAATGTTCACTTTAATTAGTTTTCTTTATGTTTATCAACATATTTATACAATAAAATATATAAATTCAAGTGGACCTATTCCGACAATTTACTACCACTACTTAGGTTAGTGTCTACTAAAGTTGATCTAAAAATGGTAAATCCAATGATTGACTTACCGCCGAATGCGCTCTCCGTGTGTAAGTTCTTGGAAAGCGATAAGTTAAGTCCAGTGGTATTGGAATCCTAGCGAAGTAATCCTCTAAAGTGGATGTAAAAATGATTGGGAACAGTTTTCAGAAAATTAGAATATTTATCAAGAGGTAGTGAATTAACTGAAAATATCCATTCGACTTAATTAAATATTAGGTAATTGTGCAGTTTATACTCACCTCAAAAAATTAAAATCTACTGTTTCAAAGGAGTTAAAATAGCATTAAGGGAATAAAAGAATTTGTCTTCCAAGATTATGCTTACTCATCCAATAACCAATTTAATTTTGGTTGTTAATTAGATAAACGATAGCATAGGTTTTAACTTTCAGACTAAAATTTATCAACGGACTTAAATGTATCAATGTACTGTCGTGATAATAACTTTATCTATAAAAAAAAAAAAAAAAAAAAAAAAAAAAAAAAAACAAATAATATCTAAGAATATATCAAACATACAAGTCTTAGATACTTGAAACAACATCACATTACCTATAAACAAAGACTTATTATTTATAAAATCGGGTTGTTCTTTATAAGCAAATGATACAGCAAAAAATACTTCAAAAATAGATAGTTTACAAACATTTTATATCATCTATACAGATTTAATTTGTACTGTTTGTTTTTTATTGAAAATGCGTTCATGTTTTATTGTGCAATTAGTTTGTAATATGAGACATCACCTTTAATAGCCTATCTGAGTGTATTTCATTACGGAGTTTTATTGAAACTATAATCGTATGTGAAATATTCAAGCACTGATTCCGAGGTTTCGTTAAGTGTGTTTTAAGTTGTTTTCAAACTGATTGAGATGTAATGTTTTATCAATAACAGCAATAAGTTTGCCAGTTAGTTTACAATTCTTTACTCTAACAAACAATAACTATCTAACTTCACCAAGTAAAACCGGATATTCTAAATATTTACGTGATATAATACGATTTTAACTGGCTAATTTGTTTCTGATTGGTCGGCATAAGGGTGCTGAGTATCTAAATGATTTTGGCTTTTAAAAATACATTAAAATTATTCTTATCACGTATCTAGAACCACTAAAGAATATTTGAGCTCCGTTTCATAATCCAAATCCATATAGTTTTTGATAATCTGTGTTTAGTCAGTCCGTTAATGGTATTTATGTAAAACAACCAACACGGAAAAATTGTAGTTTTCCATTATTTAAATTTTTGTCTAACAAAGACTCTTGGTAAAATATCTTTTTGCAATCACCAATACTAACCAAAATAAATAAACTATAAATTATTCCATTAGCCACGATATTGATTACATGCTGGGTTTATCTCAAAATTTACTTCGCCCACGTTAGTCCCATTTTAGTCAACTAGCTCCAAGTTTAAGGCTTAAGAGTCTTTACTAGTCAATAATAATAATAATACAAAAATCTTTATTTCATTATGAAAATTTAACATTGTATTGCAAACGTCAACAATATAATATAATATTCAATACGCCATCAAAACATACAAAAAATATTCATTCAATAAAAATGTTACTTTGGAATTGCTGTTAGTTCTAGCTATGACATTTTGTCTATCTTATTCCCTGCGGTTCGACAAGAACTCGTTAAAAGAGTTAAATGATTTTGTTAACAAAAGACATTTTAGTCGAGCTTTAAATTGAGTTGGAACGATAACTTTTTCATGTTCTCAGGAAGCTTTTTGATTAATCTGACTCCATCTAGAGATAGAAGTTTTTCAAACACGTTAGTTCTATAACACCGTGTTCGATAGTTGTCCCTGCCTCTGGTGTTGTATGTATGTACATTTCCACCCTTAGCCAGTTCACACCTGAATTGGCCGTACAAAATTACCTCAAGGGTATAGAGACAGGGTAAAGTCAGTAAACCGAGTTCCTGAAAGCTTCGCGACATAACTTTCTATAGCCCAATTTTAACAATATTCTGAAAGTTTTTTTCTCTAACCTGAAAACTCTTTCAAATTTATGTTTGGCACAGTGTCCCGACAGGCGTAATCCATATGTAAAATTTTGATGAATAAGGCCAAAATAGGCTGTCTTAAAAATAATCAAGGGAGCAAAATTGTGACTTGAAGTAACCTTCGAGCTGACGTAATCAACATGATCATTCCAAGTAAAACCTCTGTGAAGGTACATACCCAGAAACCGAGTGGAATCAACTTCCTCTAAAGAGGTATCATCAACCATGACAGATGGCAGTAACTCGGTTGATGAAAATTGGTATATTTTGTTTACGAGTAATTGGTCTGAAGGTTAATTTCTGCAAAGGCCTGAATACAAGTGTTTAATCTAATAAACGTTTCTTTTTCTATATCATGTTTTCAAGCATTTTTTAAATCATATATTGATATAACTATATCTAAGTCAAGCGTTCAACTTGACTTCGATATAATTGACTCCAACTTGACTCCACTTTACCTGGCGTTAAGTTTGGAACTACTTGTAAGTCCGTTGAATATTAAGTAGACCGGTCGTCTTTTGTTCTTCCATCCCAAAACATTGTTGTGTGAGTTGAAAAATGGTGACAGTTGTTTTAGTTCCAACATTAGTGGAAACATTTCAGGTAGTATTAAGTGTGTTACTCAAACAAGAGTAAATTACGTTTTAAATAGATCCCTTAGTTTATATAATTTTATCTGATAACATATTATGAAGTTGTTTCATGAATAGTTCACGTTGTATATGCTTTCTTTTACGGTTTATAAATGTCAGTTAAACGAAAAAAACACATATTTTCACAACTAATATCACAAACTTAACATATGTTTACAAATTAATATCGTGCATTAATCAATCACTCCAGTTCGTCTCTTTGCCATACACACATTTTTAACTACAGTATACCCCAAATTGTCCAATCTGTGAACTTGTGAATTGTATTACAATTGTTTTTTAAAACATTGCTTAGTTTTAAGAAAAAATTGATAAAAAAAGTTCAGTACGTTCGTAATTTGTAAAATACACAGTTTACTTGTTTTGTAAGCTATCTCATCATCACAATTAGAAATATTTTTTCAGAAATAATAATATTCAAGAAATATTGAATCAAATCAAATTTAATTTAATATTTATTTTGACACAGTTTTAACAAGGGTTCACTACATTTTTTGTCTGTTCATTTCGTCTATGTTGTATTATCAGACTTATAACGTAACGAAATTTCTCTAGCAGAAATAAATTATATAAGTTCATCTTTTAGAGTATACTCTTTTAACGCCTTGATATATCTTGACAGTGGTACCAACAACTGATACGTTATTTGATGAACAACTGATATGTTATTTGATGAACAACTGATATGTTATTTGATGAACAACTGATATGTTATTTGATGAAATTTACTCTCCAACTTATTAATCGTACTCTTTACAACAGTACTTTTTTCGTTATTTGTATTACTATAGTGATTTTACTAAGAAAAAATTAAAAGGAAATGAAAGTTTTTGAAAGTATAAAAAACGAAATATCAAACGTAATTGCTATTCTTTATCCTATCGTTGTTCATTGAATACAGTTGTTAAACACTCATAGAATTTCCCACTTACTGTCAAGATCACTGTATTGTCTCAACATATTGGTGACATCACTTCATAAAACCTCATGAGTAACTTGTTTATTGCACCCTTAACATCTTCATATCAATCATTTAAACACATTAATGCGTTGCTATAAGCTGAAAAACAAAAATAGAAAACATTTTTTGTAAAGAAAACATGGCAATCCTACACAGTTATCTCCGAAATATGTAAAATATATAACACCTGCATAATTGGCTTATAATTTTGCACCAAACATCTCACGGAATTAAAAGAAATAAAAAATGTGTGTGTTTATTTGTTCTTCAAAAGGAAAGGTAGAAGAAAAGCCAATATTCTAAGAACTTATAAAGGCAAACGTTGCACAAATATCAATATTATTTAAATAATATAGCATGGTCAACCTAAAAATAAATTGAAATAAGTTGATATCACTTAAATTGCCAAGCAAGTTTTGATAAAATAAATAATATTTTGATATTTTGACAGGTTATATAAAACATAAAAGATGGGATTTTTCATAGTTCATTGAGGTAATTCATTATTATCACTTCAAGATTACCAGTTAATATAATATTAAAACAAGGATATGTTCCGTTATTTACAATATTGTTGAAAACGAAAGGAAAAGGACTTGACCTTAAAGGCTAGCAGAATCAATTCAGAATAATGGAGTTAGTATAGGAGAAAGAGTCACTTAACTGAACACACAAAACTGGTACAGTTGAGCTACTCCCCTGCATTAACGGTTTTCACTCAGGCAATAAGAATTTGAAAAATATCACTGTCTAAATAGTGGTGAGATAAATATGTAATATCAGACACTTAAACTATATAGTTTATAATGATTGTCATCAATGTAAAATCATAATTATACATATGACTAAAAGATACATTAACCTCAAGTAATAGTTGATTTAGTCTTTTACTGGATTTAAAAAAAATTGTATAATATCAGAAAAACAATATTAAAAACTATTGAAGACAAATAAGGGTTAAATAAATACTTTTAGCTAATGGAGTTTTCGTACTATAAAACTATTAGCAGGGAATTTTCATAAATTCAGGAAGTTAAAAGACCCGTCAGATATCCGTAAATTACAAATTAGCTTTTCTCAGACAGTGTATTCAAAAAAATGCTGTGATCCTTTATTCAAACCGATAATATTAACCACAAACCATAGTGTATTTATCCACATGTTATATATTAGTTTGTTCAACTTGAATTACGGGTGTATTCTTTTTTATTCATTAATCATCACTATATGGGTGAATATAAGGGAAGAATCAGTGTGATGAGTGCAGATGAACGAGGGTAGTCATTGTTACTAAGCAAGGTCGACTGTTCCTTAGAAAGAGATGATTTATTAATAGCCCAATTGCCAGCGCAACTAAGGGACCCAAAACTTAACGTGAAATCCTAAAAACGTAGTATCTGTCTGATTTTCAGCTCAGGTCATCTAAACCTTGACTGCCATCCAACATGGACACCCCAGACTTCTCTCTTTTTTTGTAGTCCATATGAAAAATATACACCAGATATATGATGATCATTCTGTGATATCCTGTAATATATTGGGATTGTGGCCTCAGTCCTGCAGGGAACTCTGATGAACAGTCAACAATCTTCTTAAATTCTTGATAATTGTGGAGGACAATCCTGAAAGTTAACTTAATATAAGTAACAGGCAACTGGGGTCAAAGGTGATTACAAATACAACATTGTATGAAAGGCTAAGGTGCACAGTATTGTCCTGGTGGCATCCATGCTAACTGTAAAGAACGACCCTGCAGGAAGGACTGAGATAATCGGTAGGAACTATCCTGGTGGATTCTCTGGTAACTGTCGAAAGTGACCCTGTTAGGAAAAAATATGTGCTCTATAGGGAGTTTCCTGTTGACATTCGTGGTAATTGTTAAGAACTACATTATAAAGAAGAATGAGTTGATCAGTAGTTTGCCTCCAGGTGAAATCCATAATGATTGCTGACGAGGAAAGCCTGAGATGAAGGGTAGTTAGTATTCTAATGAAATTAATGGTGACAGTCAAAGGTCAACCCTGAAGGAAAACTAAACTAAGGTACTCAGTAGTTAGTCAACTAGTGAAGAAATCCATGGTGATTATGGAGGTCACCCCTGTAGGGAAGAATGAGTTGCTCAGTAGTAAGTCTCCTGGTAAAATCAATGATAATCAAGGTCACCCCTGTAGGGAAGAATGAGATGCTCAGTAGGAAGTCTCCTGGTACAATCAATGGTAATCAAGGTCACCCCGGAAGGGAAGAATGAGATGCTCAGTAGGAAGTCTCCCGGTACAATCAATGGTAATCAAGGTCACCCCGGTAGGGAAGAATGAGATGCTCAGTAGGAAGTCTCACGGTACAATCAATGGTAATCAAGGTCACCCCGGTAGGGAAGAATGAGATGCTCAGTAGGAAGTCCCCTGGTATAATCAATGATAATCAAGGTCACTCCAGTAGGGAAGAATGAGATGCACAGTAGGAAGTCTCCTGGTACAATCAATGATAATCAAGGTCACCCCGGTAGGGAAGAATGAGATGCTCAGTAGGAAGTCTTCTGGTACAATCAATGATAATCAAGGTCACCCCGGTAGGGAAGAATGAGATGCTCAGTAGGAAGTTTCCTGGTACAATCAATGGTAATCAAGGTCACCCCGGTAGGGAAGAATGAGATGCTCAGTAGGAAGTCTCCCGGTACAATCAATGATAATCAAGGTCACTTCTGTAGGGAAGAATGAGATACTTAGTAGGAAGTCCCCTGGTAAAATCAATGATAATCAAGGTCACCCCGGTAGGGAAGAATGAGATGCTCAGTAGGAAGTCTCCCGGTACAATCAATGATAATCAAGGTCACTTCTGTAGGGAAGAATGAGATGCTCAGTAGGACGTCTCCTGGTACAATCAATGGTAATCAAGGTCACCCCGGTAGGGAAGAATGAGATGCTCAGTAGGAAGTCTCCCGGTACAATCAATGATAATCAAGGTCACTTCTGTAGGGAAGAATGAGATACTTAGTAGGAAGTCCCCTGGTAAAATCAATGATAATCAAGGTCACCCCGGTAGGGAAGAATGAGATGCTCAGTAGGAAGTCTCCTGGTACAATCAATGGTAATCAAGGTCACCCCGGTAGGGAAGAATGAGATGCTCAGTAGGAAGTCTCCTGGTACAATCAATGATAATCAAGGTCACCCCGGTAGGGAAGAATGAGATGCTCAGTAGGAAGTCTCCTGGTACAATCAATGGTAATCAAGGTCACCCCGGTAGGGAAGAATGAGATGCTCAGTAGGAAGTCTCCCGGTACAATCAATGATAATCAAGGTCACCCCGGTAGGGAAGAATGAGATGCTCAGTAGGAAGTCTCCTGGTACAATCAATGATAATCAAGGTCACCCCGGTAGGGAAGAATGAGATGCTCAGTAGGAAGTCTCCTGGTACAATCAATGATAATCAAGGTCACTCCAGTAGGGAAAAATGAGATGCTCAGTAGGAAGTCTCCTGGTACAATCAATGATAATCAAGGTCACCCCGGTAGGGAAGAATGAGATGCTCAGTAGGAAGTCTCCTGGTACAATCAATGATAATCAAGGTCACCCCGGTAGGGAAGAATGAGATGCTCAGTAGGAAGTCTCCTGGTACAATCAATGATAATCAAGGTCACCCCGGTAAGGAAGAATGAGATGCTCAGTAGGAAGTCCCCTGGTACAATCAATGATAATCAAGGTCACTCCAGTAGGGAAGAATGAGATGCTCAGTAGGAAGTCTCCTGGTACAATCAATGATAATCAAGGTCACCCCGATAGGGAAGAATGAGATGCTCAGTAGGAAGTCTCCTGGTACAATCAATGATAATCAAGGTCACTCCTGTAGGGAAAAATGAGATGCTCAGTAGGAAGTCTCCCGGTAAAATCGATGATAATATAGGTCACCCCTGTAGGGTAGAATGACTTGCTCAGTAGTAAATCTCCTGGTTAAATCAATGATATTAGAGGTCACCGCTGTAGGGATGAATGAGATGCTCAGTAAGAATTTTCCTGGTTAAATCAATGGTGTGAGAGTTCCCCACTGTAGGGAAGAATGAGATGCTCAGTAGGAAGTCTTCTGGTTAAATCAGTGGTATTAGAGGTCACTACTGTAGGGAAGAATGAGATGCTCAGTAGGAAGTCTTCTGGTTAAATCAATGATATTAGAGGTCACCACTGTAGGGATGAATGAGATGCTCAGTAAGAATTTTCCTGGTTAAATCAATGGTGTGAGAGTTTACCACTGTAGGGAAGAATGAGATGCTCAGTAGGAAGTCTCCTGGTACAATCAGTGGTATTAGAGGTAGGGAAGAATAACGTGATCAGTAGTAAGACTCCTGGTTAAATCAGTGGTATTAGAGGTCACCACTGTAGGGAAGAATAACGTGATCAGTAGTAAGACTCCTGGTTAAATCAGTGGTATTAGAGGTCACCACTGTAGGGAAGAATAACGTGATCAGTAGTAAGACTCCTGGTTAAATCAGTGGTATTAGAGGTCACCACTGTAGGGAAGAATAACGTGATCAGTAGTAAGACTCCTGGTTAAATCAATGATATTAGAGGTCACCACTGTAGGGAAGAATAACGTGATCAGTGTATGACTCCTGGTTAAATCAGTGGTATTAGAGGTCACCACTGTAGGGAAGAATAACGTGATCAGTAGTAAGACTCCTGGTTAAATCAGTGGTATTAGAGGTCACCACTGTAGGGAAGAATAACGTGATCAGTAGTAAGACTCCTGGTTAAATCAGTGGTATTAGAGGTCACCACTGTAGGGAAGAATAACGTGATCAGTAGTAAGACTCCTGGTTAAATCAGTGGTATTAGAGGTCACCACTGTAGGGAAGAATAACGTGATCAGTAGTAAGACTCCTGGTTAAATCAGTGGTATTAGAGGTCACCACTGTAGGGAAGAATAACGTGATCAGTAGTAAGACTCCTGGTTAAATCAATGATATTAGAGGTCACCACTGTAGGGAAGAATAACGTGATCAGTGTATGACTCCTGGTTAAATCAGTGGTATTAGAGGTCACCACTGTAGGGAAGAATAACGTGATCAGTAGTAAGACTCCTGGTTAAATCAGTGGTATTAGAGGTCACCACTGTAGGGAAGAATAACGTGATCAGTAGTAAGACTCCTGGTTAAATCAATGATATTAGAGGTCACCACTGTAGGGAAGAATAACGTGATCAGTGTATGACTCCTGGTTAAATCAGTGGTATTAGAGGTCACCACTGTAGGGAAGAATAACGTGATCAGTAGTAAGACTCCTGGTTAAATCAGTGGTATTAGAGGTCACCACTGTAGGGAAGAATAACGTGATCAGTAGTAAGACTCCTGGTTAAATCAGTGGTATTAGAGGTCACCACTGTAGGGAAGAATAACGTGATCAGTAGTAAGACTCCTGGTTAAATCAGTGGTATTAGAGGTCACTACTGTAGGGAAGAATGGGATGCTCAGTAGGAAGTCTTCTGGTTAAATCAGTGGTATTAGAGGTCACTACTGTAGGGAATAATGAGATGCTCAGTAGGAAGTCTTCTGGTTAAATCAGTGGTATTAGAGTTCACCACTGTAGGGAAGAATGAGATGCTCAGTAGGAAGTCTTCTGATTAAATCAGTGGTATTAGAGGTCACTACTGTAGGGAATAATGAGATGCTCAGTAGGAAGTCTTCTGGTTAAATCAGTGGTATTAGAGGTCACTACTGTAGGGAATAATGAGATGCTCAGTAGGAAGTCTTCTGGTTAAATCAGTGGTATTAGAGGTCACCACTGTAGGGAAGAATGAGATGCTCAGTAGGAAGTCTTCTGATTAAATCAGTGGTATTAGAGGTCACTACTGTAGGGAAGAATGAGATGCTCAGTAGGAAGTCTTCTGATTAAATCAGTGGTATTAGAGGTCAATACTGTAGGGAATAATGAGATGCTCAGTAGGAAGTCTTCTGGTTAAATCAGTGGTATTAGAGGTCACCACTGTAGGGAAGAATAACGTGATCAGTAGTAAGACTCCTGGTTAAATCCATAGTACTAGAGGTCACCACTGTAGGACTCTAATATTATAATTTATATTTCAATTCTACTTTTACTAAACGTTTAGTATGGAAAATAGAACTTAATTAATATAGCGAATAAACCTGCTGCTTACTATTTTTAACTATGAAACCATGTATTTTTAATGTTGGATTTCAAAGAATAAGTAGAAACAATTTAAATACTATTAATTATGTTTTACTATGGTTAATAATTCTAATGAATAATTAAAACAAAAATGAGGAAATTTATATGTATATTTAAATATATAACATCTGATTAAAACTAAATAAATAAAACTAAATATTGTTAGTATTTTAAAAAAAATATTTAAATGAGCCATACAGAAATATAATTGCAATTGTAACGGTTTTATTATAATTATTGTATAATTGATCATATTCATAATGTATATTAACAATTATTTACATGATAAGACACAAATACAAACATTATTAACATAAACAAACAGTGCTTATATTTTAACAGCGTATACTGGTGTTCTTCAAACACCAGTATACGCTTGTTTTTCAGTTTTTTTGTTTTCAGTAGGCTTGTAGTTAGTTATATACTTAAATTGGAAACATATCCTAGATTTAGAATGGATCTGAGTGTGTCTGTAACCAAGAAATAGGTTAATGCCTCTGAGAACTGGAGTGTCTAGCCAATGCTTTTTCGCTTAATAGCATTTAACGGTGGTGTGATACAGAAATGGTGTTCAGGAGTCTTGCAACTGGAATTTAATGTTGATTATGTTTCCATTCATTTCCTACATTTGGAATGAATTATTTTTAATGATATTAATTCTCCAGAGATCATTCCTGGAAAATGTATACCTATGTGATAGTATATACATGCATTTAAAACAATACATAGTTTTACAATTAATAACGATGTTTCTGCAGCTTTGTTTGGTCGGTTCATTGTTTAGTGTTAACTTTGTCTTCAGAATAAAACTATTATTTACTGCGTTACTTAGATTTAGTGGTGACGTCTTATATATGATAATATTTTCTATAACTTATCAATGGTTCTCTATTAAATTAAACGTTATAAAGAAAATATCCAGGCTGCCAAAAAAAACATCTGCTCTCACATATAAAGTGAATGTTCTTTCACGGCAAAAATAATCACTAATTAAATATTTTCGTAATCACGTATTGTTGATAAAGTTTGTTATTTGTTCTATACTTTCAATATCACTGGTCTATTTTAAGAAATCCACACTCATTTTAATCCATTTGTAAGACGTTTCGTTCCTATGCATAATTTTAATTTTTAGTACAGATTTAACTTTTGATATGGTGATTCGTTGTTTATTGTAACTTTAATACTTATCTCCAAAACAGAAGCCATACGGATATTAATAACTATATTATTTTGAGTTTAGTGATAATTTAGTAAATATGATAATATTTTCTGACCTTCCAAAAGTAGTGATCTTATAATCAGATTTGGGGTCTAGTCAATGATCATAAAATAATCAATGATAAATTACACAGACAAAATATCCAAAATACTACTTAATAACACTTAATAAGTACTTAATAACTTAATAATCGCCATACAGGTTAAGCTCAGAAACTTGACCAGAAATAAACATGTATACTTAAATAATGTGAAATATGAGAGGAATTCAGTTATTAAAAATCCACTAAAACAAACACAAAGTATATCTTTGTTGGGTAGAATGCCAAGACTTAAATATAATAATTGTTTAACACAAAGACGTTTAGACTACCTAAGTTTTTTAGAATATACGTGAAAACTATTTCCCTATCTCAATAATTACTGAAGTATTTTGTGATTCAGAATAATATTAGATATTTAATATCAAAAAAAATATATGTCAATAAGCATTTTATTGTGTAGTACTGGATGCACATAGAATTAAAAAACTACGTAAATACTTCTATTTTTTATTTTATTAAATGATTCTAAAGAAACATATCTAACAATTCTATACAAAAATATAGATTATCTGCTACAATGTATATGAGCGGAGCTTAGAAAATAACTGTCTGCAACTATAAATAATAAGAGCTATATTATTGTGTAATAAAGAAGGAAACTATCCATTCAATACTATCCAATGTACTAAAGACAAAAAAAGTTGATTCCAAAGGGGTTTAATCCAGATTTATAATTATTCTGGATTAAATGTTATACGATAATTCAGTCTATAAGTTTAGGATTGGAAATATCTGTACATTTTTAATTCAAAATAGAAAAACATTAATTTAAATTTTAAGTTACTTTGTCTGAAACAAACTAGTCAGTGAGTACTGTACAAATTTGATTAAATAAATAAAATTTAATATTATTTATAAATAGCTTTCTTAACTTTTAAAGTAAAAAAAAATTATGAATACATAAAGGTAAATTGCGTTAAAATATATATTTTAGAAGTACCGTTTCTAGACTTTACATGGTCGTCTTAAAATAAAAGAATATATTTTAAAGGTAAATTATTGTTACAGTAATGAGGATTTTGCTTAAAAAGTATGCGTAGAAATAATAATACAATTTTAAAATTTGCGTAAAACTCGTAAAATAAAACTATATTTAAATTTAAAATTTAACTAGACATAATTACAAAATGAAACGTAATATTTCAAATTTATCACATCAGTGTTTCTGAACAAAGTTTGTGAGTTAGGATAAAATGTAATAGTACCTGATGAAATATGTTATAAAAATATATTTTTATTTAATAATTTTGGTAAAAAAACTCGGTAACAAGTATTAGAATTTGTAAAAGTTGTTAGAGTTTCTGAACATAAATTGCAGTGTCTTACAAATATAAAATCACAAGTTATAAAAATAGATAACTCAATTAAATTCTCTTTTATGGTTTCTCAAAAGCTTTGTAAAATTTTTGGAATTTTCAGAGGGGGTTATCAAAGGGTGGGGAAGTTTTTGAGCCATCCTGCGGTGATCGTCCGAGGCGTCTCATTGTTATTGTAAGACCCGGGATGGAAGGTGAATAAGGAATCACCAGCGGAGGCCACACAATGAACCATGCGGTCGGCCCCAACAACTAACGACACAGCTCTCAGTCCTTTAAAAACTGTCTAAACATAAACAAGTTTATTTTATTAGCGTTAATTTTAGTTTCATAGATTTAATTGTGGAATATTAGATTTTTCATCGTAGAGAAATGAAAGATTTTCCATTCAAATCAAGAAAACTTAAATGAAAATACTTTCTATTAGTCTTAGAAACACATTTAATTTCCTTTCAAGTTAAATAGTAATAGATAATGATATGATTTTCCCAAAACATGATGCAACATTACAATATAAATTTTCGCTATATCCATACAAATGTTTTCATGCTAAAAATGATCAAAACGTAAAACTATTATTCCATTGTTCATAAATGAGACTATTTTAATAGCCTTAAGTGTAAAGATGTGTTGTTAGGTTAGGTTAGGTTAGGTGTTTGAGCCATAAAGGCGCACGTGTAAAGTGAGGATGGGAGAGCTACTCACAGTGTGTGTGTGTGTGTGTGTGTGTGTGTGTGGGGATACTAGGTCATTCAGTAGGTTCTGGTATTACGGAGGGTGGGTGGGGTATCAATCAACGTGTGTGCGAGGGTAGGTGAGCCACAAAGGCGCACGTGTGAAGGGGGGATGGGAGGGATACTAACAGCGTGTGTGTGGGGATACTTGGTCATTCAGTAGGTTCTGGTATTACGGAGGGTGAGTGGGGTATCAATCAACGTGTGTGTGAGGGTAGGTGTGCCATAAAGGCGCACGTGTGAAGTGAGGATGGGAGGGATACTAACAGCATGTGTGTGGGGATACTTGGTCATTCAGTAGGTTCTGGTATTACGGAGGGTGGGTGGGGTATCAATCAACGTGTGTGCGAGGGTAGGTGTGCCATAAAGGCGCACGTGTGAAATGAGGATGGGAGGGATACTAACAGCATGAGTGTGGGGATACTTGGTCATTCAGTAGGTTCTGGTATTAGGGAGGGTGAGTGGGGTATCAATCAACGTGTGTGTGAGGGTAGGTGTGCCATAAAGGCGCACGTGTGAAGGGAGGATGGGAGGGATACTAACAGCGTGTGTGAGGGGATACTTGGTCATTCAGTAGGTTCTGGTATTACGGAGGGTGGGTGGGGTATCAATCAACATGTGTGCAAGGGTTGGTGTGCCATAAAGGCGCACGTGTGAAGGGGGGATGGGAGGGATACTAACAGCATGAGTGTGGGGATACTTGGTCATTCAGTAGGTTCTGGTATTACGGAGGGTGGGTGGGGTATTAATCAACGTGTGTGCGAGGGTTGGTGTGCCATAAAGGCGCACGTGTGAAGGGGGGATGGGAGGGATACTAACAGCGTGTGTGAGGGGATACTTGGTCATTCAGTAGGTTCTGGTATTACGGAGGGTGGGTGGGGTATCAATCAACGTGTGTGTGAGGGTAGGTGTGCCATAAAGGCGCACGTGTGAAGGGGGGATGGGAGGGATACTAACAGCGTGTGTGTGGGGATACTTGGTCATTCAGTAGGTTCTGGTATTACGGAGGGTGGGTGGGGTATTAATCAACGTGTGTGTGAGGGTTGGTGAGCTATAAAGAATCATGTATGAAGTAAGGGTGGGAGGGATAACAAACAGCGTGTATGTGGCGATACTAGGTTAGTCCGAATACTATTGTATTACGGAGGGTGGGTGGGGTATCAACCAGCCTGTGTGCTAGGCCAGGTGAACCATAAAGGCTCATGTGTGAAGTGAGGCTGGGAAGGATAAAAAAGCGTGTGTTTGGGAATACCAGGTCAGTCAGAAGGCTCTTGTATTTCGCAGGGTGGGTGGGGTCTCAGGCAGCGTATAAAGGGTGAGAAGTGAGGGTTGGAGGAATATTAAAAAGCTTAAGTGTGGAGATACTAAGTCAGCCAGAAACCTCATGTTTTAAATATGGTCGGTTGGTTATCAAATAGCGTATGTGTGAATGTGAGTGACTCTGTTGGAATTTTTTTTATTATTTTTTGCCACAGTATATTTATTTTTGTATCTTGGTTTGTTTTATTGGAATAAAGATTATTTGATCTTTTTAAATTTTATATTATTGCAAACATGTTTATATACATAGTTTTTTAAATGAATATGTGAAAGGCCAATTAGAGGAGAGCTCGTCTGATTTGTGACTTACACTGATCTGAGGAAAGTAAATGTGGTTTACTGAAATACAGCCCCATAATTGTACATGTGCTAATTATGTTGCAATATAATTGCGTTGTGAGATATTCATTTATTTTTATTATTATTGTATCTAATGTGTTAATTAAGAATCTTCTTCTGAACCCATTAAATCACATCTAAAAGTGTTAATTGTTTCATATTTAAAATTTCTGGCAATTTTAAAAGTTATAGAAGATAATAACTATCATCGGTCCGATTGAAAGTATTTACTAGGTATTCACATGCTCAGACAGGCCCATACATATGGCCCATACGCGAGTTCGGAGGGTTTCATAATTCGATCGTGGTATTATTTGAGGTTAGGGATGGACTAAATGAAAGAAGCGTTACATAATAGTAGTACGGTTCAGGATTTTTTTTCTTGAGAATGCAAAATTTTGCAATAGTAGGATCGTAATAATAATTGAAAAAACAAGTCTAATAATTCTTGATATTAGAAATTCGATCAAGAAAACTAAATAGTTTGTAAAATGGGCAAGGTGGCCAGGAAAACAACAATAGAAATTATTTCTTGTTTGTAGAACCATCTTTAGCAGGATGTGGGTTCCTTAGAGAACTCTCTTCCACATACCATTCGTGTTTATGATTGTATTATCTTGACAAGGTTGTTTCGTTTTCATGTGGTTAAAACCAACTATTTAAAATAACATCTGAGATTCCCACTTTGTTATCTCAATTAAACCTCTTGGTAATAAGAATAATAAAAAGTATAAAGGCAATTATAAGCTCGTAATTACAAGAATCACTTACTTAGATCTTAAATACCATTTTCATAAAATTGATATACTTTAAGAAGAGCTATGCAGTTTAGTTCAACAAACTAGTGTCCACTTCATCCATAAAAAAAACATTGTACTTAAACCTATTTAGTTAAAAATATGAATAAAATCATGTGTAGTGTCTAAAGTTTATGTGCGGCATAAAAACCCCTAATTTGATTAGGTTGTTAAAAAAACTACTTAGTGAAACAACAGAGTAAATGTATACTGTTGAAGGGAGAGTCGGATAAATGAAAGTGGTAGAGATATACGAATCAGCTATTTCAAGTCACCAGGAAGGCAAGGAATGAACAATCTGCGAACAGGAGGGTCGTTATCAAGGACAGTAGAAGTAAGTGGAATGTGCGTCATTGGGAGGCCCGTGACGTCATGTTCAACGATCGAACCTTGTTGTATACCATACAGGATTTTATTTGAATTCTCCACGCACAACAAGAAGCGATGTGTCTTTGTCACAGTTGTCTCTTACTTTTATTCTCTAGGAATGTGATTTAGGATTGGTATAATCTTGACAAGGTTGTTTCGTTTTCATTAGGTTAAAACCAACTATTTTAAAACATCTGAGATTCCTACTTTGTTTTTTATTTGTAATTCTTAACCACTGCACTTTAGGAGATGGGTGAGAGGGTCTTCAGCTTGTTGTGTGTGTATATTGGAGAGTATTTACATCAGTACGTATATTGGTGGGTGGGACAGTCATTATCACAATACGTGTATGGGTGAGTAGGTGGTCATTACCACAGCACGTGTATTGGTGAGTGGGTGGGTAATTACTATTGTGTGCGTATGGGTGGGTGGAAATGTCATTACCAACTCACTTGCTGTCCAGTTGGACTATGCGAAGAGCAGTCAAGGCTGTATTAATAAGTTATTGTTTTATTGTGCTAAAAATAATTGTTTCATCTTTCTCTCATAGACCAGGCTGTTCTAGTTTTATTTATTATCACCCTCTAAAAAAATTCCAATAAAACATCGTTTGCCCCGAATTCATTGTTGTTTGAACTATCAATTTATATTCTATCCTCTTCGTTTTGTTTTGATTTAAATTTAGAGATGCATTTGATTTTTTTACTAAGTAATCATACAATTATACGAGTTAATAACCTAGTAGGTAATTAATAGATCCTTCTAATGGCCATTGCATTTTAGTCATTATTTCCTCACACTAAAATGTAGGTGAGTTTTTCTTTTCACTTTTATTTTTTAATTAAATCTGTGTCCATAATATTAAGTTCTTAAGATTAATATTATAAAGTCAGTATTTAAGGAAATCAATAATTTACGAGAATGTTTTATTATATTTCTTGAATTTGAATCATGCCTGTTTGAACCTTTGAACCTTCCTGTTTAAAACAAAAATATCAGTCAGCCAAAAGTATTCTTGTTTATTTACTGTCTTGTATTGTTGCCTATATACTTAGAGATGGTATGTTCTTTTAATTTTTCTTTTTAATTTAACAATATTTTTTTTATAACGAGCTTGATTTGCAGATTTGTTTAAAGTTGGCATTTTGTGAAATTTCCTCAAGATATTCAAATTGAGAAACCATTTTTATTTCCGTATTTTAATTAATATCTTTAACTTGTAATTTAAAAAATATTACTTTGTTGTTCATTCAAGGATTTCAATTTCTTTCTAAGTTGTAGGGATGTATCATGTGAAAATTTTGAGGTCATCGGTAGAAGCAGGACAACTTTAGTTTAGTATTGGTTCTCCCTATTTATATGGGTGAATCTCTAGGTTATTGCCTTTTTTATATCGCCATTCCTGTATTGCTTTTTAATAAATGTGGTTTTATGAGGAAATAACACGATAATCGTTTCATTTATTATTTAATAAGCTACGTATTTCAATTATTGAAACAATTTATTCCATACTTGACTATGTTAGTAATAATTAATGAAAATATATATATATATATATATATATATATATATATATATATATATATATATATATATATATATATATATATATATATAAATTCAATAAAATATACTTTGGCCAGTGAAAGTGTTCCTGGAATACCGTTATATTATTCGGGTGGTTGTTATATTGCAAAAGGCTAGTACAGTATATTTTCCTTGAAGAATCCTTCGAGGGGTTGTATTAACCATATTTTAATGTTAACATTCCTAACGGAAATGAATGGCAAATAGTCCTATAACAATGCTCTTGGCCTTCTTATTAAAGCTAATTTTAGTGTAGACAAACGAGTGAATAAAAGTGAGTGGGGATACACGATATCGTATATTCAAATATATTTTACACAATATATATAAAAGTCTCGTATTAAAAAATATCGGTTCACTTATAGAAGTATGCATCTCTGCAACGATCGGATGGTTTTTTTTTCATTTATGGTAGATTGAGATTGATGTATTCTATTATACAGCCACTTACACTCCTGTTTTAGTTCACCACTACCTTTACGTAATATTAAATAACTATGGTGGAAATTGGAGAAATTTTCAATTAGAAGAAACTATTAAACATATTAATGAAATTATGCGATTGAAACAGCATTTTTGATTGATTTTAACTAATCGTCGTGCCTCATGATTAATCAGTATTTGAGAAGCCCCGATAGTCAGTCATTTCCTGTTGAATTCAGTTACGAGTGTATATTACCTACTTGCGTAATTTTGTTGATAGATAAAACAAATCTACGTGCCAATTTATATCATGATCTGGGTTTGAAAAAAATATGTATTTTCAAGATTATAATTTTGAAGACGAATGTGTCGTGAACAGGGGTTGTGTATGCATAAAATTATTAAGGGTCGAAAATAGGGGTTGTATAAGAATAAGATTAGTATGGGTGCTAGATTTGGATCTTGTGTGAAAATGATTAGTTTTGGGGTGTAAGTAGGGTTTGTGTATAGATAAGATTAGTAGGGTTCATAAATAGGGATTATTTGTGAATAAGATAAGTATGTGTCCTAAACAGGGTTTTGTGTATGAATGAGATTAGAAGGGTTATTAAATAGGGATTGTGTGTGAATAAGATTAGTATGGGTTGTAAATAGGGGTTGTTTATGAATGACTTACGCATGCGTCGTAAATAGGGGTTGTGTATGAATAAGATTAGTATGGGTCGTAAATAGGTGTTTTGTACGAATGAACTTACGCATGCGTCGTAAATAGGGGTTGTGTATGAATGAACTTACGCATGTGTCCTAAATAGGGGTTGTGTATGAATAAGTTTAGTATGGGTCGTAAATAGGTGTTTTGTATGAATGAACTTACGCATGTGTCGTAAATAGGGGTTGTGTATGAATAAAAATAAAATAGTATAAATGGAGTGTTGTTTTTGTTACTAATCAAGACTAAGCAATCTTTAGAAAGGACAATATTATCATTCCTATAGCAAGTACAGCTCAAAAACTACTGACAATCATAGAATCCGAACCATAGTCGTGATTTTCGGATAGTTGACTTGCCCAATAATCAGTTGTCCAACTGAAAAATCCAACTCTGGGAGCCGTCCAACAAGGACTCGGACGGCCTTCCATAAGAGACCTTGCCCACGGCAACCTTATTGCCTATAACACTCAGCTCCTAAGTTGGTTATAGCAAACTATTATACTTACAGAATTGTTTTAAATTATTGGCTGAAACACCGATATTTTCTTTTGAAACATTGATTTATCATTTATGATAATGTTACACAGTAAAAAATAAAAAATGACTATCTAAAAACTTATAATATCGTTATTAGCTTGGAATATATTTTATGAGCTAAACATTATTTGATTATTTATAAGTTATTTGTTTAGAAAGTTTTATAAATTGTACCAAAGTATGGAAAAACGAAAACTCTGTATCTGGTATAGGACTGTAAATGATTAAGTGGTCAATCCGCAGACAAGAGTCCCATTTCCATTATTACTAAAACTGTAACGATCTGACGGCATTGTAGATTGCATTTAATAGTTCAAAAAGATATCACCTAGTTTTAAACTAAATAATCTAACTATGATATACGAGTCAGGGCACTATTTAGTAAACAATGGTTCGCACTTCAGAATTTTTGACAGGTTATTTTAATTAATGCATTACAAAATAATAAATCAAGTCTAAAATGCCCATATCCAGCCCACAGAAAAAATGCTTATTGATAAGAGAAACGTTTCACATAGCAAACATTTGACAATTTCTGTAAGGCTTAAGGATTTAATTTTTTGTACAGAGAACTATTAAGAAGAAATAAAGAATCTACACTCTGATCAATTATTATTTATCAGGTTAAAAATATAATGTATCATATTGACCATGGTAATCAATGTCCAACGTAAAGAAGTCCATCATCCACAAAACTATAAAAAGCGTAGCTAGTTTTTGAAGGTAACATTTATTTTGTTTAGATTCATATGGCCGTAATATACAATAAGTTCGTTAAATTTTACGTCTTACTAATATTGAACTTTTACTTTTAAAATTAACCAAGTGAGCGGAGTAAAAATACTTGATAGTTACAGTCATCACCGGAAAAAAATAAATCCATCAGAATACAACAAACTAGATGGATACAGAAATATTTTAAATCTATTGCTAAACTAAACAAGTAATTTGTGATTCAACAAAGTTAATGTTTATAAAATTATGATTAGATAATCACGACTTATTTTTAAATGTATATACCTATTTTACTCTAGGAATTATTTGCCAAAAATGAGATTTGCAGTATAATAGAAAATATTTGAATTATTTTTTACAATTTAACAGTTTAAACTTACACAATTAAGGTTTTAATTATATTTAAAATGTTGAGATGAGGATGTTGAGGAGTCAAGATGTCAAGAATGTTCATATTTACTATGATTTTTAATACAATAATTTACGATACGAAAACGTACAATAGTTTTTTTTTTTATTCATTATAACATTACGCGAATATCTAGTAAGTTTATCATAAGACATACAAAATGAATTATTATCAAATAAGACATACAAAGAGGTCCATATGCAACTGTGATTATGTATCGAAATATAATCATGATATTTTAAATTCTAGCTTAAGAACAGACTATAACGAGCTGGAAAGGAAGTGCTCACTCAAGAGTATCTGCGTGCAAGCAGATATTTAAATAGTTTAGTCAACGTAAAATTGCCAATTTTTCAATGTCCAGGGATTATTTTATCCGTGTCCAGGTTGCTATTGATTGAACATTGGGTCTTACAATAGAAAAAATATTTATTAAGTCATAAAATCTATAAATATAAAAGCCTAATACCATTGACAGACTGATAACAGTTTTAAAATGTTTTTGAACATAAACATGGCAACATACCCTTTATTGATGCAAAATAAGAAGGATTTTCAAATATTTTCTCTCTAAGAACAGTAGTAAGGTAAATAATAAATATTCCGAAACCAGTCAATCAGGGACTTTGTTACCATTCACTATACGAATGAGAGATATTAGGCCGATCCAAACATTGATTTATATACACAATTAGATGTGTCATCCAATTCAAATTTGTGTCTCAAACTATCAGCTGTTTTGGAGGCCAGTTGTGCAGTGCTAGTGTACTCCCATGTGAAATTCAATTTAAAACACCAGTATTTTCAGACCTCAATAGCTAACCGAATTACTGGCATAAATATCCCTATTACATGAGATATCCATTTAAAAAATAACATAGTTAAAGATGCAACTTGATATAACTGTTTATTTTTGAACAAAGTAAGTTTACAATGAGGAGAAAAATAAAATAATACTTGAGAGAAGGGGTTGGCACGTAAAGTTTGCAGGAGTTTCCCCTTATTAGGCAACATCGTAGTTGTAAATTTTTTTATTAAATATGCGTAGTAGAGACAAATTCATATTGATTGTAGGATAAAATATGAACGGTACATTGCTTATTAAAGCTTAGAATTAGTATTTTAGAAATAAATTGAATCATATTGTTTCAATTAATGTTTTGAACACTTTATTTGAAGGGAATATGTCTTAGAAAATGCCAGTTACACCTCTTGGTAATAGGTATAATAAAAATTATAAAGGCAATTATAAGCTAGTAATTACAAGAATCACTTAAAAAAATTTAGATCTTAAATACAAATTTCATAAAATTGATATACTTTAAGAAGAGCTATGCCGTTTAAGTTCAACAAACTGGTGTCCACTTAATACATAAAAAAAGCATTGTACTTAAACTGTTTAGTTACATATATGAATAAAATTATGCATAGTGTAAAGTTTATGTGCGGCCTAAAAACCCTAATTTTATTAGGTTGTTAAAAAAACTACTTAGAGAAACAACAGAGTGAAAGTATACTGTTGAAAGGAGAGTCCGATAAATGACAGTGGTAGAGATATATGAATCTGCTGTTTCACGTCACCAGGAAGGCGAATGAACAATCTGCGAACAGGAGGGTCGTTATCAAGGACAGCAGAAGTAAGTGGAAAGTGCGTCATTGGGAGGCGCGTGACGTCATGTTCAACGATCGAACCTTGTATTCCATACATAATTTTAGTTGAATTCTCCGCGCACAACAAGAAGCGATGTGTCTTTGTCATAGTTGTATCTTACTTTTATTCTCTAGGAATGTAGTTTAGGATTGGTATTTCCCACTAACTTTATTAATGAAGGCAAACTATCATAAGAGTCAGCAGAAGCAGTCGATCATTTTGGTTTTAATTCCTTAAGAATAATGGTATTTTTGAGCTGGACACACAATCACGCGTATTCAAGCCAAACAGTTATTGTTAAACGAACTTTTCCAAACAAATTGAATGTGATCAGGAATTAAATTGTGCGTTGGAATTAAAAAAAAAAAAAATAAATAAAATACATAGTTTGAAGTTTTCATTTTCACATATTTTTCAAACTAGCCGTATATATTCAAAATATCAAAAGCAAGTTCAATTCGCAATATGATACAGTTTAAAATGACACCTCAGACACAACTTTTGGTAATTTAATAGGTAAAATATGGAGTCGCAAATAACATTTTTCTTATGGTATTAAAACTAACATGACCGACTGGCTCTGCAGACTCTTAGGCCTCTCGAATATTTAGAATTAAGACAAATAAAAGTTATTATCTAGGTGATAATAGTTTGGATTATAAACAGTTGTAACTTTGTTCAGGCAATGAACTGAGTCTAAATTATTAAGTTATGAAAACAGTGGGTCATTCTTTAGTAGAATGTACGTGTTGTACTTTGAAAGCCTATGGAAAAATGTGGCTGGCTACGCTCTACTAAATAGCTACTGATAACCCACGAGTATGTGAGTTTTTGAATCATAAACAAATGTATGGCATTAGTTACCACTCTTTTTTTCTTACATTTCAATAACATTATTCTACCGGACATACAATTTTCCAACCTTTACTCATGTATTGTGTCTTTTTTTATTTACTCTTTAAGACGTCAATGGTCAATTTATAGGCGAGTATACATTTAGAATAACTATGATGAGTGTAAATGAGCGAACTTGGTCATTGTTACAAACTAAGACCAAACATTTCTTAGATAGTGTCGTTAATTATTAGCCCAATGTCAAATGAACAGGCGCTTATCGCTTTCAACATTTGTTATTACTCTGATTGGGATCAAACTGAGAACCTTTAGCTTATTAAGCCAAGCTTAGAACATTGAACAGGTATTACTGTCGGCGATGAAATTATGTGCCCCCGAGTTTGAAGGTTGTTTACTAAGAAACTAAGAACTTCTACGAAAACTCCAATCACACCACTGTTTTTCTCATTTACTTTTGCGTTATGGCATATACATTTTAAAATTGTATAGGTATTCATAATTGTTTCCTAGTTGGAATAAAAAAGTACCGGCATTTTAACTAGCTTTCACTTCACATAAAATTTATATTGTTACTTAAAACACGTTAATGTATCGCATTTATATTTTAATATGTTGCGAGCATATTAAGAATTTTAATTATATTTTAAAGCATCCACATGGTCGTGGGAATTCTTTAAATCTTAGAGTTTAAACTATTCAAAAAAAAAAAAAAAAAATCATAACAATTCCCTGAAACATTGTTTTCTTGGCCTTTAGATGTCGTAATATTAATTACTTGATCATGTTGTATCCTTATGACTTGAATTGACACGATACATAGCTTTCATAAATGTAAGTAAGTGAAGCGACTTTATATTATTACGACTTCTTGACAAATTACATCGAATATTTAAAATTATAAAATGTATGAAACTTATAGAAAACATTCCTATAAACCCTATATTCAATTATATAGGTGATACATTACCGGGGTTTTGAGTATAACAGTGTAAATTTTATGTACTGTAGAAACTAGTTAAAATTCAGGTACTTTTTGTTCCAACTAAGATACAAATTATCAAATCTTATAATGAAAATTAAAAATCCGGATCTTTTGCGTTAATTAACTACCATTTCATAATATTCTATTGCTCTAAAAACTGTTCTCCATTCTTTTTTACGTCCACTGTGGTATTACTTATCCGCTAGGAATTAAATCACTGGCCTTATCTTATCGCTTTCCAAGAACTTACACACGGAGAGTGCATTCGTCGTTCAGTCAATCATTGGATTTACCAGTTTGTGATCAACTTTAATAGCCACCTGACCTCACCTTAATATAATTACAATAAAATAGTAGTAGTTTTATATGGAATTTTATTAGTGGCATAGAATAGCTTTTTTATTGATATTATATGGAAAAGGTAGTGGTAGTAAATTAACGGAAATGGTCCAACAATTCATACATCATGACGTACAATAAAACGAGAAAAGCAATGGTGTCATTGGACTTTTCATAGTCATCTTACTTTTATAGTAAACAACCTTAAACGCTGGTGCACTTAATTTCTGGATCGACAGTAAGTGCACCAATACCTTTTGATAGTTAGTACTAATTCTCATTATTATGTAAAATGTAATTCAAAAGTATTCGAGGAAGCTTGGCTGCCCTAACAAAACTATCAACATGTCTATTACACGGTGTCTATGGTCTAAATTACCATCTATAGGTAACTTTAATCAGTGACTATATATATAAAGTAATATATTTTACAATACGTAATGATTACATCGTTTTTCTTATTTTTGAACTGGGTATTGGGCTATTTAAAGCACTATTCCGACATCAACTTATTGAAACCCATACATCAGCGCGGACGTTGTGAATGCTATGGAGACAGTGGGTGGGGATCCGTCACCTTATTTCTTTACGCCACCCCCACCTCTCTCTTCTTATCAGTCAAGAGTAGGGATCAATCACGCTACTACTGCACGCTACTACTCTGTCTTGTGTCGTCAGAATCACATTCAAATGTCTTTATATTTCAAAGTGAGTCGCTACTCAATAGCGCTAGAGTTGCAAATGTATTATAACTGAATATAATTATATTATGTAATCATAATTAAATGATATTACTAAAAAATAATATTTACTAATAATGCCTATTCTTCTTATGAAAATCTGTCTCTTTGTGAAATTCCAGCTTAATTATCCAGCAACACTCAGATAAAGCGTTAGATCAAACCTAAGTCTTAAAATTTTTAATATTTTTAATGTGTATTTTAACATATTTATGTTAATGAAATCTTGAAGTACAATATTATTTTGATTGGTCAAATAAATAAAAAAAATAAACCAAATATACTAATAATCAATTTTATTACTACGACATTTATGATTTTACTATCTTTGAATTTGTATTTAAAGATTAGATAGTTAAAACAAGTATTGTTCTGATAAATTAATTATATTTTTAGGTATAAATTAAATTGTGATTTAAATGCAAATGACTCCAATTAGTCTGTAATTTTAAAATAAATGCATGATTGGTTTTTAGTAACTAGGTGGAATAGGTGAAGAAAATTGGATGATTTTAAAAGTACCAAATTAAATTCTGAAATATATCATACCCTCAACACGTAAACTTTAATTAATGTTTACCATTAGAATTTTGTAAACATAACAAGATACTCTACGTTGCAACAGCCGAACAAGAAAGAGTGGGTAACACAATATACATTCAAATATTGGCGTCTTTTCACTATTAAAATTCAGGCTGATTCAATTAAATTATTTCACTAAGACCCTAGGTTCCATGACTTCGAGGGTGGGAAAGCTTTTAGCCGTGACAGGCGGTGATGTATTATCTGCTAAAAGGAAAATTCGAAAGCTAGCCAAACGTTGAGGAACCGAATGACTAAAATAAAATGAAGGGCTCAACAATATATCCATCAAGCAAATAGTTAGTAAATTGTTGATCCAATCTGATGTATACTTTTGAATCCTGATACGGCTTATATGCAAATTTAAACCATTGTTGTAAATTAAAATAAATATATTCCAAGAAAATCTCCTGAGAAGTCCAAAGAGTTCGTTACATGGACATTTCGTTTAACGGAAAAATCGTTATGCCAAATTCCAAAATATATAATTTTTAAAGTTAAACTGATAAATTTTCTCAGTTTTGGGCACGATGTTATGGCATCCAAGAAAATTAATGAGATGATCAATTAGGAGAACTACACTTTTGGTAACACACAATACATTTTCTCAGTTTTGGGCAAGATGTTATGGCATCCAAGAAAATTAATGAGATGATCAATTAGGAGAACTACACTTTTGGTAACACACAATACATTTTCTCAGTTTTGGGCAAGATGTTATGGCATCCAAGAAAATTAATGAGATGATCAATTAGGAGAACTACACTTTTGGTAACACACAATACATTTTCTCAGTTTTGGGCACGATGTTATGGCATCCAAGAAAATTAATGAGATGATCAATTAGGAGAACTACACTTTTGGTAACACACAATACATTTTCTCAGTTTTGGGCACGATGTTATGGCATCCAAGAAAATTAATGAGATGATCAATTAGGAGAACTACACTTTTGGTAAGACACAATACATTTTCTCAGTTTTGGGCACGATGTTACAGCATCCAAGAAAATTAATGAGATTAGGATAACCACACTTTTGATAACACACAGTAATTTTTCCTGCTATTGAATATTTTATCTTTAAACACTTTTATTGTAAAATTGTTTAAACATTTAGTAATTTTATATATTTTAAAAAATGTTTAAAAATTTTAGACAGCCACCACTTCGGAACGAATGCTTTACACAAACACCCTTTTTTTAAGTACAATTGGTTATTTCGAATATAGAATGTCATGCCATATTTTCGTATTGGATCTTAAGTAATTTAAAACATAAATAGATTTTTTAAATTACATTAATACACACAGACCGGAAATTGATTGAGATGTTTACATTATTCCCTTTAGCTTGTTTTGGCCAGACAAACAATCCCGTATAATATTGGGCAGTGGAAGCTGGACATGTACACTATGTACTGTGTATTATGTATACTATGTAAACTACACATTAAATTAAAATAATAATTGTAAAACACTTAAAGACCATAAAATTCAACAAGTAAACAAATATATAATTCTATAATCATTGTATTCCTAAAAAGGTGAAGCAGCCAGTGGCATGTATCTCTGATAGTTGGCTGTATAGCAACAAAATTAATACAATTTTTATTAATTCCTTAAGCAGACTGTTTTATTATTTTTTTGATTTATTACAATGAAAATGAACTTCCGATACATGTATTGAACGTCTATATATATATATTAGTCAAAATGTAATTAAAAGATAACATTACTGATCCTCTAAATATGTTTTTAACTATTACGTTTAAATTCCCATTGTATCTTAACATAACATTTAATTTTTGTAGCTTCATTCATTAATATCTGTATTATTATTATAAATTCGCTTAAATTATTTAAATATCAGTTCACACATATTTAGTATCAACCGGTATATGATGTCATAATTTAAGTTCCCATAACGAATGACAACAAAAATAAAAATGTATGAGTACAATAACAAGAAGTGCTGATAAATGTATGAGTACAATAACAAGAAGTACTGATAAATGTATGAGTACAATAACAAGAAGTGCTGATAAATGTATGAGTACAATAACAAGAAGTGCTGATAAATGTATGAGTACAATAAAAACAAGTGCTGATAAATGTATGAGTACAATAACAACAAGTGCTGATAAATGTATGAGTACAATAACAACAAGTGCTGATAAATGTATGAGTACAATAACAAGAAGTGCTGATAAATGTATGAGTACAATAACAACAAGTGCTGATAAATGTATGAGTACAATAACAACAAGTGCTGATAAATGTATGAGTACAATAACAAGAAGTGCTGATAAATGTATGAGTACAATAACAACAAGTGCTGATAAATGTATGAGTACAATAACAACAAGTGCTGATAAATGTATGAGTACAATAACAACAAGTGCTGATAAATGTATGAGTACAATAACAACAAGTGCTGATAAATGTATGAGTACAATAACAACAAGTGCTGGTAAATGTATGAGTACAATAACAACAAGTGCTGATAAATGTATGAGTACAACAAATGTATGAGTAACAACAAGTGCTGATAAATGTATGAGTACAATAACAACAAGTGCTGATAAATGTATGAGTACAATAACAAGAAGTGCTGATAAATGTATGAGTACAATAACAAGAAGTGCTGATAAATTATGATCGTTCCTTTTTAGCATATTATTTAAGTTTTGTTGTAACATTTGTTGGTGTGATAGAATTGTTATCGTATCTGAAGTGACTTTGCTCATCTATTGTTACGAGTTCATTATGAAAGCATTAGTCTACAAATTATCACCATTTTGTCACTCAAAATGTTTCCTTCGGTTATTTTGAACTAATTAAACTATGAATAGTATTTAAATTAGTTGAGAGTGTATACGGTGAAAAAGGTTTACCTTCTATTGGAGTTGTCTGTAATTTTATATTTAATTTATGGGGGGGGGGGAAGCGTGGCAATGTGAGGTGGACAACCCTGAGGAGATACACTTTTATTTATATATAAACCTTATTTTTAGAGGCAGGATTATTCCTGCCTCTAAAAATAAGTTATTTAATGAATAATGAATATTCATTAAATAACTTTTGATACTCATGAATCATAAAAAAGGATAGGTATTCGTGACCTGATGAGTCACGTGGGCACCCTCTTCCATGTGCGTCCTCTCTATCCAAGGTCTGACTTCCGGAACCAACCTTGCAAGAAAATCGGCATCCCAACTTGTTTGCTATTCTGTGAAAGTGCGGTTGTTCTATCTTGCTACTTGTCTCGTGTGGTAGATCGCCTGCCAAAAGACGGACCCCGTCCCGTACCAAAAGACGGGCTGGGACTTGGATTACTAGGATAGTATTATTGTTATCACAAAACAAAAAATTCATCCAAGGGTTGGATGAAAATATTTCACCATCTATAAAACATTTGTTAATTTGTACCCAGTTTTTTAAACACCCTCGTAGCCTCAAAAATATTTATCATTAGTAATCTTTTTTTATTAGAAATGTTACGTTATAGTAAGATAATTTGAAATACTTTTGTGTTTATACCAAGGGATTGTGATATAAATATGTACAATCTTTATGTATTACACACAAGAAATACTAAAACTTGCTAAACTTTTTAGTTGTACAATATAATTCATAATATTTACACTTATCAAACATTCATGAAAGAGGTTTTGCAAAGTGAAACCCTTATCAAACAGTTAAATTTCACTGTAATAACTTTGAAGCCCTATTATAGTATAAATGTAATCTTTATAAAACGACCACTAAATATATCATTTAATTGTAGTCCTTTTTTGAAACACTGCATCCTCTATTTATATGGACTTCTACATATTCACCAAGCATATGGTGCCACGAAAACTGACACCAATCATCACAATATTTGCAGCGATTTAAAATCAACTACTGAATATTAATTTTGAAATATATAATTTTTAATAACCCCAACAGTATGTTAAAGTACTTTCTATAAATTACGAAATTTTTAAACCTAAACGATAGTACAAATTCTTGGAATAATATTGTGCATAATAATTATATACCATAAAAAAATTATACTATATGAAAATAAACCAGCTTAAAATTAATTTTTTTTGTATGGTAAACTTTTGATAAATTTCCACTTGACTAAAATACACATTTTATATTGTTAAAATAACCTGTGTGATTGTAAATATAATACATTAAAGATATCTCCAATCCAACATTAAATTTTCATCTTCTTAACAATGTCCTGAATTGGTTCTTATCCGTATAAATTTAATGCACTGTTTCTCTCAACAGACGTACAGGATAGTTGATGGTTAGAACATCATCAATCTGTTCTGGGCCATTTATATTTTGTACCACTTTGGTTCTAGCAAAATTCATTCGTATTCTGTGTCATGACCATATGTTATCGATAAATATTGGCAGTACTGCGTAAAACACGTTTTCCCTCGAGTAAGGCTCAACAAATATATATATTTTTTTTGTGATATAAATTGACAACAATATTTTTTGCCGTAAAAAGGGGTTATAGTTCAAGCACACATTTTGCGTATACGCCAATTTTAAGTCTCTAACCTTCTTTTAATTTAATGTTCTTATAGATCTTTTTCCTTTATTGAAAAAATTACCGATAGTACAGTTATTAGGGGGTTTGAAATCGAGATCATTGTGGTTTAATATATATGCAATTGTTTTAAAGTAAATTCTCTATAACGGCATGCAAATAATTGAAGGTGTAAGCAATTATTTGTTTGCTGAACGTAATTTTGGGGTTGTATAAAAAAATTAAAATAAAAAAGAATCTTGAGCAATACCTCTCACATTTCAGTACTGTCCATATGAAATAATTATATGGATTTTGAAAAAGCTAAAAGTGTTTATAATTCTAAAAGTGTTGATTATACCGAGCAGAAACTTTAAATAAAAATTTGATTTGTACTTTGAAAAATTTTAATTTTAGTAACGTTCATACTTTACGTTGATAATTAAAAAAAATATATAAAAAATTAAATAAAAAATAGCAATGAATTAAATTTGAAAAATAAATGCTATACACTGCTATATTCACTGTGGTAAAGTAGAAATGTAACAGATTTTAGTTTTTTTCCAGAGTTATCATCTTTGTAGTTCTTACACATTCAAATCTACCATATACCAAATCACAATAGTTGTTTTATATTACAGTTTATACTAAAAACCTGATAAAAACCTGACCAAGAAATCTCAAAGCCTGCTTTATTCTTTTTATACCTAAAATTCTAAATGTTAAATCAACATATTGAACTATACTTTTACATTAAATGTGTTTTTATTTCCAGGCCACAAAAAGTAAATTTTCTAATAAATTCAGATGGCTAATGCAAATTTATAACTGAAATAATAATCCATTTTAAGGAACCTTCAGGTGTCATTCATTGGGCTACTTTTTTTTTAATTTGGACACATAAATAAACTAAAGTAAAGTTTTTAGCTATTTCATTGTAATATAATAAAAACGCAAATGAATCACGATAAATGTAATGAAGAGCACTGGAAGTAAATTATAAGTATAACTATAAGAGCTGATGAAGTCGAATCGAAACTCAAAGCATAAAATGAACATATGTAATACATTACCTTTGGTTTGAACATTAATGGGAGATATAAGGGTTAATTATAATTGAAACTAATATAAATGAAGTAGATTTAGCTCAGTTTCTAGGGGTATAAACTGGGATGATCGTATCTATAGCAAAAGTTCAAAGGTTTTATCGGGAATTAGGTCCTACTTAGACTTGTGTAACTGTGTTCTCTCAATGAAGTACTAAAAATTACATTTTGACCTCATAGAGTTTTTATATTCAATGTACGGAATTCCAATTTGGAGCTGCTGTGCATAGTCTAAAGTCTTAGACTTTAAAGTCGGACAGTATAAAATTAATGATCCATGAGTAGAATCTTTCAGGAATAAAGATTGTAAAATTAATGTAACATTACAGATTATTTCACTACAGCGGACAGTATAAAATTAATGATCCATGAGTAGAATCTTTCAGGAATAAAGATTGTAAAATTATTTAACATTACAGCTTAATTCACTACAGCGGACAGTATAAAATTAATGAACCATGAGTAGAATCTTTCAGGAATAAAGATTGTAAAGTTATTTAACATTACAGCTTAATTCACTACAGCGGACAGTATAAAATTAATGAGCCATGAGTAGAATCTTTCAGGAATAAAGATTGTAAAGTTATTTAAAATTACAGCTTAATTCACTACAGCGGACAGTATAAAATTAATGTAGCATGAGTAGAATCTTTCAGGAATAAAGATTGTAAAATTAATGTAACATTACAGCTTAATTCACTACAGCGGACAGTATAAAATTAATGTAGCATGAGTAGAATCTTTCAGGAATAAAGATTGTAAAATTAATGTACTATTACAGCTTAATTCTGGAGGTTATGGTGCACTGTTGGTTCAGATGTGATAATGGTTACAAAGAAAAAAAATATAGCTTCTTAACTTTTCTAAATTATACTTGGTGTCAAGCTAAACTATCTTCAAGATTACATCAAATCATAGACACTTAAAAAATTATTGTAAACTCAACTTTTTTGTATCCAACGGTATATTGGTTATTGTCTCTGGTGCATTGATATGTGCTAATAAAACTCAAATGTTATTTTATACAATGACATATTAATAGTAAGCGAAGTAAACTTTTTTTAAATTTGTATTTTTCTTGTATCTTTTTATCCCATGTATAGTTTTTTTAAGATCCATTACAGCATTTATTATACATAAAACGTTTAAATAAGCAATTTTAGCAAACATTATTTTACTGTACATACTATAACTGACTTAAGAGAAAATTCAAAATAAAAATTTTAGAACAATACTGTACTTCAGGGCGTTGGTATAAAAAATTATATAATTAAAATTTTATCAGCCCTTTAAAGCTGATAAACTTGCTAACTATTAGCATTTAACTAGTAAATTCATTTAATGTAAGGTGGCTGTTAACTGAATTTTAAAAGTGAAGCCCCCAACGAGATAAGTGAAGCCCCCAACGAGATAAGTGAAGCCCCAACGAGATAAGTGAAGCCCCCAACGAGATAAGTGAAGCCCCCAACGAGATAAGTGAAGCCCCCAACGAGATAAGTGAAGCCCCCAACGAGATAAGTGAAGCCCCCAACGAGATAAGTGAAGCCCCCAACGAGATAAGTGAAGCCCCCAACGAGATAAGTGAAGCCCCCAACGAGATAAGTGAAGCCCCAAAGAGATAAGTGAAGCCCCCAACGAGATAAGTGAAGCCCCCAACGAGATAAGTGAACTTTGTTTATCATATAAGTTATTATAGTAGGAAACCTGCACTCCACTAAAAATAATCAATTCCTAACAGAACATTCATAAATTGATTCCTGAATGATTTGGGTTCAATGGAAAATATGTAGAATGGTTTAACATTTGCCTTAACTATCACATCACCACTGTACGTCCAAGAGTGGATGCCGTCATCACCACTCTACGTTTATGGATAGGTAGGAAGGTACTTGTAGGGGGGGGGGGCTCATCACAACTGTACGTGTATTTTGTCTATTTACAAACTAGGGTCGTTTGTCTATTTAAGAAGACGAAAATTCCTTTAAATATTTTAACTCTACATAATCTCTTAGAAACAGAACCATTTGGCCAGAGAGGTACATTAACAATACGTGGGCTATCTGCATCGCACTGTCCCTCTTTTGTTCTTTGTAAAGGTCAATATTCCACAAACACTAAGGTAGGAGCGTCGCTGAGTAAAATCATTCCCGCAAATTTATCATCTGAATAAATATCTGTTTCGATCATAATAACTATAAAATCATAGTAATCATAAATTATGATTGCAAAAAATTAATCAATCGTAAATATTAAATTGCGGTAAACTTGAATGATGGTGATACATATACACTTTCAAAAATAAAATTAAAAATGTAGGCCTATATTTTTATTACAATAAAAAACCCCGTATGGCTTTTTATTGATTTAACAAAATTAATACCCTCAAAAGTGTGTATTAGGTGGGTGGGTGGAGGGGGAGTACTGTACGTGTTTGGGCGGGTAGTTAATTATATTATAATACATTTAAATATTCTAATGTAAAACAAATAAGATTGTATTTTCTTAATATCTTTTAATTTAAATTTTTACATTGAAGATACCCATTTTTTAAACATTTATTCCCATCAGTCCCAAGAATTTTCACCCGTCACTCTAATATCGTCAAATACTCATAGAACGTATTATCGTTCGAATTATTCAATCAAGAAACCTCAACGAAGATTAAAACAGTGTTTTAATATAAAATATCCCTTACCTTTTGAAGTTCTAATTTCAGATATAGTCGATTTATTTATACCCCCAACTGAATTGACGATAATGTAACGTTCATAATAGATCGTATTAATCGATGGTATTTTTCAATCTTCATCGAGTTATTGTTTTGAAACATCAATAAAAATGGACTGAAAATCCAAAAAAGGTTCTATGATTAATCATGAAAAAATAATGCTTTTGCTTTTAAAGCACCTTTACCACTTTAAAGTCTTATTTAAAAAATATACAGGGTGTAAATAAAGTCCCGCACGGGTTTAATATGTTCTGAACGATAACAGATAAATCAATAAGATTTGGTACTATCTACAATATTTACAAATTAACCAGATGTTTCGCCCATACTCTGAGAGAAACCACTCAGGATGCCACATCACAGTATGGGCGAAACGTCTGGTTATCTTGTAAATATTGTAGATAGTACCTTGGCGCGGTTGCCACCGGAAAAGGTATATTCTAGTTGTAACTTAACGATGGTTTAGTATATAGTTGATGTTTTAAGTTATCAAACAATATTCCCTTAATGTAAGCATATATACGGTATATATATGCTTACATTAAGAGAATATTATATACTGTATATTAAGAGCATATATATACTGTATATTAAGAGCATATACAGTATATATATGCTTACATTAAGAGAATATTGTTTGATAACTTAAAACATCAACTATATACTAAACCAGCGTTAAGTTACAACTAGAATATACCTTTTCCGGTGGCAACCGCGCCAAGGTACTATCTACAATATTTACAAGATAACCAGACGTTTCGCCCATACTGTGATGTGGCATCCTGAGTGGTTTCTCTCAGAGTATGGGCGAAACATCTGGTTATTTTGTAAATATTGTAGATAATACCATGACGTGGTTGTCACCGGGAAATGTATATTTTAGTTAAGACAGTGACCACTTAAGCCTAAGTTCTAAGATCGTTAAGTTGCCATTAACCTGGTAGTGTTGGTGGTAAATCATTCATTACGTATTTTAATTGTGCAGCATAAGTAGTTCAGACTCCCACAGTAAACGTTACTTTGTTATTTAATTCACTTTCATCAATACAATGATGGACCGGTGCCAAGAGATGGAAATTATCTACGGTGTACAAACTAATTTTAGTAACCATATGTAAATATTTACCTTGAAAATAGTTTAAATGGCTGGAAAATCCTTAAAAAAGGTATTTTAAAACAACACCTTTAAAACTTTCAAAAATAAATAATCTGACAACAAATTTACACTTATGTTTTAGAAATAAGTAAACAAATTTACGTTATTGAAATATATTTTTAGAATATTTTGAATATAGTTTTTGAATATGATTTACTTGACCGTATGAATAAACAGATTTGGGCAGAGTAATTACTACACTTAGGATTCTACATCACATACCGTTATTAAACACATAGTACAAATTATTATAACGGAAATAAAATTTTATGTGATTCAACAAATGTTGGTGATTTGATTTCCGTATTCTTTTTGTTTTAGAAACTTGTATGTCTGTTTGACTAAAACATTTTCAAATACCATACAGCAACTGTAATTTATTTCAGATCTCCAGTGTGAATATAGTATATTTGAATTTATAAACCATAATAATGCAAATTATTACATACCAAAGGCTAATATTACATGCCTATATTCAAAAATGGTTCTATCGATGGAATATAATTTTAAATTGTTTAAGCTTGTTAGTAAATTTGAAAAATAAAATATAAAGAAACTGGGCTACCTTCTGTAAAACGTTCTGTAAATCAGTATGAAAAATGTAAAATATAGTTTAGCACTAAAAGGTTTAAAAAAGAAACTCTAGGATAGTAATATCAATAATTTAGTACCCGTCAACTGAAAAATAATAATAAAAATAAATATTTGAAATAGAATTTTTATCATGATTTTGCTTTAGGTTGAAATAGTTAGCTCTCAGGGTTATTTTTTGCCAAATTGGCGAACACGTAATCGTAGTGAAGGATAAATTTGTGAACATAAAAGTCTTTACATTTAACATTTATTTTTAAGTTGTAATTGTAAACCTATTAAAGACTTTGGTAACAGGAGGCGCATTGATTATCAGCGTATTATCTTGAAAAAGGACAGATTTTTCATTGTAATAGTTCCTGTAACAAAGTCAGTCAAATAGTTTATATTAGTGAGGTCAAGGATGTCATTAATAATACATAATTTTAAATACTACATCAAATTTAAATACACTCTCAGTGGTGGTATTTGAACTACATTACATTATAAAGCACAGATAAAATGTGTCTTTCTTCTCTTTTAAAGCTTATTTATTGTAATAAATTGCTTTAAATATTTTTCCATAATACAATAGTTTTGTAAGAATAAATAGATACACTAAGAAATAAATAGAATTTGTGAGTTTACGTATAATAGTTTTATCTAATTCCGTTCTTATGTGAACTATTTACAAATGTTCTTGCGATTTCTGAAGCATAACTAGTTAATCTTGCATCATGATTTTCTTTCGGGTTTTCTGAAGTTTTTTCAGTTTCGTACTATTTTTTCTATGAATTTTAATAGTACAACTTCGTTCACCAACTGTATTAACTGTTGTTTACTGCAAAGCTATAACTCTGTGCATATTTAAATTAATATAAGGTGTGAGTAAATATTGTTATGTTTAACCATTTATTTAATATAATTTCAATCATGTCCTAATTTAGAGAATTTGGCTTATTATTTCAGTATTTATATTTGTTAATTATATTTGCTATAGATTATGCAATATGAGGACGTATCCTAAAATAATTTGAGCCTATATTGGTCAGCATATTATTCAGTTTTGAAGGGTTAAAGATCATCATATAACTCCTGTAGATGTTATACTGTAGGACAATGGGTCAGGAGTGTTTGTAATAGCAGATATAGGGTATCGGCAAACTTACAGGGTCACTAACACAACACACAGGAAAACATATAAGTACATAACACCTTACACAAATAGGATCGCTCACCTCACCTGAAAATGTGTAATGAGTTGCGTGTTTGTATATTTAACCTGCATATTGTGCTAACAGATTTGTATTGTCTTGTACAATTGTTACTGACCTATTTATCCTATTGTTTGATAGTAGAAATATCTATAAAATAAGAACATAGGAAATTTTATCCTTTATGTACCAGCCACGTACAGTTGTGATGAATCTCCCACCCATCCACACATGCGAGTGAACTTTACACCCTTACATCACTAGTGTACACGAATGGGAGGGTAATCACGACTGTACGTGTATAGTTGTGTGGGAGTGACATCACCACCGAACGTGAATGGGAAGGTGGGAGGGCAATAACCATTGTACGTGTATGGAGGGTCATCATTAGGGCTGTACGTGTATTGATGGGTGAGAGTGTCATCCCCACTCTACGTGTATAGGAAGGCGGGAAATAAATAATGACTGTAAATATATGGTTGGGTGGTAGGGGAGGGGCGTCAAAAGGGTAGTTTTACTCTTAAAATCCTATATATGTTTAATATATGCCGATTTCACTCAGACTCTAGTACGAAACCATCATGTTGTAGTGAAAACCTTATTCTTAAACTCAAACATTTGTTTCATATCCATAATGTTTTTTACAAACAGCCAAAAAGAAGTTTTATTTAAAAATAAACTTGCAGGAACATTATATTTTTAAATAAACTTACTTTATACTGTTATAATTGTGTTAGGATTTAAGACCTTCATAATTTTCAGTTTTAATCAAATTAATTTTATATTAAGCTTAATTAAGAAATTAAAAAAAAATATGAGGTTGTCGCTCCTTATCTAATTATATTCAGCATTACGTACGGATAAAATAACTTTAAACATTATATTGTATAAAGTATTTTGAATTCATGGTATTTATCAACATTTAAGAGTCAAATGTTTGCAACTGGGTTTTCTCAAACTTAAGGATATGGTTCCTTGGGTCAAAATAATAACAAACATCCTCAAAATATAGGCATTAATGTGTTTTGTTGTCCATCTGTCTGTCTCTTTGAATATTTTAATCACATTTTCTAACTTATTAACTCCTGAAGTAAGTGATCAAACTTCGTATAGAGTTTAAGAATATTATGATCTACTTGGTGATATTACCTTTACAATATAGTTTTAGCTGACAATTGCTCAAAACCTTGATATTGTAGATAAAGAATAAAAAAACATAAAAAAATTCAATCACAAATCTAACGAGCCACTAGATGTCAAGATCCAATTTTATAAATAACAGAGAAACACACATTTGAGCATTGCAATTGTTTCTTTTGAACAGTGCTCTGACTGGAGAGCAGAATGCCTTACACTAATCAAATGCGTGTATGTCCATTTTTAATAATTGGATTTGCACAACCGAGGCCTCATTATAATGAATATTGAATTGTTAATGTTTTTGATTGTTGGTAAGGTTTTTGTTTGACTAAAACCTTTCAAGTAATTGTCAGATTAATATTTCAAAGATTGCCATATTTAACTATATTTAAAAATTACTATAATATACTGAAATTCCATACCATTAGTACTATTAAGTTTGAGAATTTTACCTCTGTAGTTCACAAGTTACCGAAATATTGTTAAAATAAACAAACAGTCTGACATACGAACAAAAAAATATTTCAAGTCCAACAGTTATATTCTGTTGTTTACCTTATTTTGACCAAAGTAAGATATCATTAAGTTGTGGAACGTAGTATAGGAACAACCTGTATGTATAAATTGTGAAAAGCATAGTTCTCAAATCTTTACTGCTTAAGCTGAAGCGCATATTGTTGTATTAAACTGTAAAATAATCTACATATTAACTGTCCCTCTTTGAACGATCTCCGTATTCAATTCTTATCAAACAAGTCATCTGAACAACACATATTCATGAATCTCAGAACAACCAATGAATACACATCTATTAGGAGTAAAAGACCAATATTAAAAAGTCAGACTACCTTCTTCTAATTTTGCTATCTTGGCGTTGCCTCCACTAGGTCGTGCTTGATGTGCTGGGCAGCCTAGAGAGAGGGAGGGAAAATTACAAATTGCCATGAGAATAAGAGAGAAAGGAAACGGTGGACAAGAATATTGGGTTTGGAGAGAGGGACGTGGCATAATTCTCAACCAACGCTACCTGTCGGCAGCCGCGCTTAGCTCGTTTCGTCTAAATACAGGAAGTCTGACTATTCACCGATCTCTTTTTGCATCTTATAGAGAGCTTCACTAACAAATTTCCACTAATAGTTAAAGAATTTTGATATGACAAGGCCAATACCTCAAGACATTATCTTATATAACCTACCCCTTTTCCTATAACCAACATAAGTACCCGAAGAAACTATTTTTTTTGATTCTTTGAGACGTCGCCAAAAAAGTCATCAGGTCAGTTATGTTAAAAATCAATATTACAAGAAATATTGTGTTCTTTTAGACCTCAGAATATATCTTCACACACAACTTCCTCTAACCGTTTGAATCAATCGAATTCCAATAACGTCAAATGCATTACAAATATCTTTACATTAGAAAATTTTCTAATTTAAGTATTGTTAAAAGATTTACATGCCGTGAAATGTAATGCTATTTGAAATGAATTCGTTTATGGTATGTACAAGGTAAAGCTATCTTGTTCTAAGTGGTTTATTCAATTCATAACATTAATGTCAGTTTAATAGGGCCAGGGGTTGACTGGTGTGGTTTTAACATGATTTGTGGATCGAGTAAGTGTTTGGGTCTATGGGATGTGTTACGTTGTGGAGTGGGATGGGAGGTTCTCTCAGCTGATTCCATGACGTCACCATCACTAACCCTGGCTGAGTGAGGGGTGCTTGGAGTTCTGGTCTCCTAGCTCACGATCAATACTCTGCATACCTGGTGGTGTGACTATGTCATCACTGAATACTACATTACTATTTATACCTATCAGCTGATCTATGTGTCTACCCACAATATACAAGAACTCAACAACAGAATGCATTACATACTCAGAAGTTTTACAAAAAAAAAAACTTCAATATTTGTTACCAATGATTTTCGATATTTAGACGAATATCAGGAAAGCTAACTGTAATTATTGTTGGATTCTTTTCAATAATCTTACTTGAAGAGAATGATTAACTTCAATTACGTCACGTGAAAAAACAAACATCAGCCAAGCTCATTATTATCCACTTTCGTTTATAATAACGTGAAATGCTATACAACAGTCGAACTGTATTTGAATTTTGGCAACGTTAACATAACCAATGTCTTGAATGATTTTTTTTTCTAGTTTATCAAAGTTAGTATACATGTTTATTTAACAGCATTTAACATCGTAGTTTTATTAAATAAAAAAATAAAATGGTGTTCAGTTCCCACTAATAAAAAGCAAAAAGATTCCCATAGAAATTCATACAAATGTTTCTCTTATATTGGCTGTATAATAGTTATGTGTGGAACAACTGAAGTTTGTTCAAATCAACCTTATATTGAACCTATTTTAAACACCTCAAAAAACTTAATATACAGATAAATGACATTTCAGTCCAAGTAATAAACAAGAAGTTCTTCTTTTGGCATCGAAATATGGTACCATACATGTGTTGACATTTAGATGGTTGGCACGTTCTAGAAGGCAAGGAGAGGAATTGATATAAATTCTGGAAGCCCTGATTCATGTTAATAAATCCTAAATATCTTCTAGTCATATAATTATTACCTGTGTGATTCTTATATAATAAAAATCATATTCTATTTTACTTTGAATAAATATTTTATTGCCTCATATAATAATTCCATTCGCAATCATCACTTCATCTCTTTCCTCTGTGGAATTTAGTGAACAACTAACTACTACATCTTTATATTTCTTAGGACATTTTTTCAACCGTACATATTGAAGTTATCCTCCCTATTGATACCTTATTAGAGCCGGTAGCCGAGTGGTCTACGACGTTAGGAATTAGAACCTGAGCTATATATAGCGCAGGTTCGTATCATGGCCTTGACTGGAAGTTTTTAGCTGGAATATTCACCTTGTACTGGACTGGTTCTCCTCCCTTGCTTTTTCTGAAAAAAAATGTCTTGCTCAAATCAATAATATATAGGGAATAGGCAGAGTGAGGTTAAAAATAGGAAATTGGCATCTTCTTTAAATAAATTTAAAATAAATAAATAAAAATTCCACGTACAGTTTTTTGCATCCTCAAGCTTAAATTGGGCTAATTTTTCAAAAATATCTTAACAATGTAATAAGTGATTTTGCATTCTTCTCGCTTTTTTATTAGCTGAAAAAATACTATACATTTTCTAAGAATCTAACTTAACGTGTTCATTCATGAGTTTATCATATTGGTTAGTTTTTCTTTTATCGACAAATTTCTACTCATACGTTAATAATCCCTCATGTTTAAGAAGTTTTTATAGTCCAGCATTTTTAAATATTAAATTAAAATTAATTGTTATTGTTCCATATGTCTATGGAAAGAGTTTACCTGTCATGTATTTAAGAAATGCACGTGCAGCATTTTTACTTGTATATATTTAAAATGTACAGTCTGCATTATTTAAAACATATTAAATCATTCTATTTAATGTTGTATATTTAAGAAAATGAGGATAAATCATAATTTTCTATCTAAGGTTGTAAAAGGTTTGCCTTTGTAAATAGAATCTCAAAAGGTAATGAACAATTTATTGTTGATTGTTAAGCTCATCAGATATTGTTTGTTTGGATTTTAATTTTTTAATTTATTATAGTTGAGGATAAAATATTTCTTTATATCTTGAGATATTTTGCTTTACAAAGCCTTCTTTGTACGAATTCATATCTTAATTTTTGGTGTGTAACACATCCGATTTCATCCATATCTGATGGCTTGTCTTCATTTGCAAAGATTATTGATTTAATCATGTTAAGGTTTAATCACAAACTTTTGAAAAAGTACACCAACTACATGCAAATAATTGTATGTGGTATATGCCTTTTTTCACATAGTTTTTAGCGTACATTATCGCAAATATCATGCATTTGCGCAAATATCAGGCGGGACTGTCACAGGCCTGTAGATTCTAATTATGACACCGGCCGCTTAAGCCTAAGTTCTAAGACTAAGTTCTAAGATGTTAAGGTTTCCTGTTTTCTAAGTTACACTATGAAAGTTATTTTATATCCCATATACAACATAACCATTAAAGAATGTTACGTTTAGAATTAGGCTTTTAATGAAAACAAATCAATCATTCCTTTTTATGTGGTTAGAAAACGTATTTTTTTGAATCGATCACCTTATATTTGTGGGTTTTTAAAATTACGTTTGATTAAACTTGTTATCAGCTACGTTTAACTTCTTCGTGTTTTGTAGCAGGACGTAAAATTGTAATTAATATACTTTAAATAGAATATTATTTTGATCAATTAAAGTAATCAGCTGCATTCCCATTTTCCACCAACAGTTGAACAACTTCATAACGGTCGAGCCAATTAAACCAACAACACATTTAAATCAATAAATGTAACTTTTTAAAAATATGTATATAACAATTTATAAATAGGTATTGAAAATCTTTAAACAGTGTATTATGTTCTAGTTGATTTCTTGAATGGATTTTATTTGTGTGAGTGATAATTGTAAACGAAAATTATAATTGTATAATCCTTCCTTTTTAACATTTTGTAAGATGTTGTATTCTTTACTTGTTCTGTTTCCATACTGTCAAACAATTTTTGTTTTTTTGTGGAAAATTTAAGAATGATTTAACTTTTGGTAGACTATATTCGAAGTTTAAGTATTATTTAGTTCAGATTTAGACATAAAAGCCTGTGTAATAGGTTTGCAATGTTATTAATGATTCTATATATTGTAATTATGCTATTATACTAATATATATATATAAAATGGCTTAAAAGGTAGTAGACACAACACATAGAGATTATGCAATTATATGTGCAGGTAAGTGAACACAAGTACAGTTACAGTTGACCATTATTGGATGTAAACCGTTGGTTAGTTAGTAAGAATTGTGGGTCAACCACAAAGAGGATTGGTCCGTATGACCGGGTAGAGGGAATATAAGACAATAATTTATCACGTAGACCGTTATTACAATTGAATTATTAATTTGTGAGGGGATGACGTGGGCGAACCACATAAAGGACCTAGTTGGTCTGGTAAGTAATTCAACACGATAATTGGGGATAGTGGGATTTGGCATCATCGTTAGTGGAATACAAAGACCATTTTAACTTTAAATTATAATCCATTGTTATGCTATCAGTATTATCCTGATAGGGTTTCTTTAACATAATATGGTAAAATAAATACCTCTATTTTGATCAACCACCAGTCTTGACTTATTTCCGCACTTCCAGTTTTGAAAGTTGCCCTCCATCTTCAGGCCGGTCGAGTGTAGACAACTGTAAAATGCACCTGAAGACGGAGGGCAACCTTCAAAACCGGAAGTGCGGAAATAACTCAAGATTGGTGGTGGAACAAAAATAGGTATTTATTTTACCATCTATTGTTAAATTATGAATTAAATTTATGTTGCTGTTAATAGTTAACGAAAATGAAATATTAATTTGTTACTGGTATATTTAGACAAACTACGAAAAGGGGCGTTTGTTGGGCTAGCTAGGACATAGTACAAAATAATTAGTTTATGATTGACATTGAAGTCGCTGCATCTGAAAAAGTTAACTTATTAGTGGTAGTTTTAGTTGAGCTAATTAAAGGGTTTTAGTAGGTCTAAATGGGATATATCACAAAATAGTTAATTTATGCTTAACCGCTGTACAACTTTATTTACAACAAAAACCGGTAGTATTTGTCTATTTACAATAAAGTTCAGAAGTCATTTTCACCAAATTATACTTGACACTAGTAGCCCTAGACTTCCGAAACTGGGATCTTTTCGGTTAATTCACTACCAATTCATTTTTTGCTTTCTCGTCAATTCACTACCACTTGATAAATATTCTAATGCTTTAAAACTATTCCCCAATAATTTTTACGTCCACTGTTAGTAGATTCCTTATTCCCTAGAATCCGTTATCACTAGTCTTATCTTATCACTTTCCAAGAACTTACACACGGAGAGCGCATTCGGCGGTATGTCGATCATTGGATTTACCAGTTTGTGAGCAACTTTAGAAGACAACTAACCTAACCTAACCATAATTGCGTAGAAAAAAAGTAGTGGTAGTGAGGTAACGGAAAAAGTAGTGTTAGTGAATTAACGGAAAAAGTCCTGTAACTGAATTTTTTCTTAGCTATAATGTCAGTTAACTATAAAAAAAGTAATAACTAAAGGTAACTTTAGGTAATAAAACACAATATTTAAGATACTGTAAATAATTTTTATCTTATAGTAGCTTTTAATAATTGAAGGGAACTTGTATTTGCGTTAGTGAAAATATCCGTTAATTTTCTTAGTAGATGCTGTAATAAGTTATTTACCTGTTATTAATTTTTTTTTCATTTTATCTGTTTTTTGTTACTTAAAGTTGTTGGAGAAAATTTAGTAGTAGTTGAAAATTTAGTTAATTAAAATATTTAGCAATCAGCCAAGGTATATAAAAAGATAATTTATCGCTCTTGGTTGCATTCTATCAAATAAAACAATTAATTTTGGGGGAAATTAAAAAAGAAAATCCTACACTGTAGGACTAAGGAGAACTCTGCAAGTAAATTATAAAAATAAGTTCAATTTAAACGTTTCGCATACAAAAGGATGTAGGCTACAATAAATTAACCAGACATTTTAACCATTGTCAAGTTTAAATTATAATGATTAATTAAAGTTAATTATTCCTAGGATAAACTAGGGTAGTGTAATATTTATAATGCTATGGACTGTTTTCTGAAGCACTGATTTAAGTGATAATTGTTGGTAGAATAGATAAAAATAAGTAATATGTGCTTTATGATAGTACAATAAACTATTGTCGCTATGGTCACCTGTTATTGTTGAATATAATCATTGCTTTGTAATGAACAAAGTAAATAACATTTTTGGTTTACTTTGAATGCGACTTCTACGTATAGTTTTAGGAAAGTCCTAGCAGACTTGGTGATGGTCACTACCAACTTAAAATAAAATATTAGTTTTACTCATTTTAATCTCGCTAAAATTATATTTTGGCTAGAGGTATTATTGTTAAAATAAAAATCATTTGAGCTTGACATTGTTGCAAAACAATTGAATTATTGTTAACTTATTATCAGGATTTATAAGTATATTAGTTTTTAAACAATTCAGTCACTATACAATATGAGTTTTTATTTTTATTAATAACTGAATTGTGATTTGAAAGAAATATTGTTAGATAAATATGTATCATAATGCAGTAATTTATGAGTGTTGATTGACTGTTTATAACAATTTGATTTCTAATATATTAAGATAGCTGGGGTTAAAAATGAAGGAAGATAACGGTAAAGAAACTGTAAGTTTGTCAGGAGGCCTGTAGAAAGACTTGAAAATGACCTGGACTCGTAGATTTTGCAAGAAAATACAACGAGATATTTTATTACATCTCCATAATTCCTAATACGTAAAAGAATACGTGGGTAAATCACATAGATTATCTGTAATAGCATAATGATACGTATCATATACTTTTATTTTAGTTTTTGGGTACTTTTATAATCCTTTTTATACTAATCCTTTTTTTGGATTTCCCTATAAAAAATGTCGAATATTCAGTCTGGGTAAAACTAAAACTTATTATAACTCAGCTGGTAATTTGGCAATGTAATAACAATAAATAACAAAAACATGTTTTGGTAACATAACAATCAGTAATAACATAATTTATTATTACTAAATTTTAAAAATTCTACCTTGTCAGGACATAAATGAAAAAAAAAACACACAGGAACAGTACATAATAGCTGGGGATAGGAATAGTAATACATACTTTAAATGTTGTTAAGGAAAGTTGTGGGTGGAACACCCAGGGATCTTTAGTTGGAAAGGGTACGTTATCTACCACAAGTCATTAGCCAAATCTAACTGCATGAGAAAAGGGCAATTAGTAATTTAAGTTACGATGTGGTTAATCTACTAAAATTAGAAACTATACTAATGCAATACATTTCAGTATAAATGTGTTCTATACTTCTTTTAATCATAAAATGTGATACTGTATGAAAGAATACATTTTGGTAATAATATAAGGATAAATTGAAATATATACTATTGATTGCAAATTATAATAGTTAGTAATTATTGTGATTAAACCTCATCTAATTTGTGGCGAGGACAATAGTTAGTTAAAATAGTTCGTAGTTAATAATATTTTAGAGCTAAGAGAGATTCTAACAAGTAATTTACTGTAGTTTTAAACAAGTGCACATTTATGATATAGGTACAAATTTTAAATGCAAATAAAAATAATGTGTAAAATCAATCACAAAGTTACAACGAACATTGAATTACTATTTTAACCAAACGATGCTATTTTTAGCATATTCAGTGTTTAACTTGTTACTTTTGGTTACTTCAAGTAGGCAGAACATTCTCAAAATGAATTTACAATGTCAGACGAGCAGATTAAAATGTACTAACAAAATATTACACGAAATGCATATATGTATAAAGAATATGGTCAGGAAATAACTTGAGGCTGTAACACAAGGATGCAAGAGTATTGATTCAAGACCTTATACACGCTCAATAAACCACTCGGATATATTTTGTTATAGGACAGTAATATAGGTGAGTTTACTGTATGGAGAAAAAGCAAAGTTATTGGTTATTGAAACGATACGTTAGACACAGATGACCTGACAACGTAAATAACATCATCTATGTAACCAATGAAACCAATTTGATCTATAACATAATTGAAAGAAACCTAACTAGAGATGCTATTTATATTTTAATGGCTATAGTAAATCCCTTTCAAAAATATTCCACAATTCTTCTTCCAGAAATTACATACAATAAATGTATACAATCTTTAGACGTTCAAAATTTCAGTTGTAATTTACCAAGAATTATACTAATATTGTCGTCATATTATATTAGGTTTGTATTCATAAAAGCAAGTAAAATAGTCAACTTTTTGAAATATAGTTTGTTATACAAGGGTACTGTTATATTTTCTAATCTTATTTCGACTAAATATAACGGACGGATTTTTTTTTTACAGAATATAGCAAGTAAACTAATATTGGTGAATATTAATAAATACAAAATCTATAAGTAAGTAAATGTTAATATATTTTATGAAATTTCGTATATATAAATCAAAATATGTTGAAATAAAAGAATATAATTATATTTTGATAAATTGGGTTAGTATAAAATAATAATTGCTAAATTAAGTAGCCCCAGTTCAAATTTTTAATGCAATGCCTCATTTATAGATTTAAGAAGGAATTTCATGTAAATAGACATTTCAAATCATATTGAAACATGTAGATTTACAAAGGGATTTAGTGGTAGTGACACGTTTTGAGATATTCTGTCCACATTACAAACAACTTGTAGATATCGACTCCCTTATTACATTACAATTTAATGTAATAGTAAAAATTATACTGGATATAAAGTACCAATACAGGTCTTTTAAAATCAAATAGAAAATATTAATACAAAATTGTTGACACGCAATTGAATGAAAACGAAATTTATTTTAGCTAATTATGTATAATTTTGTAATGATAAAAATGTTTAATTGGAAACTAGAATAATGTAAAAACTACATATTGACTACTATATTCATGCATCTGATTGAGGTTATTGTATTAATGCAATTAATGAGAAAATATTTTCTTTAACAGTTACGTGAACATTTTTGAAGTTATACTTCTTTGCGCCCGTTAGACACTTTGGGATGGGATGTTGGTCGAGAAACCGCGTCACGCTGAAAAGTAAGAACAAATTTTTAAGAACTATCGATTAATCGATTGTTAATCGAAGAAATTTAATCGAAGAAATTACTGATAATGATAATATAGGTGTATAATATAATAATGAAGTCACGTATAATATATTGAAGATAAATATATTGAATAATATTGAAAAATGTCTTATATTTCATTTATATATCCTGTCTGTTTGTGTGCGTGAGTGGGTGTATGAGAATGGCCAAAGAAGTATAACTTCCACCGTGTGGTCCGACGCACACCCAATTTTTTTTATGTTTTACATTCACTAATTCTCATCAATAACATTTACATTCTCCGTACTCTTTATTACCAAGAGGAGGTCTTTTTTACATTTGTAATCTAAAAAATCAACATTTATAATCTAAAAGCTAATAAATAATCTTTTTTACTTCTTACGTTGTTTATTCACATTTTAAACTTCCACGATTCTATACGATTTAAATGTTTGTGTTTGTAATACAATTTGCAATGGTGTAAATTCTTGGCAACGGTCCATCCATTTATCATGTTTATTCACCCTATAAGAAATAATTCTTTGACATTTACGTTCGATTCGCTTTGAAATTTAAGCTATTTTAGACATAATAATCAAGACACTGAAAACCAATTAACACGTTCACCACTACGTGAGCCACCGGTGGTACACGCTACAAATCTTTTAACAATCAAATAAGTTTAATTTTATCTAGTGTACTATGCTAAAATACGACTTTGTTTTCAAGGTTAACAGTTAAAATTTTCACTAATCTCATTAAAACCTTGTTATTTTATCAGACAAACTATTCAGTACGATACTCGTATATCTTGTGGCTTATTTACTATAAAATAAAATCATTGTTTTAGCTGAAATATTGTTGTTACATTATGCAAATCCTGGTAATAATTCTCTGAAACGTGCACAACCGGTGGACATATATGGTCCATATTTAGTATAAGACAAGTTTAAGATATATACAAAACTTAAATAAAACCCGGCTGTAGTTTAGAAAAGTATTGTTGCCAGTGAAGTGTGGCTCATGACGGGGTGTTAAAAAGTTTGCCATGTACCACCGGTGGCGCACATCGTAGTATTGTGAAAAAATATTTTTTAATACTAACAAGACACCTTGGTGAACGTGTTTTAAAGCATAATGCGTGTTTGTATATTTTCCTATACTAGAAATTACCTCGTAAAAACCATTTAATAATCTTTCAAATTGTATTATTTTTACTTAATTTATAAGAGCATGGCAGGAAAAGCGGTTGTGTATACTGTATATTAATACAAGTAGTTAATTAAAATACAGACCAATGCAGTTTGCACTTGAAGTATCTGAAGTTAACGCACAGTCCTGTAGAACCAGTGAACTGGCAAGTGAAGTTAACGCACAGTCCTGTAGAACCAGTTAACTGGCAAGTGAAGTTAACGCACAGTCCTGTAGAACCAGTGAACTGGCAAGTGAAGTTAATGCACAGTCCTGTAGAACCAGTGAACTGGCAAGTGAAGTTAACGCACAGTCCTGTAGAGCCAGTGAACTGGCAAGTGAAGTTAACGCACAGTCCTGTAGAGCCAGTGAACTGGCAAGTGAAGTTAACGCACAGTCCTGTAGAGCCAGTGAACTGGCAAGTGAAGTTAACGCACAGTCCTGTAGAGCCAGTGAACTGGCAAGTGAAGTAAAAAAAAATGTTAAAAATTAAAATGTATTAATTGGCCTATCTGATACAATTTTTCATTGTTTCCAGACACAAAGCAGTTAATGGAGAGTTAGTAGTTAAAGTTATTCGATTTATCTTCCGTTTTAACGACATCCTTTATTTCAAGTCTTGGCGTCTAGAATGAATTGTTGTCTTAGTCGTTACTTGTATCGTACATTTAATATACTTTCTCTAGTATTTGAATGTTGAGACTGTGAAACACTTCATGTATGCCTTATGTAACTTATTATCTTCCTCACGCAGCTGTAATAATGGTATAAAACGTTCTAGATGAGTATACTTGAAATTATACTCAGACTAACAGACTTGTCCGACGTAAAAATGCATCAGCTGACTTGATTATTTCATATGAATGATTGATACTCCAAAGTTTGGTTTGGCAAACCTCTTCCCTAGTTTTCTATACGTATGCCTACACATCTATCTATATTTCTATTTTTTATTCAACTCAGTTCCATATTCAAATACTTTTCCATATCATGAATATCACTCTGTGTTGCCTATGTTATTCTGGATTTAGTCCTAATGTGTCGAGATGTACTAGTTGGAACACGTGAAATTTCGCGGGAAATACTTTTCTAAATTATACGGATCATTCTGTGTTGCCTATGTTATTATGGATCCAGTCGTAATGTGGCGAGACGTACTATTTGGAATAAGTGAAAATTCACTTATTTTCACGGAAAATACCTTTCCATATTATGAGTATCATTACGTATTGCTAAGCATGTTTAGATTATCTCTCATGACCCAGGGAATGAAACTCCAACCAAGCAGGGAGATATACAGTACACCAAGTAAAATCTAATTTAACTGTGACGAAACATACATATTGCTAATACTACATTGCATCATCTAACATTGTCACTTCGATACGGTTGGTTGTATAAGGAAATGTATTCTTAAATTCTCTACATTCTATTAGACCTCAGACAACAATCATGTTAGACTTGATCAATGTATTTTGCAAACTACTAAAATCAGACGGTTTCCTTGACAATTTTGATAATATTCATATAATACACTTATAAAGATTATAAGCTTGCACTTGTATTTAACCTTATAGGATATACACGTAAAGTGGTGATGTCACTTTCACCTTACATAGTACATTCAGTTATGACGCTCCCATCCATACGTATACGTACATTGGTGGTGGGTCTCCCACCCATTCATGCATGTACAGTGGTGATGTCACTTTCACCTTACATAGTACATTCAGTTATGACGCTCCCATCCATACGTATACGTACATTGGTGGTGGGTCTCCCACCCATTCATGCATGTACAGTGGTGATGTCACTTTCACCTTACATAATACATTCAGTAGTTATGACGCTCCCATCCATACGTATACGTACATTGGTGGTGGGTCTCCCACCCATTCATGCATGTACAGTGGTGATGTCACTTTCACCTTACATAGTACATTCAGTTATGACGCTCCCATCCATACGTATACGTACATTGGTGGTGGGTCTACCACCAATTTAGAGTACCAATAGAGTACCACCAAGTACCGAATTAGACTTCATAAAGTGTTATTAATATAGTTTTGTATTCATAATATTTTGTGGGACATTTTAATTTTGTTGTTATCATATTTTTCGTGCTGGAAACTGCTTTTTACTTCACTTTTCTTCTGTTTTACTATTAACGAACGGGGAAGACAAAGGTTGTTGGACATTTGCCATCGTTACGTGAAAATTACCAATCACGACGTTTCGATTTGGTAGAACCCAAACCTTTTTTAAGTGCTAAAAACAAAATTACATCTACAAAAACATGTTATTAAATTAAGTTCTTAAAATAATAAACTTATCTACATTAATAATTATCTACATTTTAACCTAGATCATAGAATGGGGTAAAACAAAATTAACTTCTGCTAAATATAAAAATGTTAACAGGGTTAAATTAATATAACCAATTAGGCGCTGCCAAGGTCACGAAATCAACGAAAAAATGGTAAAACACAATTAAATTAATATTCAAATCAGGCTGAAATGAGATTACACTAACTAATCATAAATAAAATAAATATAAGGTACCTGAAAAACACTATTAATTTAAAATAGGACTAAGCATGCACCAAAAAATGATATATGTGACTCGGAAGGACTGAGACTACTATCCAATCTAATTAACTATTACAAATACATTTTAACCTGAAAAGACAACAATTATTAGGAATAAAACAATACAATAATCAAATATTACAAAATGATGAAGTCTTATGACCCGCAGTGACGATGGCGTCTAGTAACAACGCTAGCACTCACAACCTTACATTAGGTAGTCCTGCAGCATATTTCTATTTTTATTGGTGAGTTATTTGTTTTTATCATCAACTATACCACATACAATCATCTTGAACATTGTATCATCTTGAACGTTGGCCAACTTTTGTTCGTGATGAAGAACTCAAGAGGGTGTAGAGCTAAACATTATTGATATCTGAATCAATGTAGGCTTAATAGTGCTGCATAAACTTGAGAGTGTCAGATTTTAAGGGTGATTCCCACGCTACAAATATTTTTTTTCAAAATGTTACCCTAAACATTTGTAACAGGTGACATTTGTTGCCATAGTATTTACCCTGTGTCTATATACTTGGAAAAGTCGGTGGCTTTCGGTCTAAGGCGTCAGGACTTTGAGCCTGGTTTAGATAGCTCTGGTTCGGATATGGCATGGACTGGGAAATATATATACCCAAGTAATATTCTACTTAACCGTATTGATTCGGCCACTAACTTTGTCCAAATAAGTTCCTCACATATACGGTTTATAGGAATTTGCAAAGTAAGGTTAAAGAAGAGATTGGCCTCTCCTTACAAAAAATAAAAAAATAATAATAATCTTGTGGGGAATATTAGTGCCATTGAGTTTTCTGAACTTTAAAATAATATGCTCTATTCAGGAGAAATCTGTTCAAATTAATAGTAAACAAAAACTTAAAAGGAGTGCATAAATATATTCAGTTACCTACGAAAAAAATTCCTTTCTAGAATTACATCTAAAAGGCAAAAAAAACAAATTTTGAGTATGATGGTATTTCTAGGGCATATTTAAATTAGAAGACGTATGAGGCATTACAGCTATTAATGGGCTTAGGAATTATGTTTAGAATTACCACCAGAAATATTTGGTGGTGGAGTCGGCTTTGGTGAAAATGAAGTCGATTGCTGGCGGATACTGATAAATAAGATACTTGAGGGGGTATTTCAAGCGAGGGATTGATCATGAGTTCGAGAACAAGTCCTCCCGTGTAATAGGGGTTTTTGATATGGACATGCCACATGGGCGTACTCATGAAAATCAAATCGATTTGATATTGGGGTCAACGAGCATGTATCCATGTGTAATAGGTCTGTCATCAATTTCACGTGTATTGCCCATGCGTGCCTCCTTTTTCCTGCCAGCGTCGTGCTAGTCATCATGTTTATATTGTTTTAGACCTGTTTGCTTAATGCGGACAACGGTTTTATATCGTCGTCCATGTGAGTTTTACTGTTTTCGTACTTTATTTTATATTTTACTGTGTTTTATATTTGGCTGTTAGTACTATGAACGAGAATGAATCAAATTCCAGAGAATATTGAAATAACTTTGTTATACAGGAGTGTATACTGTTTATGAAGGATGAAAGGTAAGGAATTGTTGGACAAGAACTAAAAGACAATTAGCTTATGAGAATTTTGAATGTCTAGAGTTCTACCCTTATTATTAATCAGAAAGCCTACAAGTATGTCCTTGCGTCTAATAGGCTTATCAGCGAGTCCACAAGCTTACCCACCGGCATTTTCTCATGTGTAATAGGTCCGTCAGCGAGTCTACCAGTTTTCCAAACAGCGTGCTCACGAGCAAGACCCTCCGTGTAATTGGTCCATCAGCAAGTCCACAAGATTGTCTACGAGCATGTTCTCACGTGTAATAGGTCCGCCAGCGAGTCTACTAGTTTTCCAAACAGCGTGCTCACGAGCAAGACCCTCCGTATAGTTGGTCCATCTGCAAGTCCACAAGATTGTCTACGAGCATGTTCTCACGTGTAATAGGTCCATCATCAAGTCCACAAGTCCCCGCGTGCAATACGCCATCTAAAGAGCATGTTCGGTGTTAAACACATTTACAGGAAAGTTGATTTATGGAATCTAATTATTGGGTATAAAATGCAAAGTGGCTACATTACTGTATGGCTGTGACGGCTTTTACTTAACGAAATAGCTTTTAAAAGTAATAGAAAATTAAAGGATTAATAACTAGACATTTACGGTAAAATACAATACAAAATTATAATTTTGTCATTTTGCTCCTAATATAAATCCAATTAATAAAGTTTCTTTTACTAATTGAACAGTTTTTGTACGGAGAGACACATCTCCTTTTTTACCTTGCTTTGCCAATTCCCCATACATTATTGATCTGTACAGAGAAATTATTTAGACTAGAGAGGATATATAATATTATATTTTAATATTATATGATAAAAAACCAATACAGTACACTGAGATTATTAATATGAAATAACTCGACTATAATAAGGCCCGGATTCGAACCGGTGTTATTACTACATTATATCATTGAAATAATTTGAAATTAAAATGTACAAAGTCCTGACGCATTAGAATGTTCGACCAGTGGCACTTCAATAGTATTAGAACCTATTGAAGAATTAAAATCATTTAAAACAAATGTTCCAGAATTAAAATTAAATGTAATAACATGTACTAGTTTCAGACAATACTTTCCTCATTCGTATTTAACCAAAGAAAATATATAATAAATTATGTACCCATATCTACTGAATATTGACTTAAGTTATAAAAACAAACTATTAAAATAAAATACATGACAAGTATTTAAACATCGGGCTATTGAAATCCAAAATGAAATAAAATGAAACAACTTACAACTCTGAACCACGTGGGTGATATAAAATACTGTACATGTAAATACATACACAGGGCTGTGACAAAATCCAAATAATTTTTCAGTTTTTACAATTATAAATAATTATATACACAAACTTTAAACTAAATCATAACTTTTTAACTACTGTTTAGGCCAATGAAAATTAAACAAATGTGCCATCCCAAACCATGTATGTAAGCCACTGGCTGTCCTCAAGTGTACGTAATTTTATAATTCTTTATACGTGACAATTTGTTTATATTTATATATATTTTAAATTTAAAATTGTATTTTACATAGTCAATGTTGGCCATATAACGTCTTTAGTGTCCTTAAACCAAATCTACACATGACGTTAATGTACCATTTTGCTGATAGATAACATTGTTGACAAGTCACTTTCAGCACACAAACGAGTACGAAAACCTTATTATAGGTACTTACGTATCTAAACGACCTCTCCTAGTTTCCCACCCATCCAAACACGTTTGTCAGTGACGAGGCACTCACCCACCCATACACGTGCTGCGTAGGTTCCGTAAGGGTGAAACCAAATGGTCACTATATTACGTAAATGCCAATTTAGATTCTCATGTACAAGTAGAACATAATTAAATTGATCATATTTACTTATTTTACAAGAGTTAACATCTAATACAAGTATGATTTTTATTAAAAAATAACAGGAAAGAAAAATTTAATGATAAGGACACTGTTCTAAAATAAAATAATGTCAAAAACACGGCGTAATCATCCACTGGCCCTGGTACAGTTCTCACACAGTTCTGAAACCTTGTGTTAGTGTCAACGCACTGAGATGCTCCCCTCCACCAACCCCCTCACCACTAAGGTCTATTGATTGCACGGGGCTCATGAGCCCTTGGACTGTCTCATGCATGTCACTTTCCCAACTTGAAATTAGTTAACCAATTATATTGTCCATGCTTATTGTTCCATATAGCATATTACTTGCTAATATAATTAAAAAATAATGAAGTATAAAGTAAAAATAAATGTAATTTAAAATGGTTGTCATGTCCATTGTCACACTGATGGTAATGTTATAATTTTTTAACTTTTTTATTTTTAACTGATAAAGTTGGCTCGTTAATATAAATTATTTTCATCCGTTAATTTTTTTAAAAGTTAATTATTTGTCTTGCCTTTGTTGTTGTTATCTTTTTGTTACTGTTTACAATTTCATTGGTTTTCTTAGTCAACTTTTATTTTGATATGTTGATATTTAATTGTATAGATTGTTTTTATGTTAGATTGTACCTACTATTACCATATATTTGTCATTTTCTAATCAACATCTTTTACTTTCCATTATGTACTGTTACATATTTACCTTTTCCTAATTTGTAGGCTTTGTAAATACCCCTCATTGTTTGTAAATATGAGTATTACAACTATAGATGTGATTTTTATACTGCTTATAACTTATTGTTTTCTCATAATTATTATATTTTGGGACATCTTGTGCTTCTTTTACACTCTATAAATGTTAATGGTAAAAGTTGTGTAATATTTTTATCTGAATAATATAGACCATTTTCGACATATACCATGTAATTTTAGCAAATCTAATTTCAAACATAATATTAACCATTATGACATATCATAATATGAAAGACGGTTAATAATATTGTGACCTATTAGTGTACAATTTTCGTAAATATAATATCAGCTGTAGTTATTAATTATGTGGATTTATTTTGGTTTTTAGCCTATCGTGTGGAGTACCTTGTTAAGTTCCATAAATAAAATTAAGAAACACTTTAAAGGAACGACTAACGTTTTAGTAAAACTAAGGCATTTTATTACAATATTATTCAACAGATGTTTGGTATTTAACACAATGTAAATAAAAAAGGTTAGCCTATACAATGTTACATAGAGTAGTTGTTTTTCTATATTTCATTTCTCCAATGGCCTTTTTATGTAAATTTCTTTCGTTTACTTTTGTATTAAATTTATTTTGATATACAAGGGGTAAAGAGGTTAAAACCATTTAAATTATAAGTTAATTAACATATTGGTTTATTTTGACAAATCCTAAGTAATATCAGATTTGTCTAACCAAAGCGACATATCAAGCTTTTCTTGGAATAAGGGCATTTTCAAAATATTCATTGAAAATGGGATGGGAACATTTAATCAAGTTAAAAATATTAAGTCATCGTAATATTTTTTAGCAGAATTATTTTGTTGTTTTAATTATCTTGAGTTTATGCATATCAAATCATCTGAATTAGGTTTTATTAGACTACGAAAGGTATTTTAAATTTTTCCTTATAAAAAGAAAATTAACCAAACAAATGAAACATTACTGAAAATATTGGTAAGCCACTTCCAAGTAACTTTTGTGCAAGATAAATACATCCTCAAATAGGGCATAAGGAATTAAGGTAACTTTATTTCTTAGTGTACAAACTTAAGTTCTTCCTAACATTACATATATATATATATAGGAAGAGATTATTTACCAACTCCAACGTGTACTCTTTCGATAGTGGAATGAGCAAATTCTGTTAACATCAAATATTGTGTTCTAGAAAATCTATATTAGTATTCTATTTTCCCGCAAATACCAAGGAACATATATCTTTATTATTTGTCTTCAAAACGTATTTTAGGTACCGAAAGATCTAATTACTACCAACTAATCTATTCAATATTCTTGATATGGCCTGATAGGCTTGTCTGATAGATCCTGCACATAGGTCCTGTTAAAGATCGGTTTATCCAAGATAGGTCCAGTTTCACTCTCTCACTTCTGCAGAAGGCAGTAAATAAGAATAAAAAACTTCTATTCTTCAAAAGGTTTACCCTTTCGCATAATTATTTGTATCAAATGTGCACAAGAATATTGTTGTCGGATTGTTTAGTTGGCCAAAGGACTCCAATTTTCTTTGGTGGATCAGAATGCATTTTAACTTAGACACCCAAGAATCTGAAAGAATAGTTACACCAGTGACAGTGGTGAAGGATTGGCTACCTCCTTGACTGATTTTTAACTATGAAAGTGGATCATGGTTGTTTTCTTTCACTAGATCAAACATAGGCCTTATTGTCATTGACTATGATGACAAAAACCCCCTCATCCAATAACCTCTTTTTCTCTTTTCGAACAACCATTTTATATTACTTTTTATATTAAGGTGCATACATAAGTAATACAGGGTGTCCCGTAAGTAACCAGCCAAACTTCTAGAGGCCATTCCTTGGGTTACAACAAACAAAAAAATTCATATGTACAAATCGTCTATCTCACTCCATTATCCGGCTATCTGTCTGTAAATTTTTTTTACTAAAAACTTAATATCTCTAAAGTTATTTAAACTAAATCCATGAAAATTTGTATGAATATTGATCTTCATAGTTTTTATGTACTATTTAAATTTCATTCGTTTACAGTAACCCTTTTCAAAATGGCGGCCATTTTAAAATGTTAAAGCCGAATATCTTAATAACCCTAAATGTTACTAAAAACATGTAAGTTACAAAAAAGTTTAAGAATTTATTTCTAAAAATAATTGTTTAAAGAGTTTTGAGATTGAACAATTATTAACTTAGAAATTATCAAATAAAAATACGGTTGATATTAATAAAATTGGAAACTTTAGTAAAGTGACATTTATTTACTAAAAACTAAATACAGTAGGAGTAGGTTAGAAGTGACGTTTATTACAACACAAAAACAACAGTAAAGAAAAACAATAGAAAAAATACTAGTGATCCTACAACATGTGCTCAAAGTGCCCACCATCCATGTCTATGCATCGTTCCAGTCGATTTCTCATAGAAGTTCTCATTCGTTCAAATACACCCGGTTCTGTCTAATCGTATTACAGCCATCCACTATTTTTCCCTTAACATTTCAATACTTCCAACAGGTGTTTGGTATACCAAAGATTTAAGGTAACCCCATACAAAGAAGTCCAGGGGGTTTAACCAGGAGACATGGCAAAAACCTCAAAAACTATCTCAAGAACCCCTTTACATCACTGTTTTTGTTTAGTAATGAACTCCAATCAATAACAAATAAAATAGGTGTTTTCTATCAACGAACTGTCAATATTACAGTCAGCTGATAATCATTGGCTGTATGTATTTTCAATTTCCAAATCAGCTGTAAACATCTATTTAGCACTAATCTAATTTTTAGTAATATAAATGTCCCTTTACTACATGACACTTTGAGCAAATGTTGTAGGATCACTAGTATTTTTTTCTTTTGTTTTTCTTTACTTTTGTTTTGTATTAAACGTCACTTCTAACCTACTCCCACTGTATTTAGTTTTTAGTAAATAAATGTCACTTACTAAAGTTTCCAATTTTATTAATATCAAACGTACTTTTATTTGATAGAAATTGTAATATCTCAGTTAATAGTTGTTCAATATTTAAAATTTGTATACAATTATTTTTAGAAATAAATTTTTTAACTTTTTTGTAACTAACATGTTTTTAGTAAAATTTAAGGTTATTAAGATATTTGGCTTTAAAAATTTAAAATGGCCGCCTTTTTGAAAAGGGTTACTGTAAACAAATGAAATTTAAATAGTACATGAACACTATAAAGTTCAACATTCATACAAATTTTCATAATTTTATCTTAAATAACTTTAGAGATATTAAGCTTTTAATAAAAAACACATACAGACAGATAGCCGGATAATGGAGCGAGATAGACGATTTGTACAAATGAAATTTTTTGTTTGTTTTAATCCAAGGAATGACCTCCAGAAGTTTGGCTGGTTACTTACGGGACACCCTGTATATAGTCTCTAATGTACAAATATCAACCTCTTATAGACATATGGTGAAACTATATGCTACCATCCTGTGCTCACTGTTTTTGCAGACAAGGTTAGTGGGCCCTTACCACATACCCTTCATATGTAAAAGACTACTGAGCCCTCTCCCATTACCCTTAAGATGTACAAGACTAGCGATGACACCCCCACCTACACATCAGGTGTTTTTACACATCTTGATTAAGAAACTATTGATACATTTTAATAAATTATTGGACAGGTTTGTTTTACTATCTACCTCCTTCAAGGTAATATGTCACAAAGAACATACATTATTTCATAAATGGAGGTTTATGGACTCGACATGTGAACCTCAAACGTGTGTGAGTCATAAGTGAAGGTTTTATTTCCACCATTATGTACTAAATTATGTTTCCAGATGACATGACTAATAGACATTTTTCAGTGTGGAGTAAGTGGATGGATTTATGTACTTACATGTAATATACATCTCTAGATACATACACATTATAAAAACATACTTGTAATATGATTATAGCAATTCTTGCTCTTTCTGTGAAAGGTGCACCATGTGGCAAAAATGGTGAGCTCAGGACACGGCTCTCTCCCAGATGATTTTCTTCCTAGCCGGATTAGTTACAAGGACCATTTATACAAACAACTTTCTTTCTCATAAATCACAAAGTACTTACTTTAAAATACCTATTTTAATTGTTGGAATGAATGTTCAGGGATTTTTGATAAAAAATTTTCTTCGATAATTCATGTTTCATCTGATAATGGTCGAGATTAAATTGAACTTTAAGCAAGATTACCCGTTTAACCCGGGATCAGTCGTGTTACTAAAACTTCCATGATCGCTCGTGCAGTTAGGGTGCTCCTAACTGTTGACATCCTCTTACTACTCGAAGTATATGTTGTATATACGTAGAGGAAATTGATAACACATTTTAAATCACAGAACATTATGTTTTATTGTAGTTTTAAACTTATTAATTTACAAACACATCTTGCAAACAACAAACTGACAGTTGCGCGATCACCCGCGCAGTTAGAACTGTTTTAACACTGGTAGTAACGTGAACACTCGCGCAGTTAGGGCACTCCAACTGTTGGCATTCTCTGACTATTTGAAGAATATGTTGTATATACATATAGGAGATAGCACATATGAAATCAAACGAAATCATGTTTTATTGTAGTTTTCAACTTATTAATTTACAAACACAACTTACAAACACCGAACTGACAGTTCTGCGATCACTCGCGCAATTAGAACTGTTTTAACACTGGCATTAACGTGATCGCTCGCGCAGTTAGGAGGACTCTAACAAAGCGGAGTCGCGCCACTTTCCCCAGCACTATTATCCCCCTCCAAACACACTTATCTTCCCCAACTACTCAGACAGGTGGCTATTATACTAAGGAAAGCATTCTTATGTGCTCAGGCATATACAATCATAATTTTAAAAATGTTTTTCGGAGGAAAATTTTTTAAATTATAGCACGAGTGATCGCGGATTAAAAACATATTATATACTGTAAAACAATCAATTTATCTATTTATGATAGACATTTTTTATTGAATGTTGATCTGTATAGGACATTTCTTATGACAGAATAAGGGGGCAAACCAATATAGTACAAGGTAAAAACTTCCAGTCAAGGCCAGGAGTCAATCTTCCACTATACCTAACTCAGGTACAAAGTCCTGAAGCGTTTAAACTACTCGGCCATCAGCTTCCCAACTGTTATGTTAATAGAGGGGTTTAGTAGAAGGGTTACAAATATATTAAAATATACAATAAATTAAATAAAATAAAAAGGTAAAGCAATATTAAGCCGAGCCTTGAATTTCTTTGATACTTCCAACAGGCGAAGATTCTCGGAACGTGACAGGACGGATATTTGGTTTATGAAAAAAAAATCGTAAATGTTTTGATACAATACAAATGAATGATTAAGTACAGATCGAAAGGAAATATAAACAGCTTCTACAAAATAGTATAAACAAATTATTGATAACGAATTATGATAACGATAAATTTCCTGTGGAATTCTGACGAGAGACATTTTTCTGACTATCCATTTTTTCTACGATTATGGAGCTCCTTTCGTCTTAATAGTAAAATGATATATTTAGTCTAAAACGTTATTATTTTTAACATCGAGAAAGTAAGACTTAGAGTAAAAAAGAGAAGTAATTTTGGGAAAGTGCTTAAAGTAAAGATAGTCAGGGCCCAGAATAGAAAAATATTTTTTGGCAGGTAAAGATCCTGACTGTAATACAGTATCACTTTGAATGAAACCTGGGTATACAATGATATATCTAAGACTTCCTCCTCGAGAGGTGGCATTGTGAAGGAAGGTCTCATGGTTCGCTTACAAAAAAGAAGCAGAATTATTCTTTGCTTTTCAGAAGGATAGGTTTCATCAGAATGAATATTTTGTTCAGTGACAATAACAAGTGATGAAAAAGTCTACCATTTGAAAATTCGTCAATGTCCTTACATTTTAAAATGTATAATTTGTGCCTTATTTCGAATGGATATTATAAAAAGTGGCATGAATAAGATATTTAGATATTACATTTTTTAAATAAATTTCGTAAAGTCTCCAAGTAATTATAAATATAAGAGAGAAATATGAAATTGGGCGTACATAACTTAGAGCAGCACCATGTTTTTTGCTATGCATATGATAATCAAAGAATAAATTTAAGAAAATAATACAAAATAATAAAATAACGACTATCAGACACTAAAATTTGATAAAATGCAAGATTTTTCAAACAATGTAAAAAGTATTCTATTTTATGATTGCGTAGCTTTAAAAAGTATTTTTTCTATATTTTGAATTTTCCTTGTTGTTTCCAAGGAATTCGTTATTTTAAATAAAATTATGTTCAATAGTGGTGTTGTTTGAGTATTGGTTTACTCAGTAAAAATTAAGAATATTAGGATTTTTATTTTTAATTACTATTATTATTCAGTAAATGCCAAATCTGACTATACAATGTGCAGCATTGCTATTTTTATGAATTGGTTATAATTTGTGGCAAAAATTGTTTTATTATATCAGAATGAGCTCTATTTCCTCCAGTATACTTTGTGGTTCCATTTATTTTTCCTCTAATTCTATGATAACACTTTAAATAAAAAATATTTCGTTTGAATGCGTTCCTCTTTGAAATATTAGTTTCTGTTGAGCATGCTCCTTTTAGGTTATATCGTATTACAAAAATCGATGTAACTGTTTTTTTTCACCCTAATTATAATTTCACACAATTTTATGTGTTGTCTGGATGAACTAGAAGATTCAATTATCCTGATATTCCCACTGAAATGAGGTCTTATATTTCCGCTATCAGGGTTTGTATCCTATTACATACATCTATCCCCTTATTGATTCTACGTCTGGATGTTTGAATATAAGTATTTATTGAACATAATACTTTCCTTACTATCAATTTTCTTAAATTTTTCTCTATCACTTTTTTTAAATAATTTATTATTCCCTTTAAACGCAATATAGTCTTATTTCAGACGTCTTCAAATATTTAGAAACTTATTTGATACACTTTACACATTTCTTTTGTGCATTTTTAAATGAACCTTTTAGGCCAACATTTCCAACTGTTTCAAGATTAAAATATTTTATGGCATTGTAAGTGTCTGAATTATAAATGAAAAGGTCATTGAACAAACCAGAGAGTTACTTTAATATTGTTTCCACCTAGTTTTATGGGCCATTTTCTACTTTTGTTTTCACTATACATATATTCCTAAATTTAGTCAAATAGTGTTGGGGATATAAAATGTAGCATGTGTCCAGTTTTCTTTCCACTTATTTCATAATTATTCTCTATAAGTTTTACTTTAGAATAAGTGATTGTTGGTGTCTCTCTCATAAATGATAGAATTATGACGTGTAGGCCGTGTCCGTTTAGACATAGAGCTGCATGGTCATAGGAATCATATACCTGTTGAAATTCGACGTATAGAAGGTTTGTTAAGTCTGAAACCATCATGGTATTCCTAAATTCGAGATAGGATCAGTGCTGAGCTCGATGAACAAGACATTGTGAGAGAATTTCGTAACGTTAATGGAGATTACTCTATACTACGATGTATTTGTTACTATAAGTTCTACCTCCTTTATTCTATATATATCAAATAAGACCATATTTCAAAACATCAGAGGTTGTTTTCGTTCCTTTAACAGTGTTGGTGTAGGCTCACTTTGAACGTTTTGATACAATTCAATATTTACTTGACATTCTGTTATTTTTACGTCTGTTAATTAGTCCAGGTATTTAAATTTAATATAGATCTATAGAATCTTGGTTATTATTGTTTTTATCAAGTGATGGCAATTTAATAGTTGGTTCTGGACAGTATTAACTGTTCAAAGTATTTATCAGGCTCACTCAAATTTCATTAATTAATATGGGCCAAATGTGTGTATTCAAAGTACTATCTTAATTTCCAAAGCCTTAGAAATGACTTATTACTTTGAAATCCACTTTACTGTGCGGCATTTTTCAAAGGCTGCTGTGCCATGTTGAAAGGTTGGCTCCTGTAAAATCTAGGATTTAAAGGTTATATTTCTGGTAACCCTAGTTTTTTTTTGTTAAGATTATATTGCTTATTATAAACGTATATTCACTGTTTAGTGTAATTATTGACGATGAAAAAATATATGTACTTTCATAACTCACAGTAAATATTTTATATTAATAGCTGACCCTCCAGATCAATCTCGAGTATTTTAACTATTCGATTCGTAGATTCGTAAAACACTGAACGAAGCATAACTTGTAAGAGTGAAATAGTTCACTTCCCAAAGTGTCCTACTTTAGGTCTTGGAAAGTCACGCATTGGTATTTTATTAATGGAACTACTCCATCGATGTTGTTACCTAGCTAACAGAACAGAGTTAATGGTGATCCCACAATACTAATTTGAGATAATGAGATAAAGACGATGATCTCATATCAGCGTACCACCAACCATTGCGTGCTGTATGTCCATATCGTGAGTCAGTAGAAAGAATGGGCTTTTTAAACAAATCAAAATTAAGAGTGGTTTCCATAATAAGACAGGGCCATTTATCAAGGGTGGAGTGAGAGTTCCTGACCTTTTCCAGATTATTGGAGGATATGTCGCTCCATTAATTTACCCTCACTAAGGTAGGAGTGAGAGTTCCTGGTCTTTTTAAGATTATTGGAGGAGATCTCACTCCATTAATTACCTTCACTGAAGGTGGAGTGAGAGTCCCTGATCTTATCCAAATTTTGGTGGAGATTTCGTTCCATTATTTAATTTCACCATGAGTGGAGTTAGAGTCTCAAGATCGAAGCCAGATTATTGGTGGGGCTCTCGCCCCATTCACCACCTTCACTAAGAGTGGAATTAGAGTCATTGATCAAACCCAGATTATTTGGGTTCGTTTCAACCTACCAAAACAGTTATAGTAAACACGCTGTTTAGTAAAAGACTTACCACTTTCGTTAAGGTAAACAGAATTTGTATTATATATTTCTTATATGGTCATTTAGCATATATTTTTGGAGCAATAACAGTTATTTTAAATATATCTTACAGGGAACAACGCGTATTTCTGTTCGGGTGTACGTGAAGTACGTTTACACTGACAGTTTGTAAATTTATTAGAAAGTAGGCGAGTGTAATTTAGTTTAGCTGTATGAATTGTTTGTATTGGTTATATGATATTATTGTAATATTGGTAATTATGAACCAAAATAGAATTACCTATTTGTATCTAGTGACATTTCATAAAAGAAATATTTGTGTGAATTATACACTACCACAATATAATCAAATTAGAGTCCAGTTGATATTTTTTATCAAGTCCTCTGCTGATGATATTTATCCGTTAAACAGTGAACAAACAGCATTATTATATCGATTCTACACAATGGAATAAAAGTGAATTAAAAAATGTTCAATATGTTTTATTGTAAATTATAAGATTATTGTAGACCAATAAGAACAATTGGACAAGGTATAAGTTTTTGAAAATAGAAAGTAATAAATAAGGCAATCATATGTTAAAAGGTACATTCTGTGATCTCAAGAAGGATCTTTATTCACATATATGTGAACTCAGCCTTTCAAAATATAACCTTATACAATAGTGATATGGCAGTCAAACTTGACATTCATGCTAAAATGCGATCCGAAACATTCAGTATACAAAAAGTGAAAATATCACTAACGGATAGCTCAAAATTGCCTATCCTTAACATTTCAAATATTTATAATGATGAATATTAGGACCAATTTATTTTAGTACACTGCTAAAGTATTATGACTATTTAGTAGCACAATACTTGTAAAATTGAAAATAAATTCTAATGCAATAATAATGTTGTATAAAACAGAAGCTTTTTAAAAATTATTATTTTTCGTACTTAATTGATTACTGTTTCGAGAATACATATAATGCTACTTGATATAAATCATAGAAGTGTAGGTCCACTTAAGACAATCTGAAACTAGTTGTAGAGATCTAATTTATAAAAAACCCAATTGGTTTTAGTATTATTTTAATTAGTTCATATTGAATGTTTTAGAAATTTATTTGTTTAAATATTTAATTTAATATATTTTCTTTGAGGTATTCAATATTTTATATAGTTATTTCCTAGTAAATCAAATTGAAATAAGTAACCAAATGAAAATAACTTCAATACTATATAGAAGCTAGAATTGTCTGTGAATAAATTGGCTTGTAGTAACACTGCTTTTACCGAATGACTGTATATCAATTAGTTTAGGATCAACCATACTATTGGTTGGGTTTGCAAGAATTTTGTAGGTAGTGTGTGTATACAGTTGGCTATTAGTTAGTTTTCTGATATGTTTTAGCATCTTCAGTATTTGATTAGTATATATGGTAAAAAGTCCTGACACAGCTTAATATTTTCTCAACCGTTCCATATAAAACAATAAAACTCATCACAAGTAAACATGATCTAAAATTCTTCATTTTGCCGTAACTGCAATTGATATAACTTACTGAAGTCCAAAAAATCTGTAATGCAATCACCTGTTAATATGAATGTAAAATTTAAAGTCTTTATCATTCGAACACAATGCAGCAAACTTTACTTCTAATGCACATGACATTGTAAAGTCAAATATTATAGCCGTGTGAAATTATCTGAGATTAATTTGCTGTAATTTTGCAGGTAATGGCCCTTTTGATATTAGATTTGCGGAATCATGTTCTAAAAATAGGAACATTTAAATTGATATAATTTTAACCTTTCATTTTATTAAAACATTTATTCTTACTACTAGTGGACCATCCATAAGGAATTTCAGCAGCCACTTAATATGTACTATTAGTAGTTTTTGTGACCTGTAAACAATATAAAGCTGTTCGGTTCGGTATCTAAAGGGGTTGAATGATTTTTTAACTACCCTAAAATTTTACAATGCTTAGCTAATGGCAATCTAATACACACTTCGAATGTTAGTCTGATACACATTTCCAAGTTAGTCTTCCACTGGAGATGGCATAGTGTTATATTAATAAAATCATTTAATTGTATATGCAAAATTACATATGCTTGTATTAAATATTTTCTTTCTACTCAAGTTGGCCATTCCAAGGAAGGGATGGAAATTAATTATACAGCTATACCAAAAATTACAACTTCATATCCAGTTTTTTTTTTTTTTTTTTTTGTGAAGTTTCAATGCTTCGTTTGTAAAGGTTGAGAAATGACTTATTTACCAGCTATTGTATATAAAACACTACATATACTTTATAGAGGGTTTTCTGTAGCAAATCCTTTTATTGAAATTGAATTATATTTTTATACTTTCTGACAAAATTACAGAAGGTAATTCTCACATATACATGGAAACTCTAAGAATCTATTGTACTATACTCAGATTAGAAATTAAATAAAAAACATATTATTGATGCAGAAGGAAATGCTACATTATTATCTACCAGAGATACAACAACTGGATACTTTAATGGTCTGAGAGCCCTAACTGTTTCGGCAGGGGTAGAGCGAAAGTTCTACTACTAATGAGCGACTCCTCTCTACACCTTCCTGAACATATTTCGTGAGTGACACTAGAGCAATAGAGTTAGAATTTTACTCTTACAACTGTGTGAGTAATGAAATTAACTAACGACACCCTCAAATCATCATCCATAAATAATTCTTAGCATTTTCACTGATAGAATTACTCCCTGATAGAAACTCTTCGTGATAGAATTAAGAAATTACTTTTTCATTTGTCAGCCTTTGCTATATGTCTGTTATTCAGGATACTATCAACTAAAGTACTTTTCTGTTAACCTACAGTATATTACTTCCTTTGTAGTGCGTATATGATAGTTTGGCTATAAAATGTCGCACGCACATGAATACGCGTTTACGCACATGTAACAAGAGAGCTATATAAGTTCAGTATGAATCATTAAGGGTGTTAATTCAGGCGCCCATTTGAGTGATCCAAAGAATTCAGTTTTAGATTTCAGGCATCTGTCGCTTGGAGTAGCAAAGAGCCTGACTCACTAACACACCTAAAACGCCCCCTAAAACCTTCCCCTCTCTCTCCTTCACTGTCCCCTCCTACCCTACTCCACAGATATTACTAATGTATATAGTTCCCTCATTTATAATAAACTCTAGCGATAAAATGTTCATGTATTAATCTTCTCTTTCAACCAAATATCATACAATACTTCAAATATCAACCAACAATTAGTACATATGTTATTTATATATAAGTATTTGGTACATTTTAAGTTTTACTTTGTAATACGTTGGTACCTTTTTTCCTCTATATTCTCAACATTTTAATAAAGTATTTCGCACGGTTTCTTAATGAATTGTGTACCTAGAAAGGACAAATTAGCCACTTTAAGTAGCCAGCCGTATTTCTATAAAGAAATTAACTGAAATGTTCCCTCGACACATTGATTAATTATAAGAAGACAAATATTTTAAATAGAAAAGTTTTCATATGTATTTTTAATCGAACCACTTTTATCCCCGGTTTCCGAATTTGAGGTATATTCCATATGTGGATATTATACAAAAATAGTATAGATTAAGTTATGTTTTATTAATAATTGTAGATATATGTGTAGTTTTGCAAATCAGGTTCTTACGTGTAATTTAAAGATTCTTAGTTATTTAAGTCTGTAGCCTGATTCAGGCATTTAATCAAACTAATCATTTAACAATGTCAAAATATCGCAAAGTGAAGTTTGATTCTTTCTTAAGTTAAATTTAACTACATTGACAATTTCAAAGTTGAATTATATTTTATGTTAAATAAATACTAGCCTCCGTACGAATATGACCTTATTTGTAAGCACCAAACCAGCTTGTGTGTGACCTGAAAGTAAACATTTCCGTTACTTACAGCTGTGAATACGTAGATTGCCATGTAGAGATTATTTTTTACGTTACGTGAAAGGATAGATTTTTATGGGCATGTGACTGGTAACCCATAAATATTGAATTTTACAACCCAAAAATGTCATTCATTATAAATCATTATAAAAACGATAATGTAGTAGTGACGATACTTAAAGGTGACAAAGTCAAAGCGATAAATTATTGTATTTTTACGAAGATTTGAGCTAAAAAAGATTTTTTTTATTTTAAAAGCCGTAAACATACTAAGCCTTAATTATTGAACTAGAATTTCACTTTAGTTATGAACAAGTTTTGGATGGTTAAAGTTAGGAAAATATTATGACTTTGTAAGAAGAATACTTATTTTGCAAAAGAGTGTAAGCATAAGTTAATTTTCGGGTGTAAAAAAAAAGAAAAATTGTTTAAAAATTCTAAAATTGTTCAACTTTTTATTTTATAAGTCAAGTGATACGCTGCTTAAAAAAGACGAGAAGATTATTGAGTGTGAGTTTTATCCGATCATAATTTGTAAGACAGTTATTAGATTACATAGGTTCACCAAAATAGGTGTATAAAATCACGTAATTAACAAAGATGTGGCAGGAATGTTTTATTTAATTTTATTTTATTTTCCTAACAAATTCATAAAGTGAAGATTGTCACCATTTCAACTACAATAAAACATTTACTCACGTCTTGACTGAGAGGAAAAAACTGGAGGAGGAATGCAGCCGGGAAGATAGATATCATGGCTATTACATGTGATGTCACATGATTTTATCTACATGCATAACTTAAAAGGTTTTTCTAAAAGTTACAAAAATTAATAGGTTTTTCTACATATTACACAACTATCGTTAATATTAAACTGTTGTTTATCAATAAGGTTGTCAACAAAAAAAGGTAACAATAACCTTTGCAAAAATCAAATAATAATATATTTTTTAAACCAGCCGCAACATTATTTTCATTTCAACTATTTGTTACGTAAATATTACGGAAACATAATTTTTATCTTAAAGAGGCAGTTAAATATCAAACTCATCCTTGGCTGAATATTTCAGTCTTTTAAAATAACATTTATGATAATTAAATGAGTAACTTATATGAGTATTTATAATAGTAATAACTTAGAGAAAGGCCATTCCAGGAACTTTTCATAATCTTGAAAGAAACCACTATAGATTAGCAAATTTGAATAAAAACCATACTGTTAAAAAAATTTGTACTTAATTATTTTCTAAATTACACAAAAACTGTGTTCGAATGCAGAAATTATGAAACTAAACAAATGTTTAATGCTTACATGATTTCCAAAAATTAAATTTGTTACCTATTTAAAATTATAATTTAAGTTATATGATTTTTTATAGTGTTTAAACCTTTCCAGTTTGAAAATATGCCAAAGCTTGATTCAACGAGTAAAGTATTAAATTAATTAAAGGTGTTACAGGTTCTCTCACTGAGAGGGCTGTTCATTTCTACGTTTTAGTAATAACTGAAACCTAATATACATTGACGGAAATACTCTTTAACCACTATTTCCGTTCCATAAATAAGTGTTTAAAGAGTAAAATGTAAATACAAACTTAATTTCGGAATGTTCAACTTTCTGAAGCTTTACATTAAAAAAGCAAATGAGTCGACACGTCGGTGACTTTTTTTATTTTCTGTTATATATACTTGGTGAAATATATTTGGTTTTAGAAAAGAACACATTTTTTTTTAAATATTCCACAAACTTTAATTAAAAAAGTGCTTTCGCCGGTTAAGGCATCATCAGTTTAAATGTAAGCAGTTTAAAAGCGCTTTCTTATTTAACATTTTTGAAATAATAAAAAAAGTGTGTTCTCTTCTAAAACGTCGGTGACTGTCTTACACGGACTGCCTTATTTAACAGTCTAAAACGTGAGTTACAGTGTTTTTTTTTTTTTTTTTTTTTTTTTTTACCACAGTTCTATAGGAGGAAATATATAGAATTATTATAACCCTTTCTCTTATTTATATTACCAACTCTATAAGCATAACTTTAAAACTATTAGAATGAATTGAAATAAAGAAAACACTGTGTTGATAATAAGGTATAGTATAGTTATAGGTTTAGGTATATGTATATTGCACAAAACCAAGTTTTTGTCCCGAAGGTTGACCAGCCCTGATCTGTTTACGTCAAAGCGCATGATGTGTTACGGTCGCATTTGACCGTTAGGATTCCATCTTGGAATCACCTTGTTGAAACGGGTACTTCTGCTCGTTTGTGTTTGGGTCTTGTTTCGAGTAGTCACTACTTTTTGGGAGCTCTATAGGAGTTTTAAATTCGCTTGTTTCCATAACTCATTGTGAGTGTTCACCTAAGTAATTGTCTTGGTTCTTTCCTTCAGTTTCCACAGGTCAAGGAGTTGGTTGCGTACTAGTGATATTATAGGTCTACTGTATTATATGTTCTCTCACCGAGAGAGCTGTTTATTCCTCTTTTATTCCTGTTTATTCCGTATTAAAGGAAATCTAACTCCCTAAATGAGTGGTGTTAAAAAGTAAAGTGTAAATACAAATGAATTTATCATTCGGAGGTACAGTTTCATCTTAACAGTACTTTTATAGTAAATCATGGCCAATGAGAAGTTGCTTGAAGGAAGACGATTATCTTATTCAAAGCATATTGCTCCTTGTCACATAACTTATATTTAGCCAATGTATTATTATATGATACAGGCTAAAAGTATGTCAAAATCGTCAACATTCTCAGAAATAATGAAATGTAAGTCTTCATTAGTTTGAATCTAAAGAATAACTCCTTTAGTGAGTAAAAGGTTTTATTAAATAGTTTGTTATTCAAATTCAACAATAACAATTATTTTGCTGCACTTTTAATTTCATTTGTTTGTGATTTTGTTAACTTAGATAAAATTAGCTAAACATATGATTTTATTTGTTGAAAGATGGTAAAAAGTGGAGTGATCTTAGCTAAGGGACTAATGTGGTAGCTGGTCCGAGGTTGATTTCCGGTGTTACCATGAAGCTTTTACCCTTGTTCCCCTGTATGTTTTGGAAGGAACATGAATCCATGACGTTGGCCACATAATCCTATGTACTATAATTAAAAATGGCCTTTCTTTTGCGTGGGGCGTGGGAAACTGTGCTTTAATCGGGAATTTTCCCCTAATGAAAGCCACAAGAAAGTTTAGGAAGTCATGGACACTGTAAAAAGATTGTTCTATTAAAAAGTTTTTTTGTGGAATTCACATATTGGTAACTCAGTTTAAGGGATACAGGTAGGGAATTAAACATTTTGATACAATTGCACACCATATAATTAATTATATCATTTATTCAATTTATAGAACCGAAAGAGTTTATAGATTTGTTTTATAATATATGTTATTGGATTTGAAAATGAATGCTACCAAAGACTAAATTATATTTATTCCTTACATATTTTTGTAAAACATCTCTGTAATTGTTTTATAAAAACAGCAAATAAAATAAATAAATAAATTGCACGATGAATGAGATATAGTTGTAGTAACTTGTAAATATGTAAAACTTTGAAGTTAAAAGGTGTTTTCTACTATGTAGTCGATAAATTCTGTGTTCAGTTTTCTTAATACCACCAACACGTCCACTTAATGGCTGCTGTATACAAAAAGGCAAATCTGTGTGGATATTACTAAAAAGCTCTTGGATATCCATGTTGTGGTTGCCACGGTTAGGACATTGTTTAGGAAGAGAAATGATTATCATGCTTGTCAGTTAGACGATAATCATAGTAATAAAACGTGGACTGGATATCACAGGAAGCTGAAGGTATCATAATTGCCCTTTCAATTGGCTAATAATGAATTGCCATTAATGAACCGTTAGTAAGTACACTTACTCACCCTACACTAATCCCTTACTATCTATCGCAATGGCCTTAAACTACGCAACAAGTTGTGTCAGCGTCTCAAATTTTATTTCTAGTAAAGCAAACAATTACTGCCTTAGAATTTGTGCAATTACGTGATATATATATATATATATATATATATATATATATATATATATATATATATATATATACAGAAATGTATATATTCTGATTTAAAAACAGAATTCATTTTCAACAATCTACACCGACCATCTGCATGGAGAGTCGAAAAATATGCAGTATTACCATTGGTTATATAGTCAATGAGGAAATATTGCTATGGAAAAAATATTCACTTCGCGTTAAATATTCGAACCCTACTGGGAGGGTGGTATTGTCCCACACGCCCGCCCATTCACGTAGAGTGGTATTGACCCACCCACCCGCTCATACACGTACAGTGGTATTGTCCCACCCACCCAGCCATACACGTACAGAGGTACTGACCCACCCGCCCGCTCATACACGTACAATAGTATTGTCCCACCCACCCACCCATACACTTACAGAAGTATTACCCACCCGCCCGCCCATACACGCACAGTGGTATTGTCCCACCCACCCACCCATACACGTACAGAGGTATTGACCCACCCGCCCACTCATACACGTACAGTGGTATTGTCCCACCCACCCACCCATACACGTACAAGGGTATTGACCCACCCACCCGCCCATACACGTACAGTGGTATTGTCCCACGCGCCCACTTATACATGTACAGTGGTAAATATATATATATATATATATATATATATATATATATATATATATATATATATATATAATATATATAAGTAAATAAAATCGAAAACAATTCGGCAGGTTAGTCTAATGAATGAAAATTATAAATTTATAAATACAATTATCGAGGAAATGAGAAAGAAACATTTTATTTTATTCCACTGTACATATATAAAATGTGTCTTTCTCATTTCCTCGATAATTGTATTTATAAATTTATAATTTTCATTCATTAGACTAACCTGCCGAATTGTTTTCGATTTTATTTACTTATATATTTCATACTTGTAGTTTCACTGATTTTCATCACGTCTCTTGAACTTCATGACATACTTTGTGAGATATTCCATATGCATTTAGAATCTTTTGTAATGAATATATATATCATTTGTTTTAAGCAAATCACCCTTATAATATCCATTACTTTATATGGTTTAGGAATTTTGTAAATTATTGAATTCAAGAGAAACTTTACAGAACACTAGTTTAATATAATAAATGAAGCACAAAGAAGCCAAAGGGATCCACAAGGGAAATATTAGACATTCCTGTACGAATGAGAGCGAGGATACTATTGATTCCTTTGTCTGAAGATGGTAAACTTGGTTTACCGAAATATTAGACATTCCTGTACAAATGAGAGCGGGGATACTATTGCCTTTGTCTGAAGATGGTAAACGTGGTTTACCGAAATAGTAGACATTCCTGTACAAATGAGAGCGAGGATACTATTGATTCCTTTGTCTGAAGATGGTAAACGTGGTTTACCGAAATATTAGACATTCCTGTACAAATGAGAGCGAGGATACTATTGATTCCTTTGTCTGAAGATGGTAAACGAGGTTTACCGAAATATTAGACATTCCTGTACAAATGAGAGCGAGGATTTTATTGATTCCTTTGTCTGAAGATGGTAAACGTGGTTTACCGAAATATTAGACATTCCTGTACAAATGAGAGCGAGGATACTATTGATTCCTTTGTCTGAAGATGGTAAACGTGGTTTACCGAAATATTAGACATTCCTGTACAAATGAGAGCGAGGATACTCATTTAAATTGATTCCTTTGTCTGAAGATGGTAAACGTAGTTTACCGAAATCGATGACCATCCCAATATTTCTACCATCATGTATGTTTGCGTTAAAAATCATTTTGTATCAACGGTTTGCATTTATATCAGAGTGACATTTTATAGTGAAATAAATTGTTTAAAACTATAATTTATGATAAGTTTAATATTTCGGTATTAATGTAATCTAAGATTTTGACTTGATTTTAAAATGCTTTGATTATAAAGGAATCGTTTAGTATTTACATTTTTGGGCTTGCCGGTGGTCGAGTTGTGTACTAGGTCCGGATTTTGAGCCAGGGTTAGAAATAGTACAAGCTTATATTTTGGTCTATACTGGAAGTATTTACCAGTAATATTCAACTTGTATTGTATTAGTTCTCCCCATAATATGTCAGAATATGTTTCCCACACAGACCATTAGTCTATGGGGAATGGGTAGATTATAGTGATAAATAAAATATAAGTGTACTATAAAAAAAGGAAAATAAAAATTGAAAACTGTTATCAATGAGCTATATATTAAATAAGATTAGTAAATAAATTTAAATAAATTAAAAATTGCTCCCTATAACCAATATTTAAAATATTTGTCTCGTTTAGTTCACTTTATATTTATTACTTTTGTTGGGAGTATTTGGGAATCCCCTTCAAATATTTCAAAGTGGGATCTATTGTTCAATCAATTACGATAATGACAGTGGTTGGTACCTCTTTTTGATACAGAAAAAATATGTTAAAAACAATCTAAAAAGTGAATTGATCAACATTAACGAAATATTGATGAACTGTAACACTCTGTGATGACAGCATCGCATGAGCCACTTATGTCCCACGACTAATGCCACATGATGTATTGTTTCATATAACTAACACCACAAGATATACTGTCATCATACCCGTATTGTATGGCTGAGTTTGTGAGGCTTTCCGTCAAACCACGTTTGATCTCCACAACAATTATTTACGTTGTGTTTAAATATACTAAAAACGTATTGCAAATATGACAGCTTACACCCGATACTAGCACAGTAGTTAACAAAAGCCCAATTCAGAGGAAAACCCTTTACAATAAATACGCGTATATTTGTTAGGCTTGGTAATGGAACAACATTGAAACTCTAATATTGAAAATATAAAATAATAGTATTCTAGTGAGCTATCAAGTACTGTACTACGCAACTTTTAATTAAATAGGAATTGTTTAAAAATATATAAGATTAGATTAAGAATAATTTAACAGTTAAAATTAAACTAAGTAAAATGTTAAGAAACGACAATTCTTCATAATGTTAAAAAAAAAAAATAGAAAAAACACCTTTATACTATAACTTCAGGAATGGAAATTCAGCCAAAATAAATTTGGCTTACGTATTAACACAACAATTTCAAAGACAGATGGAAAATAAATATCAAGTAACACTAATAAAAGAAAAAACTAGAAAAACACAAAAGAAACGTTTGCTAGGATGATTACTTCTGTGATAATACGTTTTTAAGAATGTTATTTGCAAATGAAACCTACTGAAAGTTCAAAAATCTTCACTGCTATTTTCAAAAACATTTTCAATATCAGCGAGTTTGTTGAGTGATAGATACCGAAACCCACTGAACATATCCCAAGTTGATTTCAAGTAAACAAAAAAAAAAACAAAAAAACAAAAAAAAACTAACATTTAATAACTAGAAATATGTATTAAACAAATTAAAAGCTTTTCATAAAAACTTCAATCTAACAACTAAAATAAAAATATCGTATATTAAACTTACATTCATGACTAACAGTGCTACTAGAAAATAAGATACTGTGACTTTGCTGTTTTATTTTAAATTTAGTTTCAAAACAAAAAACTGAGGAAACAAGTTTTTTAAGGATAGTGTTTTTGTGGTATTTTTATAGATGTTTACAACGTTGTGTTATGGTAACCTTTTTCAACACTTAAGGGTAACATTTATATAAATTACTCGTGATTTGGATAACATTAACTATACATAAGAGATATTTTTCTGTAAACATGTAGTTCTCCAAAATAGAAAGTGAGTTTAAGAACTATTTGGTAAAGTATTGATGTATTAAATCTAGAAACATACATTTATATTACTATATCCAAATCCTTTAAGAGTACTGTTAACAGTTTAGATATAAATGTCCTAATATTCTTCATTGTTTTATAATATTTCACATTCTCCTACGTTATGTAATTGTGGATATTGTACATGAATCATTGTGGTTAGTTTTAAGGACAACGAGTTATTGTGAAAAACATTTAAAAATAATAATCGTTCGCAATAAAGACATTTTTTATTTATTTATATTTTATGTCACCATTCGAATATTTCTAGCGTCTTTTATAAAGTACCTTTTGCCTAATGCTTTGTTTGTTCTATATAAAACCAACCTTAAGGATCTTAAATAAAGTATTACAAACAATAATATAACAATTGTTTTTCATAATCAATCTTATGAATGGTTTTTATTTACTATAACACATTTTACACATTATATTTTATTTATTCATTTATTAAATGCCTAAAAAGTACTAGAATGTACTCATAAATTAATATGACGGATTTTAAAGGTATTGAAAATAATCATCCAATTAAAAAAATGTAGTACCACCAACATTTATATAGTAATGGGTTAACCTGTATTTGTATTGAATTAGCACAAAAATAAAAAAAATTATGGTTTAGGATTGTTTATTTTAAGTTCGGTAACGTTTAGTGAAAGGACGACAGTACTTCCATGAAGAGGTCAGTATCTACTAATTCTTAATTAGACTACATCGAGTAAGAGTTCATCTACTAGCTCCAGCTTCCCTTTTAGCTCCTTCGTCATATTGTCCTACAAAGCAAAAAGACTCTTATTTGTATTTGTATACAGTTGAATTAGGACATTTCCCGTTCATTCACTACCACTACTTTTTTGTTTCCATTCATTCAATACAGTTTGATAAATATTTTATTGCTCTAAAAACTGTTACCCAATCATTTTCATGTCCATCATGGTATTCCTTGTCCGCTAGGAATCCGATATTGCTGGCCTTATCTTATCGCTTTCCAAGACTTACACACGAAGAGTGCATTGGATTTAAAAGTTTGTGGTCAGCTGTAGTAGTCACATAAAATAACCTAACCTGACCTAACCTAACCTAGTTTAACTGTAATAGCGATAAAAAATGTAGTGGTAGTGAAGTAACGGAAAATTAGTCGTAGTTAATTAACGGAAAAGGTCCTAGAATTAAATATTTTAGTAATAATATAAATGAGCTTCTTTTTTCATTTTATATTACACGATATTAACATATTTTTAAGGTAGCATACTAAGCAGAGTTATATTGAAACAGCTATGGTGGTATTTAATAGAGCTTGAATACAGCAAGTACACTATACTGAGTATGTAAAGAACAGTACTATTTATTGACGAATTATTTGTAAATTAAACCACCTGTCCTAAGCCAGAAATTAAAAACTGAACTCCCGAAATAAGCTCAATTCCTGGCAAACATTTTTTTAAATATACATTCAAACCAAAAAAGGAAATAAAAGCATTGAGGCAGTAAATAGCAACAACTCAAATACCACAAGCACTAACATCAAAAGGGAAGCGGAGTTTACAGTAAAAATAGTGGTGGGGCTTATATCAAAGGGCTTTGTTGAACAGCTATTTGGGTAAAACCTTTTACTAAACTAACATATTAGATCATTGTATTATTCAATAAGAATGTACTTAAACAACTTCTGGATATAAATAAATACAAAACTATATGTTTTATGACATATTCAAAAAAATAACTCTATCTTGTATTTATGATTTTAATATGAATACATGATAGAGTTATCCATATTAAGGACAAACAATTTGTAACAAAAACTATTTCTAAAAAACTAAATTCTAAAAAATATAATAAAATAATCAGACCCTCACAATTGTAAGTTTCCAAACATTTTACTTGGGCAGAATCGGAAAAAGGGGTTTCACTCTAGCAACTGGGAAAGTAGTCGGCTTGGATGGTATCCTCCAATGGTTTGTTGCAGAAGCTATCAATAGCGTAACCAACAAACCATTGGAGGTTTTTATTTGTATTCCAGTAAGGACAAGAGAAATTTGTGTTATGATAGTTTCAGTTATCACATGTCAATTTAGAGGATTTTGAGATGTCTAAAATGTAATTTTAGGACTGGTAAGATGTGAAAAAAAGGATAAGAAATCTAAAGAAGGTGCTAGTCTTGAGTCAACTAAACAAGCTGTTAAGTATGGTTATTAATCTATTTAAAAATATATAAATCTGTGTATAGGCCTATGGAAATTCTTAGACTCGGTTTGAAATATTTTATTAAATTGAATGTTACCCATTTTCGACCCTACTGTCGGCTTAGAAATTATGAGTACCCGACTATGAAGGCTGTTAATTAATTAACTAATAGGCTAAAGCAACTCCAATCATACCATTGTTTTCTTCGTTTAATTAAACGTTATTACGTATGCATTTGAAATTTTACTATAAGTATCAATAATTTTTATTATAGTTGGAACAAAGAAGAACCCGAATTTTAAATATTTTTCTATATGCATCAATTTTACACTTTCATTGCTCAAAACCGCGTACCTTATTTATACTGTCATATGTATTTGACAAGTTTTATAAATTTCAGAGTAATTTTAACATTTCAAGAAAAACATATTTATCAATTCCTGAAGAAACGTTTTCTTGGCTTTTATTAGGTCATAAAATTAATTATTTGGTCATGTTGTAACATTTATAAAGTTTATAGTTAGGGTAAATTTGTTTCATGTGCAAATGTAAATGCTGTTACATTAAACTAACGCACTGCATTTACTTACGCAAATTAAAATAATGTGTCATTATTATCATAAGGATTACAATATGACCGTCTATTTAATTTCACATCTATAAGCCAAGAAAATATTGTTTCAGAAAATTGATAAGAACTTAATCCTTTTGAAATGTATGAAAATTATTGAAAACAATATCGAAAACCATGTTTATATAAAATAAATAAGCTACATTGTTGGGTTTTTGAGTAGTAAAAGTGTAAAGTTATTGCACAATGAAAACTAGTAAAATTACAGTAATTCTTTGTTCCAAGTAGAATAAAAATTAATGAAACTTAAAATCAAACGAGAAACACAATGGTGTTATTGAATTGATTCAGACTTCACAGTTTCTTAGTAAACAATCTTCAAACTCGGGTACACATAAGTTCTGTGCCTACAGTAGTCTTTCAATTGATAAGGTAGCCTCCCTGCTGAAGTTGTTTGTGACAAAGTCCTTTATCTGACACCTTCTGCAGTGATTAAGTGTGAGAATATATGAATAAAATCCTTCATACATTTGTTACGACACAGTTTGGAATAAAGCATCGCTAGATGCCTTACAGCGTACCTTTATTTGGTGATGGATGGAGTCAACCGTTCAAACAGATTGTGTTTACCTTGGTTGTGGTTCTTCAGGGGTCTGTTCGTGTCTTCGTTAATATTGATATCACATCCAAAGTGCGTGTACAGTATTTCACTCTAATGATATTTTTACTTTATTCCAGCATGACGATTTATAACGCATTGAAACTAAACTAGGAAACAACATGTTTTTTCCTTGAAGATTATTTTTAAGGTTATGAGTAGATAGGACTGTCTTATCCTAACCCCACCTTATCAGATAAAGATAATTATTGTTTTAATTTAATTTTACAAACTTAAACCTAAAACTTAAAGGAAGAAGTGGCTGCTTTCCATTTAAATAAGAGTCCAGTTTATTAAAAAAGTAATTCTTTAATTATATTGTTATTTTCCTCTATATCTCGTAATACAATGTAGGTGCAATATCTCGTAGTTAAATATAATGTCCATATACGTTATATAAGTCATCATCAAACAGAAGCTGCAGTAAATGAAATTACGGAAAAAAAGATAAATTTGTGTATAAAATGGTTCCTTGCATCTCACAAATACGTGCTGTGTACAACTACTTTCCCCCCGGTTTATTCAGTTTTTAGATATCTTGCCCTTTTTTATCTATATACAGCTTGTAGCTATAAAGGGGACTTGGCTTTTATTTGCGGATTCTACACCTAATATTAAGCAGAAAATGAAAAATAAAGTTTTATCGAATTCCGCTCAGTTTATTGTTTATATGTTTGTTTGTGTTTTTTACAAAAACACTGATAACTCTAGATTAATTTTACTTGTTACTTATTTTTACAATTTGACACTACTTAAACTTTTGCACACCCTTTAAAAATGGTGGTTGGTTACCATTCATAAATACAAAATCCAGTAAACTGTTAGGTTAATCAACTTTACACAAATGTCATAATTTTAGGTCATTTTGTTTATAATGTTATGTTAAGAGCAAGATATCTAGAAACTGAATTTATGGGGGAAAAGTATTTTTACACAGTACGTGTTTAAGAGATGCAAGGACCTACCATTTAATACACAATTTTATCTCTTTTTGAGTGGTTTCATTTAATGCAGCTTCTAACATAAATGGTAATTCTATTTACCAATATATTGGTGCCTTACTTTTTTATTGTGAACTTATTAATAGTGAATGTTTGGTAAAAATGTTGTTGGAATGTTGTTTTACTGCATCGGAAAACTACACTATTTTCTTAAATCCACTACGTCCACTATCCAGAATTCATGATTATTCGATTCCAATATGTATTCTACTGCATCCGGAAACTTATACTACAGTAAAATTTAATATATAACAATAGACTTTTGATAAAAGCAGCTACAATTATTGTTCATGAGTAAAACTGATAAACCTAATGTTTTACAAGATATTTGTATTTAAAATATTTAAACGACCACCGTATTAAACTGACTAAAGATAACATAATGATCAATTTTCTGCTGTTTCACAATGTAAATTTAAAGAACCGTGCAAAATTTTAAGTCAGTCGGTTATTAATTCTTTTTGAGTTATTAATTCTGAAGACCCTTCTTGAGTTATTAATTCTTTTCTAAAAAAATACAAACAGACACTATATGGAGTATAACTTGATAAAACTTGTCCTTCTTCTTCTTCTCTAAATTAGGTGTAAAATCCGAAAATATATAATCAGAACATCTTATTAGTTGCATCCTGTAATTACAAAAGTAGTTATGTCTAGCTTAATGGAGCCATGAGAACTGTAAGTGGCACTCTGATAGCCACAATTATCACTTTCCTGCCATTCCTTGACAATAAATCACTTCCTGTAATGCGAAGACACGAAACTATAAAAATTCAACAGATTTTCTGTTCACAGCACTTCGCTATTTTACCTGATGACCCAATTTACGCTGAGAATCATCTAAAAATACCAAGTCGTAACTCGCACTTGATTTCTCGCCTAGAGAGAGATGGTTTTTAACCTGAGAATTACTTATGTAAAATTACGTTTCTTTTTTGACCGAATAAGCGCAGTAGTTAGTATGGACCTCGCACGATAGATTTGGTTTTGAAGAATTGTTTCCAAACTGGTATAGGCTAGCATAACTATAGGAACGCAAATGGGAACTGACAATAGATCAATCATATGATTGTGGAGAACCTATGCAAACAATAGATTACATTGTTTCCTATTACCCCATGCGCACATTTACCTATGATTAGCTGGTATTCATAGAGTTATTAGAACTTGTCTTAAATAATCTGGTGCTGTTATAAGGTTTCGTATAAAGTTATGATATAATTAATTTAACTCCATAAGTTTTTTTTAATTGAAAGAGTGGACTCATATTATAAATGCAATAATAATAATAAAAAAAAAACAAAAAAAAAACAACACTAATACTGCCATGTAGTCATGATAAACTGTTAAATAAATATAGATGTTGAAAAATGGTAACTGACCTAAGAAATGTTTTTCAACAAGTATGTGTAATTGCCAAATCTTTGACAGACTTTTGCCATAAAAATATTTAATTAACGCACAACTTTTAACTGACTGTATATTAGTCATTATTTATTCATTATTAATTGTAGTGATACGGGTGAATATGTGAGGTGAATTAATACGTGTAGTCATTGTTACTAATTATAGTAGTAACTAAGAAATAGCCATCAATAACACCCGCCAGGCAAACTAAAGGACCTACAGCTTTATGTAAAGTCCGAATCACGTATTATCGGTCTGATTTTCATCAAACTGACAATCCTGGTTCTCATTTCTCCTCCCTACATAACATCCGGACCCTGACTACTACTTAACACTGAGACCCTAGATATATAAATTGGAATGTTTCATAGCTAAGGTATACAGGACAAATAGCCTCAGTAATACCAAGCATAAAGCCATTTATAATTACAGTAAAAAGTACTTAACGAATCAAGAAGGTAACTTACTAATTACTAACACCAAGATGGGGTCGAACAAAAATCTTCTCACCTCCGTAAAGGTTTATATACATATATACTTTATATTCCTTCAATTTTCTATTTAATGTATTATCAGGTTAGGTGGAAGAAGGGACTTGCTAGTCCCATCTTCACTTGGCTTAAAACAAGTCGGTTTTCACTTCATTTTATATTTGTATAAATCATTTGTTTCTATTAAACAACCTAAAAAAGAACACTACTATTGAGACCTTATTTACTGTGCAAAGCTTCTTTAACATTTCTTATACGCTCAATACACAAACTCGCTTACATAAACGTACTCTAAATGTCTCTCAAAGGTCTTATGAGAATTGTAAAAATATTATATTTGAATGTATACAAAGAATGGTAAATAAAAGTGACTTTTTTTTTTTGTCAATAGTAAAGGAAATACAAATTATTTTTATCCTACATCTACTTCACGTTATCAGCTATGCTAAACAGTCAACAAGGAAGAAAACAGCTCTTAGCATTTGTCTGCATTAGCACTGATCATTTTATACAATAATATATTGTATATTAAGCTTTTGCTATAAGTAATTATTATATGTAATGTAACAGTATTGCTCAGTTAGTTATTTAATTAGATTACGTGAAACAATTGTTGCTTACTATACGAATATTGATTCTGTCCATAATTAAACATAAATTTAGTAATCCCACAATGTACTCTATTCTCCTCCTACTTTGTTTTTAATCGTAAAGATAAGTAGTAGTAATCACAAGGTAATTTGTATTGCCTTGTACTAACAGCACAATTACCTAGTACTAACTAGATTTTTTTTAAAACATTTAATTGAGTACCAAAAAGGTAATATTTATGACATTACTCAAACAGAATGACGTCACTTGTGGTAAGTATAAATATTGTAAAATCTCACGTTTTTTATAAAAATTAATTTTTTGAATTTTTTTCACATTTATAAGGGAGTAAAACACGTTGTTTTCGAAATTACTTGCGAAAACAAGACGTCAGCTGCTACCAAATTATGTCGGTAGCATGACTTTGGTAGGTAATGGGGTTGTTTTCAGTTTAGTATTGGTGGAGCTCCTTGGGGGAAAGAACTGCTTACCAAACCTTATACTCTAAGTAGATTTACAGCTGTTTCCAAGAAAGTTGCCAGTATTTAACTGTGTATTGCCGATAACTTCTTCCCTTCCTACTTTTCAAACGCCATATTTTCTCAGTTATTCAGTTGGATCCATAAAGAATGTCTGAGATGTTTATGACCTAGCTCAGTTTTTGCTTTCACATTGCCACCAATAATGCTTTAAAATATGTTACTCGTAATAATTCCAAAAATATAAGGAATATATTTTTAAGGAGTCCGTTTCACTAAACGAAAACCACTGTGGGTTTCTATTTCACGGATTTGCTCCATAATATTGATCGTACCGTAACACTTGAAGAACATTTGATAGAAGAACAGTTTTAGTAGATTATAAGAAGGCTTTTGTAAGATTTAAGTGTTTTTTAAAAATGATTACAGTTAAATATGCAACGCTTTAAATTTTATTCTGGATGATTTTTATTAAGTAAAAAAAGTTATAATATCAACATTATATCAACATATGGTTCACTAGAATGGACCTTTAAGGCGTTCAGTATTCACTATAACTATTTAAAATCATAGTTCACAAGAACAATTTGCTTGAAATAGAAAGGCATGTTTCAGCTCTCTGATCGTAATATAGTCTCCACTACGACTATTCAGCAGTAGTCGTAGTCAGGCTATCGACTATTCAGCCGTGGCTTGGTAGTTTGGGAAACGGACACCTTAATTAAGCTAACCATATACTCATAGTGGTCTCTTTAATTGAACACAAAATTACAGGTTTTGTAGTACTGAGATTGTATCGGATCATCTAATTTTCTGTTTTGTGTTTCAGGAACGTTCCCTTATAGTAGTCTTTCTGATAGGCCTATACCTCCGTGTGTCTTCAAACTTTTATACTCTGTGCAGTTTTCGGTGCTATAGTAGTCTAGTTAGTGGGTGCTAGTGCTCAGTGTAGTGTAGTTCACTGCGACAGTTGTGCAACACCGCCACCATTGAGGCTTATATACAGACCGGAGCGCCGGACACGCTCTACGATCAGGAAGGTAAGTCTCTATACACTTCCTCTTATAATCCCAATTTCTCTGTAATTTTTTTTTTCATTTATAAAGATATTTCATTGCTTTGTCTTAAGATAAGTGATAAATATTGGTAACAGATATCAAGGAAATATTTGAGATAATCATTAAATTCAAAATCTTCATTATCTCAATTACTTTTTGAAAGACTATTTTTAGAGACAAGATATTTCTCTAGCGGAATGTTATTAAAAATTATCTAATATCAATTGTTGGATTGCTCATTCATAATTGCTAAAGTAAATAGTATGGAAATGTAAAATCTAATAATATGTGAATTACTGTTTACCACCGTTTCTTCCAAATCGTTATTTAATGTAGTTAAATTATATGTATGATGTAATTTTTTCATATTTATTTACTTGACGCGTATTACTCCTCAAATATGTTAACACAAAAATCAGTTTGAAAATAAATAACTTTAGGCATTAAAATAAGTTTATTTAATTTTTAAATGCCATGACGAAAAGGTTCGTGTTATTCCAAGCTACAATCCATCATCTTTTTAGTGTTTGTAACGTCATGTTACAAAAAAATAGTAAGGAATGAAAAATGTCTATATGAAAAATTCTGTTAAAAGCAAAATTTAAAAATAATTGTTGAAAACAGCCTTGCTGTTGATAAACTACGATATGGAATAATATTATATGAATTATGAACATTAATTAACGAAGGTATTCTAACAATTTCCCAAAACATTATAAGTATATTGTATTTATTTTTAAGTACTGTATATATTCTTCATGATACTCTTAACGAAACTGCGTTTAGTTGTTAATATTCTTTTAAAATTTAGTAATAATTAGGATTTACGATTCTTGAAGGGTTTCTAATTGAAAATATAAGTTGAAAACAAAGTAAATAATGAAACAATCCAATAAAATAAACGTTAGGCACAATATTATCTAGTTTTAATCTTAAGGTAACATTTGGTTAACATTTTATGTGCAACTGCAAATATTTCATAAAAACCAAAGAAACTAATAAAAAAGCAAAATAAAACATTTAACATTAACGTTAATTTAACAAAGAGTGTGGTTGAGGAATTGTATATTTAATCGGCGTACATTAATGACACTCAATGAAACACTGATTTTGAAAAGCATGCGTGGACGGATTCAGTACACTAATATTTAAAACGAGCTGTACTAATGAAGCGTGCGTGGACGGATTCAGTACACGAATATTCAAGACGACCTGTACTAATAAAGCGTGCGTGGGTGGCACTGTAGAAGCGTTTACGAACGGATGCAGTAAACTAATATTTAAGACGATCTGAACCTATGAAGTGCGTGGACTGATGCAGTACTCTAATATTCAAGACGATCTGTACTTATGAAGAGGGCGTGGACCGGTGCAGTAAACTAATATTCAAGACGATCTGTACTCAAGAAGCGTGTGTGGACTGATGCAGTACACTAATATTCAAGACGAGCTGTACTTATGAAGAGTGCATGGACCGATGCAGTACACTAATATTCAAATCGAGCTGTACTAATGAAGTGTGCTGGGCGGCACTGTTGAAGCGTTTACGAACGGATGCAGTAAACTAATATTTAAGACGATCTGTACCTATGAAGTGCGTGGACTGATGCAGTACTCTAATATTCAAGACGATCTGTACTCAAAAAGCATGCGTGGACTGTTGCAGTACACTAATATTCAAGACGATCTGTACTCAAGAAGCATGCATGGACTGATGCAGTACACTAATATTCAAGACGAGCTGTACTTATGAAGAGGGCGTGGACCGATGCAGTACACTAATATTCAAGACGATCTGTACTCAAGAAGCATGCGTGGACTGTTGCAGTACACTAATATTCAAATCGAGCTGTACTAATGAAGCGTGCGTGGGTGGCACTGTTGAAGCGTTTACGAACGGATGCAGTAAACTAATATTTAAGACGATCTGTACCTATGAAGTGCGTGGACTGATGCAGTACTCTAAAATTCAAGACGATCTGTACTTAAGAAGCGTGCATGGACTGATGCAGTACACTAATATTCAAGACGAGCTGTACTTATGAAGAGGGCGTGGACCGATGCAGTACACTAATATTCAAGACGATCTGTACTCAAGAAGCATGCGTGGACTGTTGCAGTACACTAATATTCAAGACGATCTGTACTCAAAAAGCATGCGTGGACTGTTGCAGTACACTAATATTCAAATCGAGCTGTACTAATGAAGCGTGCGTGGGCGGCATTGTAGAAGCGTTTACGAACGGATGTAGTAAACTAATATTTAAGACGATCTGTACCTATGAAGAGTGCGTGGACCGATGTAGTACACTAATATTCAAGACGATCTGTACTCAAGAACCGTGCGTAGACTGATGCAGTACACTAATATTCAAGACGATCTGTACTTATGAAGCGTGCTTAGCCCGATGCAGTACAATAATATCTAAGAAAAGCTGTAGACATGAACAGAATCAAGAAATAGTAGATTTTTACCTTAGTTGAAATTAAAATATTAGTAAATTATATGTCTTAGAAAAAAAAGGAAAAAACCAGTGAAATCACTTATTTGCAGTTAAATGGAGTAAAACATAATGTATAAATGTTGAATTTCGACAGCTTTTTTATAATTTAATCCATAGTCTAGGCAGAAGTAGTATAACACAGACGGAGATTTGTAGATTCTAAGTCGAATTTTCATTTAAACGGTTTACTATAAAATATGGATAATCTTTTTTAACTCCCAAGACCAAGAGACAATCAAGGAAACAGAGACCTAGACAAGTTCGACTTTGCTCAAGACTGACCTCATTCGATGCAGCTATGAATATCAATGTGTTGAGAGATTGTTATGCTAATGTGTGTTATTACATTTGACCATTGTAGCTTAACCTATTCTAAACACATTTTATGAATTTGGGTGTCTCAACATAAGTATGGCCTTTTTTATGGTAATAAGTTTTACAATTTTTTTAGCTAATTTTCTGATCGTTTGTTAATTTTGATGACAATTAGTTCAACATTTAATAAAACAATATGTAACTAAAACAATTATTAAATTTGAAAAGGCTTTTCAAGGTAACACAAATGGAATCAAGGGTAAATGAATATATACAGAAATGTATGTATCCAAACATCTTGGAAATAATGCTTTGATATCCTCTTTCTCAATGGTGAAGTAACATTTTTAATGACACAATGGTCTTACTACTCATAATAAATTCATGACTACGTCAGAACAGTCTTAGTTTTAAATTAAAGTAAGATTTTAAATAACAAAAATAGCTTCCTGCCTGTAATACGTTTATTTTTTATCAAACAACTGTCCATCAAAAGATAATCAGGGGAAGTTTTCCAGTTTGTATCTTTTTTTGTTTCTTTTCTTTTTTTTATTTTTGTAAATAAAACTTCTCTCGCCAGTTCACATGGGCTTACAAGCCTGTGCGTGAACTTTATTTAACGAGTGAAGTACCAACCATTGGCTCAGTGGGAATTAGAACTATGGACATGCCCTCCGCAGTCTGAAACCTTAGCCATTGAGCCACCACGCCGGCATTTCTATTAGTCTTGATTAAAGAATTATAGTCACCTATAATTGATATTCCATCTAAAAGAATATTTGTGCCTGTAATTTTGTTAGTTAGTGAGACTCTTTACCACAGTTGGTTTAACCCTTTGAGTGTCAACGTTGTCCGACTAGGAGGACGTGGCTAAATTTTGCGAGAAAACCCAACGTCCAACCAGGTGGACGTGGCCAAATTGTGCGAGAAAACCCAACGTCCGACTAGGAGGACGTGGCTAAACTGTGCGAGAAAATCCAACGTTCGACTGGGAGGACGCGGCTAAATTGTGCGAGAAAACCCAACGCTCGACTAGGAGACGCGGCTAAATTGTGCGAGAAAACTTAACGTTCGACTAGGAGGACGCGGGAAAAAATGGTAATATATTATTAATTATGAGGCTATTCTTTGTTAAACTAGTTGTAAATGTAATTACGAACGATAAATATTTATATAAATAAATAAATAAATTTATTTAGTGCATGGTCATACTGATATATAATATATTAAATAATTCGTAATTCATATTGTCATAGCAACGTCATGAGCTTTTGTTAATCAGCTGTTGCATTGACTTGTTTATTCCTGACTTTACACTTCAATCTAGTTTATTTTGGCGTTTTAAGTGTTGTTGCCTTTAAATTTTTGTGACTCAAGTAAGAAGACTGAGAAAAAATGCCAATTTATTTGCAAAACATGTAAAACATTATCATTCCATAAGTTTTTTTTTTTTTTTTTAACCTAAATATATTAAATAGTCGAAAGGATTTGAAAACATTGTTTTATTTTTGTGGAACTAAGAACAACGTCATTTAAAATATGCCTAGAGAAATTAATTGTAAAGAATATTTTACTTATGACTAAGTTATTATACAGCAAATAAAAGTTGGGACATTTCAATAATTTGAAAAAAGTGAAAGAAAGGCTTTATTTTTGAAGATAGGCGTTTATATTTGTGTGTCTGTAAACAAAAAAATTTCCTGTTTTCAAAAAAAATCAGCCAACAGAGTGAGGAATTTTTTTAATATACTAAATGTTGATGACACTTTAAAAATTATATAAAAATATATTTGTAAATTAAAGTTTTCTTAATTTAAACATAGGATTTTTTATTGGCATGATACTGTAAGTATTATTTTTAGTTAGAAAATAGTTTTATAAATAAATCAAAACAAAATATATTACTTTTATACCAAGAAATAACGAAGTGATTTAGGTTTATCTAAACAGCTGCAAAAATGCTAATATCAGCCTGGGCTTTCTGGCACTACTACATAGTGCCAAGGCTGGGATTTCTCGCACTACTACATAGTGCCGAGGCTGGGCTTTCTCGCACTATTACATAGTGCCGAGGCTGGGCTTTCGCGCACTACTACATAGTGCCGAGGCTGGGCTTTCTCGCACTTCTACATAGTGCTGAGGCTGGGCTTTCTCGCACTACTACTTAGTGCTGAGGCTGGGCTTTCTGGCACTTCTACATAGTGCCGAGGCTGGGCTTTCTGGCACTACTACATAGTGCCGAGACTGGGCTTTCTGGCACTACTACATAGTGCCGAGGCTAGGCTTTCTCGCACTACTACATAGTGCCGAGGCTGGGCTTTCTCGCACTACTACTACATAGTATCGAGGCTGGGCTTTCTCGCACTACTACATAGTGCCGAGGCTGGGCATTCTCGCACTATTACAACATAGTGTCGAGGCTGGGCTTTCTCGCACTACTACATAGTGCCGAGGCTGGGCTTTCTCGCACTACTACTACATAGTGTCGAGGATGGGCTTTCTCGAACTAATAATATACATAGTGCCGAGGCTGGGCTTTCTCGCACTACTACTACATAGTGTCGAGGCTGGGCTTTCTCGCACTACTACATAGTGCCGAGGCTGGGCTTTCTGGCACTTCTACATAGTGCCGAGGCTGGGCTTTCTGGCAATTCTACATAGTGCCGAGGCTGGGCTTTCTGGCACTTCTACATAGTGCTGAGGCTGGGATTTCTGGCACTTCTACATAGTGGCTTTCTCGCACTATTACATAGTGCCGAGGCTGGGCTTTCGCGCACTACTACATAGTGCCGAGGCTGGGCTTTCTCGCACTACTACATAGTGCTGAGGCTGGGCTTTCTCGCACTACTACTTAGTGCCGAGGCTGGGCTTTCTGGCACTACTACATAGTGCCGAGGCTGGGCTTTCTCGCACTACTACTTAGTGCCGAGGCTGGGCTTTCTGGCACTACTACATAGTGCCGAGGCTGGGCTTTCTCGCACTACTACATAGTGCCGAGGCTGGGCTTTCTCGCACTACTACACACTACTACATAGTGCCGAGGCTGGGCTTTCTGGCACTACTACATAGTGCCGAGGCTGGGCTTTCTCGCACTACTACATAGTGCCGAGGCTGGGCTTTCTGGCACTACTACATAGTGCCGAGGCTGGGCTTTCTCGCACTACTACATAGTGCCGAGGCTGGGCTTTCTGGCACTACTACATAGTGCCTAGCGACAATACTAGGCAAAACTCCTGGCACTCAAAGGGTTTTAAACTGTATTACATTTACACGGACCACAGTCCACAATGGACCACAAAAACAAACGATGTTTTGAGACCCAAAATTTAACATTGGATTGGAAATCTACATGTGTATAAGATCAATGCTATAAGTTAACATGATAAGTATAATTTATTTTGTGATTGAATAAAAGTAAAGTAAATAAATTCTTTATATATGCTTATAGACTTTATAGTATATTAATTTTGATTGATCGGTTGGTAAGACCAATATATACATTACTATTACTCTTCATAAAATATTTATATATTGGAATTTATATTTGATTTATTTTTTTGAAATAAATAATAATCGTTGAAAACAGTATATGTGTATTTATTTATTTATTGAAATTTTACATGTTACAATACAGTTATAAATCCAATTACATTGCAACATATTAATAAAAGCTTCTACTAGTTACAAGTGGAAATAAATTAAAATATTTTTGTTTCAATCAAAGTCCATGCATCATGCTCCTCATGTCTTCAATAGTATTAAGAAATATATGTATATATAAATATAAACAAATATAAATAAACCTTTTAAACCCATTAAGCTTAAATATATGTATTCATTAATATATGTCCTGTGGCTGAGGTGAGAATATATTCTATTAAATTGCCTGCTTTAATAACACAATAATCACACAATTTTACCATTTTGAGTCTTAATTTATGTAAAACTGATAATAAATAAATTATTGTTATCAAGCAATTGTCACAAAAAGTAATGCTAACAGAAACGAAATTATAAAACTAAATCTTATAACAAACATGAACTATAAACTGATGATGCCTTAACCGGTGAAAGCGCTTTTTTAATTAAAACTTGTGGAAATATTTAAAAATGTGTTCTTTTCTAAAACCAAATATATTCTACAAAGTTTCAACAGAAAATGACAAACATGAACTTAATAACATATATCACTAACAATACAAAGTAAATAAAAACAAATTCACGTTTTTTTTAGAACTAATAGCATAAAATTTTAAAATAAATTATTGCTATAAGCTCTACAATAAAATAAGAGGAATATAGTTAACTAAACTATTTAATCCATCATCACCCACAAACAATATTGAAAATCCTATACTTTGTTTTGTACTGTAAGTATGAATTCAAATCAAGTAATTCATTTATATATTAATTTTCAGAAAAATTACAAAATACTTGTTTTTATAAATAGTATTGTAGATTCAATTATCACACACGTTTTGGTTTTGTATAACATTATTATAAAGTTGAACATATTTTTAGTGAACATTTGAAAATATTTAAGCAGGTTATCATTTAAAAGCACTTGATAGTATACAATAATTTGTCATACCATATAAATAAGGTATTTATACCATTTTATTTATTCATACCTTAAAATGGTATGAAATAAATAGTTAATTTTAAATTTAGTCTTAATTTAACTGTACAATGAAGTTAATTAATTTAAGTTGTGTAATGTTCTCTTCGTCACAGTTATATACAAGTGAAATGAAATGAATGAATGAAATGAAAAAAGTTTTATTTTTTGAGGCAAAGTTAGGACCATTAGGTCCTCTCTTACACTTAACCTCATCTTACACTTAACCTCAAAAAATAAAACATATAAATAGAAGGGAGGGAAGGGAAGGGAAGGGGAAGGGAGGGGGAAGGGAAGGGGAAGGGAGGGGGAAGGGAAGGGGAAGGGGAAGGGAGGGGAAAGGGAGAGGGAAGGAAAAAGGAGGGGGAAGGGGAGAGGAAGAAAGATTTTTTTCGGAATTTTAGAATTTTTTTTAACTTTTCCAACATTTCCAAAATTTCCAAAATTTATCAAACATTTTGACTTTTAAGGAAATTTAGAAATTTTTGGAAATGTTCGACTTTTCTAAAAATGTTTGACTTTTTTCGAAATTTTTGACTTTATGAAAATGTCCGAATTTTTCTCACACACACATGAGGGCTATTTTTTAAGTCACAGTCTGTTAAAAATACCATAGGAGTAGCTGTAACCAAATAAACTTGTTTAGGTGTAAGTTAGTTGTAGTTTAATTGTAGTTTTGAAGGTAGCTTTCCAAGTAACTTCTGTAAACATGTTTTATTTCACAAATTTATATTGACATGAGACTTGAATATTATGTATTTATGTAAGTTAGATGTAGATTTGCTATTAGATGTTATATATTATTGACCACCAGAATACATAAAAACCACAGAAGTAAGAGAATTGTAACATTGAAATTTAAATGTAATAGATATTTTTAATTACCCCGCACAAAATCAATAAACCTTAAACAAATATTTTTCGAATCGCCAAGTTACTGAAACTATGTTTGATGTTGGCTGTTTTAACTTAAACATTATATTTAACTCGAGCACACCACGCGTGCCAACTACTCTACGCTCGTGTCATTTCACTCGAGTAATAACGCTATTTTTCTTTCCATATCACACTTACATCCTTCAAAAATGACAGCTCACCATCCTATGCTCTCCCATTCGTATGGTAAATGTAACAGTGGCTATGATTTGCAGGTATTTGGATTTTTACTATCTAACATAGTTTACCTGTTTTAGGGAAACATTTTAAAATCCTTTTCACTCCCCATCTTAACACCTATACAGAATATTTGTGCCAAGTTTCACGTTCTAAAGCCCAATAGCGTTTGAAAAACTATGATTAGTTAGTCAGTTGTATTTAACTTTTTTAATTATAATAGGAAATAATAATTTGTGCATTTTATTAAAATTGTATTGATAGTAATTTGCAAACCTAATATAGCGTTTTAATTTAGTTTGTTCATATTAATTTTACACAGTTTGTTCACCAACATAGTTTAGGTCAATAAGTATAGGCGGCTGGCAATTGTGTGAGGTGAACAATTTTCAATTTATTTCTTGGTTGAACTTCATGAATATTTTCTCTGGTCGTATATATAAGTATATCTAATACAGTTAAATTTCTGTCAGCTGTTAAATTATTATTTTACAGTATTATTACTAATCGTGGTTTATGCTTGTACTAATATCATTTTAATCCTAACTCAAGCCTCAAACGTCAGACCTAGCATCAGGGCTAACCACAACAGCTGTGCTGGCCAAGCGGTCACAATTTACTGCGCTTTCGTAAAGAATATTTAATACATGATGTGCTACATTTTGAGCTAGCCTTAAACTCAAATACATCTTAATTAGGACTAAATAGTTCATTAAACATTTATTGACTCTTAGTTGATGTTAAATTAGTTATCAGGTACCAACGAAGGAGTAAATATATGGATGAAAGTGGATTGCCAATTAGGGTGATGATAATTGTAAGAGCGAGAGTCCAAGGTCAACTGATGTCACTAGCTAATGCACGGTCGTAAAATCGCTTGTATACCAGGAAAAGGGTCACAGCCATTGAGGTGTACTCAGTTTAATGAATGGTAAATAATATTTCTTCAAAAGTTCAGGAACCCCATCTCTCTCCCAATTATATCTAGAAGGCACCACTTTCCTAAGAATAATATGAATAATATTGACTTTTTGAAGCAACAAGCACCTAGCTACATATTCATTACGAATTTTCCCCCCAACACACGAAAACGATCATACCCACCCATAAACCTAAGGCAGTGATGACCCTTCCACCCACCTAAAATCTTCAGGACACTCCCACCCATCCACCAAAACACGTACCATAATACACCCAAACACCTACCTTGGAACTGATCCTTCCACCCAACTATACACGTACGACGATATGGAACCACCCACTAAACCTCACACGTGACGTGGTAATGACCCACCCACCATATACATATGGTAATGTGTTGCGTGTGTAGGGTGGGGCTTAGTTTGCTTTATAAACGTTCTCGGTAAGTGCACATTGTTTGGTAAGTACACACTTTCTCTGTGTCATAACACCTATTTATTATTTACGAATGTACTTTCGGTGTAGCGCCTTAGTGGCTAAGCCCTAAAACTGTTGAGTCCAAGTTAAAACGGAGCTGACGTTTTTTACTTTACTCGTAGAATAAATTTGTGAGCCATGTCTACTAACAAGTGGATTTTATTCTAAAAACACAGATTAGCAATTTTACTTCCAAGTTACAACAAATAGTTCAATATGTTTTTTTATTTCAACTTTGCCAATCTTATACTACCTACAAGCCTGTGAACATATGTTCTTGGTTCAAGATTTATTGAATGAGTTAGGTGACATTTGATGACTCATATATATTTTATGCAGCATTTATTATGTTCATTGTGCATTGAAAATTTAATTATTTAAAAATATTATGTTATTTTTACTGTAGTGTGCGCAGTTTTAATATTGAATTTATAACTCCAAATAACAACGGACTTTAAACTACAAATTTTAACTTGGTAATTTCTTCTCTAGGATTCTAAATTCAAATGGTGTTATATTTGTAGAAAATATATAAGGAAATAACGTTAACATAGAGAAAGTGAATTCTTGTCTAGGCATTTACCATTATAAATGGAATCCAACAAACCGTTGAGATACTGCGATAAATAGTGTATCTCTCAAATTCCGGAGTAAGAATTATGATATATGTAAAATTCTTGGTTTTCCACCTAGAATCTTAATACATGTTTTATTAAAACTAGACATTTTATTTTACATTATTTTCTTTAATCTTAAAAATGTCTTTTTAGTGTTTCCACCAACATAGATTTGGTGTTTAAAATATGAAGTTAGAAATTTAGGGAGCATACAGCCAATTGAGGGCTGTAAATTCTGAATTCACTAAGTATTTCACATGCCTATTATAAACTTTAATTTAACTATCCCCAAAGTATTTGATAGTTTGGGGATAGTTAATAATTTAATATTGCCCTACGTAGTCCGAAGACTCAGCTACTGAGACACCACGTAGCTGAGTGAGCTCACCCAAACACGTAGAATGGTATTAATAGTTTTTTTAATTAGCATAATACGTGTTGGTACAAATACAGTACAAGTAAACGTCACACAACACAAATTTATTACAATATAAGCACAAAATGCACAAATATACTACAATACAAGCACAAAATGCACAAATATTATGGTGATCGATTTCGGTGAACCACGCTCACCTTCCTCAGACCAGAGGGATTCACAATTCCATTATTTTCTTTTGTGAATCCCTCTGGTCTGAGGAAGGTGAGCGTGGTTCACCGAAATCGATCACCATAATATTTGTGCATTTTGTGCTTGTATTGTAGTATATTTGTGCATTTTGTGCTTATATTGTAATAAATTTGTGTTGTGTGACGTTTACTTGTACTTTAATGGTATTAACCCACCCGCCCACCCATACACGTACAGTGGAATTGACCCACACGCCCGCCCATACACGTACAGTGGTATTGACCTACTCACCCGCTCATACACGTATAGAGCGAATGACCCACCCGTCCGCCCATAGACGTACAGAAGTATTGACCCCCCCACCCCACACCCGCCCATACACGTACAGTGGTATTTACGGGTGTATGTTAGTAATTCCCAAGAATGTAAAAAGTATTTAATGGGCTTAGACGTTGAAATAATTTTATGTTAATGATTGTATTTTAAAGTTATCAGTTACAAAACATAACGATACTTTAAGGAGCGGTCGTAGATAAGGGGCTAAGGCGCTGGATTGCCTCGCAGTCGGTCCGGGTTTGATTCCTGATGTGACAATTTTTAAATTTTGCCCTACCGCTCCCGTGGTTCGGAAGTCACGTAAAGCCGTAGGTCCCCAGGTTAAGTGTTAGAGAGGGATTCTTAGCCCTAACTTCGCCTGGTAAAATAAGACGATCTTTAATTTTTTTTCAACTTTTATACTTTAATCAGGACATTTAAAACCACTAAAAAATAACAAACGTTAAGGTTTTGTTTTAGTTTTAGCATTTGTTATGTTTAAGTTAAATAAGTTAAAATTGGGTCTAATATCGTTATACTTTCTACGTTCGTAGTAGATTGTATTTCATAAAATATATAATTAAATTCAATTCATATATTTTTTGCTATAATTAACATTTAAATTTGCATGGTACTGTTGGTAAAGCTTATTAAGAAAATTCATTAAAAGTCGTAAATTATCGTTATACGATATAAAAATATATAATAGGAAAAAAGTAATATAACTATATCAAAAAATATTATGGCTTAATGTTCGTATATTCTGAAATGTTTATTGTTAACATTGAAACATTGCTGTATAGACGTGATCTGTACTTGGTTGGTTAGTTTGACTAATAATCAATCCATTTTATTATATTCCAAATTGTATATATAATACTTCAGTTTTTGATAGGGTCGTAGTTTCTGCGATTAGGTAAATAAAATCATTAAATATATGATGAAGAAAAAGGTTTATTGTTTTTACATGCTGCTGGGCTAATCACTATAAATGATTTAAATTTTGAATAACAGGCTATTTAATCTTAAATTAAAGCTAGAAATTCGGTATTATGAGTGATTAAAAGTTAAAGTATCTATGGAGAAAATTAAAAAATTAGACTTTCGTTAAAAGTAATCACCATTACTGTCTGCAGAGGCGTTGGCCATGTTGGTTTTAAGCCCATAAGAACAATTTTATTTGCAAATCCAACATTTTTCATACATATTGACCAAAATTTTTTATGAGGTGTCATTTTAACCGTTATCATAATACTCATATTTTAAATACGTAAGCCTAGTTTTTAAAAATAGGTTAAAATAAAAACTTGAAGCTAAATTATTTTGTATTTTTTTCTATAAAACTAATTAGGAATTCACAGAGTAATTCCAACGAGCAATTTTATTCTTGATCAAATACAGTTGGTTTGGAAAAATTCGTGTTAAAATAACCGTTTAGTTTGGATACGCGTGATCATATGTCCGGTTCGAAAATAACATTGTTCTTATGGGACTAAAACCAACATGGCCGGCAGCCTCCTGCACGCCATACACCTGATCACACTACAGAGGCTCCTACCATTCACGACGAAACGACTACATGATTCCACACAGTGCTCTCGATCATCACTACTGAATGACCTCCCTCACCATCTTATCCACACATTCAACCATTGATAATTCTATCAACCATTCCATCTTACGGGTTCATCCAACAGGTCCTATAACACGCACTTGAGATTTCTTATGCAGATACAATTTCCTTTCTCCAATATAGTATAGTCCAAGTAGAGATACGGGTATGTAATTAGATTTTACCTCATTAGCAATTTTCTATAAAATGATCCTTGAAATTAAAAATAATTTTTTCAGCTATGCTGATGCGCATATTATTGACATTTATTGTAAAAAATAGTGTGTTAATTTCTTGTACCTACATTTTTTTATTATGTTCACTTTTATGGATAGTTTTTTCAGTTTATTTAATCTAAATATTTGTTGGAATTTTTATGTTACGATTTAGGTTTTATGTAAACATTTGTTTTTGTATTTATTATTTACATTTATAATTTATTTTTAGGGATAACATAATCAAGTACTATATCGGAAAATCAAAGGAATTTTGTGATTTGAATACTTACCTTCAAGCAAAGTGCTTCATAGATACATTTATGAACTCTGATATTTAAATTCTCTTACTCTTAATACAAAGCTCAATATTTTTTTTCGAAATGATAGATAAAATGGAATCCTATTTAAAATATTTTGTTTGTGTAATATTAATAATGCGAGTTAGACTACAAGTGATTTACAGGCCTTAGATGTAAGTCCATGTCAAATAACTAACTATAACGAATAGGTTAGTGTGAAATAAGGAAGAGACATGGTCTAGGTGTCAGGAAGCCTGGTTTAAAATTAGATAAATCAAATAACCTAGAAAACATATGGCTGAGATATCAGTTAGCCTAGTTTGAAGAGCAGATGGCTCAGGTTCAAATGGTCCAGGTCATGGGTTCGTTGGAGAGGATGTATAATCCACCCTAAAAACATATGGCTGAGATATCAGTTAGCCTAGTTTGAAGAGCAGATGGCTCAGGTTCAAATGGTCCAGGTCATGGGTTCGTTGGAGAGGATGTATAATCCACCCTAAAAACATATGGCTGAGATATCAGTTAGCCTAGTTTGAAGAGCAGATGGCTCAGGTTCAAATGGTCCAGGTAGGTCATGGAGAGGATGTATAATCCACCCTAAAAACATATGGCTGAGATATCAGTTAGCCTAGTTTGAAGAGCAGATGGCTCAGGTTCAAATGGTCCAGGTCATGGAGAGGATGTATAATCCACCCTAAAAACATATGGCTGAGATATCAGTTAGCCTAGTTTGAAGAGCAGATGGCTCAGGTTCAAATGGTCCAGGTCATGGAGAGGATGTATAATCCACCCTAAAAACATATGGCTGAGATATCAGTTAGCCTAGTTTGAAGAGCAGATGGCTCAGGTTCAAATGGTCCAGGTCATGGAGAGGATGTATAATCCATCCTAAAAACATATGGCTGAGATATCAGTTAGCCTAGTTTGAAGAGCAGATGGCTCAGGTTCAAATGGTCCAGGTCATGGAGAGGATGTATAATCCACCCTAAAAACATATGGCTGAGATATCAGTTAGCCTAGTTTGAAGAGCAGATGGCTCAGGTTCAAATGGTCCAGGTCATGGAGAGGATGCGAGGATGTATAATCCACCCTAAAAACATATGGCTGAGATATCAGTTAGCCTAGTTTGAAGAGCAGATGGCTCAGGTTCAAATGGTCCAGGTCATGGGTTCGTTGGAGAGGATGTATAATCCACCCTAAAAACATATGGCTGAGATATCAGTTAGCCTAGTTTGAAGAGCAGATGGCTCAGGTTCAAATGGTCCAGGTCATGGGTTCGTTGGAGAGGATGTATAATCCACCCTAAAAACATATGGCTGAGATATCAGTTAGCCTAGTTTGAAGAGCAGATGGCTCAGGTTCAAATGGTCCAGGTCATGGGTTCGTTGGAGAGGATGTATAATCCACCCTAAAAACATATGGCTGATATCAGTTAGCCTAGTTTGAAGAGCAGATGGCTCAGGTTCAAATGGTCCAGGTCATGGGTTCGTTGGAGAGGATGTATAATCCACCCTAAAAACATATGGCTGATATCAGTTAGCCTAGTTTGAAGAGCAGATGGCTCAGGTTCAAATGGTCCAGGTCATGGATTCGTTGGAGAGGATGTATAATCCACCCTAAAAACATATGGCTGAGATATCAGTTAGCCTAGTTTGAAGAGCAGATGGCTCAGGTTCAAATGGTCCAGGTCATGGGTTCGTTGGAGAGGATGAATAATCCACCCTAAAAACATGGAATGAGCTTGAAGCTGTATTTCAATGAGGAATTAATACAATTGATAACTATTGTTAGTGCTATTTACATTTAACTGTTTTAAGATATGTATTTTATTTATTGTAATTATTGAATAAAATTAAAATATAATTGACTAAATTTATATGTAATTATTTAGTCAATAATTTTTTTTAATCAGGGATAGTACTCATAGTAAAGTTAATTAGTCTATTTTAATAAAATAACTTAAAAATATCTTTTCTGAATGAAGAGTTGAAGACTTAATGTGTACATGACAGTATATCCAGTCTTTCAAAATATACAAGTATAAGTAATAAACTGTGAATGTAGTCAAATTTTATATTAAAGAAACAACCTTATGACCTCATTTTGAAAATGTGAGAGTTTTATTTTTTTAATATAACGTATATTTCGAGTAAAAAGCAATAAAAAAAATATTGTAATTTAAATATATTTAAAAATTTGTAAGTGGAATATTTTCGTTATTACCACTTCTCTGGCATTAGATATTGAATATATATGTTTTAACGTACAGTATGCTGGATTATAAACCGTATACACAATACGTATACATAAGGGTGAGATATGGTATGGACTATCCTGTGGGATAAACAGGGGTAGTAAGTAAGATACAAGTGCCACCAAGATACCGAGAGAGGACATGATTACAGGACAATTCGTCCCACGGACATTTCGTCCCCAAAGAAAAATGTGGACATTCCGTCCCACTCTGTGGAGTGTCTACCTGGGTCGGGTTTGATAATTAGTCTCCAAATATTTCTAAACGGACACTTCGTCCCACCCTGAGAGAACCTAACCTAACCTAACCTAACCTAACCTAACCTTACCTAACCTAACCTAACCTAACCTAACCTAACCTAACCTAACCTAACCTAACCTAACCTAACCTTTTTACAACCCTTCTCTCAGGTGGGACGAAGTGTCCGTTTAGAAATATTTGGAGACTATTTATCAAACCCTACCCAGGTAGCCGTTCCACAAAGTGGGACGAAATGTCCGCATTTTTCTTGGGGGACGAAATGTCCGTGGGACGAATTGTCCGGACACCGAGAGGACATGACTCCTGTAGCAAGGACGTTTGATCGTTACTTAAACCTCCGACAATAATGGATCATCTTGATGACTTTAGCAGGATAAATTTCATCCGGAAATTTTTAGCAAACTATTTATTTCCTAAACAACAATATCTGAAAAATTTTAATACTGTAAGACTTGTCTACGGATTCTCCTGTGCATCACAACATTTCAGATTTTTTTTGCATTAAGAGAGAGGGGTTGAAAATGTTGTGGGATTGTGTTAAAAAAATGTCGTTTGAAAAGACGTTGTAAAAGTTAAAATGCCAATAATTTTTTTAGAGAGGGGTTCAGATTGGTACTACAAAAAATATCAGAAAAAATCCAGTGTATAAAACACAAACATACAAACTAAAGGGGTGTTAAAAAAAGTGTAAATGTACAACATGGAAAATTTTTAATTAGTTTTTATTCAGTTGCACAAACGTAATTTTTATTTTTTCAATACAGCATTTAACACTTTCGTAAAATTAAAGGAATATCCAGACGTATTAAGAAAAAGAAAAAGAAATTATGGAGTGCATCATTATTGTTATTATTATTATTATTATTGTATAATTGTTATTATTGTAATCATTATTTAAGTTAACTAATTAAAAACATACAAGAATAAAATATTTCTAGTATGTTAATAACATTTTTTGCAGCACTCAATTGTGGACGTACATGGTGGAACATGTAGTACACAAATTACATGATATGGAAAAGGCAATACATAGTAGAAGATAACTATGTGTACCCTTACACTCTTAACTATCCTTTCTCTCATCTGCCCCAATACATAAATACTTGCTCTTCCAAAGAAACTGCCAAAGCCCCTCTGCACCGTCACTCACTCAGACGGTGTTCGCTTGTCAACTGTCGACACCCACTCTCTACCTATGAAAACGTAAGGAGCTGGGTTACTTCTCTTCACGTTCAAAAGTGATAAAAAATGATGGATTTAGTCAAATATTACAAAGGACCGTGAATTAAATTGCAACTCTTTTTTGAGTATTCTTTGAGTAATTTATTTTCAGCCAAACATTGTGATGTCGTTATTGTTTTATGCACTGTTTCTTTGTGAGAGGCTGACAATATGTGTCAATGAACATACATTGTGTCTGAATACTGATAAAATTAGATTTGATATTGAGTGTTAATTGTATATTAAGGTTTGAGATTTGGCTCTAATTTATTTTTGTTTTTATGAAAATATCTTTATGTGTAAAATTTACTACTTTTAAGGAAATATTCCTTCTTTAAAAGTTAAATTACAATCACAAACAGTTTTTAAGATGTGTTAAAATCATTAAAAAAATTATAAAATTGATTTTTTTGTTCATACGTATGCTTGACAATCAACAACGTAAATTTATAGTTGCAACATGTCTTAGTGTAGAAAGGAAGACATAGAGGTCCCTATATTTCACTAGCTAACATTAACTAACTATGATGTCATATATTTTATTGAATTCAGAGCACAAAAAAATCATTATAATTTTCCTGTAATGTACGGTTGTTATCAAATATTAAATTTATTCAAGTTGTAGGTGAATAATATCCATCTTTATATTTTTGTAAGATTTATGATTATTTGTTATAATACTATAAAACATTCTTCGTAACTGTTTTATACTATTCGTTCTGCATTGTATGTTTTAAATAAGTCAATATATGTAACAATTGTTTCTTAAATGTATCCAAACTAAAAAGCTGATATGAAGAATAATTTTGTATTTAGTGAGTAAAACCAATTCGAGAGTCTAAAATATCTAGAATTTCTGTACCATTCTATCTCCTTGAGTATCGATTAGACCACTAGGTTGACTAAGGTCAGGGTAAATATGTCTACAACAATCTGGGCTATTGTTGGGTCAAAATATATTGTTTCAATAGACGTCCGCTTGGTGTAGTTTTATTATCATTGATAGTAAGTACATAATGCTTGAGAAATTCAAGCCCAAATTGATTTATAATGAGTATTTATGATACATTATGAGTTTATTTGCTATCTATGTCTCTTTATAAATTTAGTCTAACAAACTTAGTACATAATACAATATCTTTTCTACTCTACGAATCTTTTGTTACAACATGGATTTAATTGAATATTATCTTATAAACTACTAACAGTTTTGGCTAAAACATGTAGTTTTAAGAGATTTGACTGGTTTTACCGGTTCATAGAATTAAGATAATTCCGTAAAATATGATTAGAATTTCTCAATAGAATTTACATAAGATAATTAATTTTCATACACACTCATATTTAACTTGAGACCGTGTAGATAGAATTATAATTTTATAAAACTGCCTTCAAACATCTAATATCCCGTTATATAAAACTAAAATACTTCTATATATTTATTAGCAAAGTTAGTATGACACTGAAAACAAATTTTACTACACTGTTAATTTTGAAATTAGAATAACAAGGCTTATTTGGTGATGAATTTAATAGTTATTTCCACAAGTTTATTATATATTGTTCTATAAAACATTAACTTTCTCTATTAAAATGAAGAGTAGATTCACTAACTGGGCTTTTATTTGTTATAAATTATATTTGAGAGAATAGTAAGCCAGTTAATAAATATATTTACATCTTTGACATTTTTTGTATGATTTTCACTTTATTCTCTAACTGTCTTGGTTATGTGTTGTGAGTTTTTTGGTTATGTTCTATAATTTTTATTTCTAAATTACAAATTAGTATAATCTATTCGGTATCTACATTTATTTTCCTAAACTATAGCATTTATTCCTTATTCTTTATGTACCATATGAGAAAATCTTTAGTAGAATATGAAATCAACCAAATTGTGTATGACTTACTAGATACATTTGCTCAATTATCAAACTAAAAATTCAACAAAGCAATTAAAAGTTGCCATTTAAATAGCTTAGTTAAGTTCACGTGATTTATAATACGTAAATAAAACTGATGATGACTATTCATAGTAATTTTGTTTTACCCAGTGAACAAGAGAAGCACGTGAGATAGTTCGTCCCTTTGAGGCAGTGGTATATTTCATGTAAGCCCCCACTGGAGTATTTTCACGCCTAATGTTTTATTTAGAGCAGCATAATTTACGACGAGCTTACACTTATCTTGGTGTTACTGGACTAAAATGGCTGTGCTTCTGTTTATTCTGTTTTAATCGTCTTGCATTTTTATAAAATATTAACCCGAAGTGTTTTAGCAGAGTAATGTACAACACTCATTAATACTGTGACATTAAGTTTCAAAAAAGTGTATATCACTGCCTAATCAATACATTTTGCAAATCATAATTAATATCCAACAGCATTATTAATTTGCATAAATATTGTTTAGTTTAAATTTAAGTAAACATGTATAACTATTTTGGGGATTGATTTCAACAAACCACGTTTACCTCCCTCTATTCACAGAATAATTCAGTATTTATTTTTGAATACAGAACTCACTCATTAAAGTTAGAAATCTATGTATATAATAATCCGTTTAGCTTATATTATTCATAAACAGTTTCATACATTCATTCTTTTTTTAAGTATTCCTTTTTAAAGTATTCATTATAAACTGTCGAGCAAAACATATGGCACACTAATTCCTTTTATATTATACACACTAAACAAAATTACCATCATCAGATACTCTGGATTATTTTTGTAAGTCCCTTAATTAAATAATTAATTAGAAATGTTTTACATGATTTTCACTTTATGCTTTTACAAGACTTTGCATATATGTACCATTAAAGTCATACCTTTCCAGTACATACTGTTATGATATATAGTGATATAAATAAAGCACTAATTTATTACAGTATAAGTAAAAAAATTTTAAATATTATGGTGGTCAATTTTGGTAAATCATGTTTACTTTCGTCAAAATACAGGGATTCACAAAATAATAAGATTTACATAATGCATTTCATCAGAACATGTTTTACAACTTCATGTAGTGTTCGAAAGAAACCTAAGAACAATTAATAATTTTTATAAACCCGCTTTATTTGTAATACAATAATTTAAAAATTACACATCAATTTGAACAGTACAATATATAATAAACGTTGAAGTTTGTAATCTACGATAAATGTACCAACTATTTATTACATTAGACAGTGTTATATATTAAAGTAGCAATTTATAATTTCAATCTCTAAAATGACTTGTTATAAATTATAGCGATGTTATGATTTTTCAACACATCCTAGTCGTAACATATCTAGTTGTAAATGCAAAAGACTTATAGTTTACGAAGCGAATGCCCGGCTTTGTACAGTACAAACGAAGTACACGCCATATGGTGAAACCACACAAACACACAAATAGGCTTTGTTGTGCTAACAACAATAACTATGGCGTATTTCGTAATTACTCCTGTGGCACACAAAGCACATATGAGCCACCCACACAAATAATTTTATCACCCGTTTATACGTTACTTTTACGGATGGGTGGGAGTTTCATTACTAACGCACGTGTATGTACGGGTGAAGGGGTTATTATTACCGTAGATATATGGGTGGGTGAGATTCCCAATACAACCATACGAATGGGTGGGTGGGTCAGTACTCTACGCTGTACAATAATTGTACTTCAACTTACCACACAAAATTGAGTTACATTAACAGCCTCATACACTCCTCAGCCAGTCTCACTCACCCATACGGTGTCCCACTTCATTGTGAATGAGAGAGTTTAATACATATTGTGTTTATTTTGGTGGGAAGAGATTGGTGAAGTCATATTTTTTGTAATAGTTCAAGTTTAACGTACCTCATTTTTTGATGTTGGACTGATCATCCAACTACACTATTTTCCATCCGTAAAGGCTAGCCCTCCACCAGATACCACCATTGAACTAGAGTACAAAGTATTTGCCTATGTTAGAGTGCAAATTAAATCTAGTAATATGACACATGCTAAAACTGAGGAATACAAAAAAAATGAAAAACAAACCAGAAGTGTTCCGAAATGGGTACAAAACATATACATTAATAGTTATGTATATTTAAGATTGCTGGTAGCAAATAAAGAAAGATTTTTATCAAATACTAAATATCATGTACATGAAATCTTGCCATCTTTGAGTTTCAATCTTGAGATATTTGAGATACAAAAGTATCATACAGTATATTTTCAAATTTAAAAATATTCAATAAAATATGTAAATGGTTATTATATGACAACTTGGTGTTAACATGTCGCAGTACTTCTTCAAATTCCCTCACATTATTTTTGTTTATTGTATTCTTACAGTGTATAATTTAGCTGCAGAAGTATGTTTATCAATAGAAAATCGTGAGCAAAAATCATTGTAAAATAATTAATTCTAATCAAGTGTTAAAAATATCAAATAATTTGTAAAGTGTTGTATATAAGTTAAAAAAAATGTTTAAATACCAAATTGCTTCACATTATTATATTTAAGATTGCACTACAAATATTTTATTTCCCTGTATTGTTTGATAAAAAAATATTTTACGAGTATGTCGAAATTATCTATAATGACTTTAATGAATGTCTTCATGTATGTGCTAAAATATAAAGATTTTTACGAAAATATAATTGAAATTAGGATATTGTTTTACTAAATTTGTTTTGGATAAATGTTAAACAAAATAATACTTTAAATGAGTACAATTAGTGTACAATTTAAATAAATTACACAATATATATTATAGTGTAATTTATATTTAAAAAATATTGTTTCTACCAGACTATAAAATATAACGTAGATATATTCCATTCGTCAAGTGTAAGAATTTTAAGGTGGGAATCGAAATATAATAATTTTATGTTTAAAACAATACCAAAATATTTCAAATGTAGTAAAAAACAGTGTGAAAGGGAAATTGCAGGACGAAAATTTATGAATGATTTTACATTAAAGCCAATATAAATTTTCAGTTGAACAATTAAGCTTAGTTAAAATTTTTATTTTATGTGATAGATAGCTCTGTAATTAATTACCAATACAACTTAAAGGTTGTGAATAAAAAACTAAATAAGTTGATAGTTATGCTATAAATAATTACTCATAGTTCTCTTTATACTGATAATTACTAATGGAAGCAAAACTACCATTATGTGCCCAACTGGAGTTGTATATTCAATTTTTTTTTCAGGCCGTAAGATCATTCAAAGTACGCTATTTCGCTATAACAAATTTTCACCAAGTTTTTGTTTCCAAAAAGTTCTCAAGGAAGCAATAATTAGAGTTGTTTTGTAAGTAACTCGGTCCGATTTTGACTGTATATGTTCGTGTGAAGAATTTATGCAGCAAATATTGGATCAGAGAGGGCTTGTAAATACAATATAACCTAACCTAACCTAACCTAACCTAATGTAAAAATTGTTGATGGAAAATCTAAAACATTCCAATATCTTTATCGTAGTTATATGTATTGTTTGCTTTAAAAACAGTACAAGATAACATTATTTGTAATGTGTAGCGTTCTCTTGTACTGTCTATGTACCAACACGTATTATACTAATTAAAATAGCTATTTGTTTAATGTACCTTCAAGATTTAGTTCTACATTTGGACGTTCTATTACATTTAGTTCTTCATTGGACGTTCTTCAGACTTAAATACAACCACAGCCACAATTGGGAATACCTAGACTTATTAGATATTCAAGACTTTATAAAAAAACTATACAGTACATAAAAAGCCTAATTTTTCGTTAGCTACTAAAATGTATGGTTATTGACATTTAAAGTTTTAAGGCCTTCTTTTGCACGAAATAATCATTAAAGAACATGACAAAGTCGTAACAGTATCATTTCGTAAAAAGTCAAACAGAATACATTTGAAAATATTATAATGCCAGATTTCATGCATTGTTATGTTTCTATATAAAATATGAGAAATGTCAAACTACAATATAGCAATATAATACACTCATAATTAGTTTTAAGTAGATTGACTCAACTTATAATGGGTAAGGAAAAATAGTGATGCTGTAATCAGCTCCACGCTAACTCATATCATATTTTCGTGTTTCATGTTTACATTCCGTCGTGTTTCATGGAATCACAATTTAGGGTGTTGTAGATGTAAGAGGAAAACGTGATGCACTACACAATTCATATCATATTTTAAATCCTTTCGTGTTTCATGGAATTACATTTAGGGTAATATTGTAAGGGGGAAACGTAATGCTCTACTCATACAGAAAACAATGTTGCCAACAACTCTTCAAGCTAAGCAATGGGAATGGATCAGGAGTACTGGCGGTCACTGGGCTTTCGTCTCATAGCTGACCTTTGCTTCTTGATAGATCGTGGTCATGGGAAGATTAAATTTTACCTATGTTGGTTCTTAACGGGTGATGGCTACTTTAGAAAGCATCTTTACAAGATGGGGAAAGTCAGGTCTCGTCGATGTGCTTACTGCTGGGAAGATGATGATGTTTATCATACTTTCTTTGGGTGTATGCGTTTCAGAGAGTAAAAAATCGGCTTGCCTCCATTAATGGAGCTTTTTCACAAGATACCATTATTGAGGCAGTGCTACGAAGCGAGAACAAGTGGTATTTGGCACCTACCCGAAAAACGTGAAGAGGGATGCCTGACTGACCCAGAATAAAGAAGCTTAGCCCCAAAAGGAAGTCAAGACACCTGGCCAGGCATGAAGTCATCCGAGAAGGGTCCCTGCCTCGATCCCCACGGCCCATATGGGTTTAGTGGAGAGTCCCATTCCCTGTGCATAAATGCATTCTCCTAACGTAAAAAAGTAAGAAAACTCAAAAAAAATCTCAACGATTGTCAATTTAAAACAACAGATCTCAATTTATTTCGATTTTAATTTCCGACATCTAGTTAAATTAAAATGACATCTAGTTTAAATTTTAAAAGTCATTTTAAGTGACCTAATCTATTCTAAAAGGCAAATACCCCTAACTCACTCAATCATTGCTATAACTAAAAAAGTACTGAGCCTAGAAGGCTGACATTTTATAGAGTTTTGGTTATTTTACGAAATAGATAACGAAAAATAGAATTGGTTAATTTACGACCTGTAAGATTAGACTGACAGATTTTTCTAGACGATGAAACTTTGTTGTCTAGGAGGACATACTCTATTCAATGGGAAAATATACAATTTAGTCTGAACACATGTACAGCCAGGACATAGGACATGGCTAGAAATACGATATTTCACTGATTCAGAGTCAAAATTACCGTACTTTGTGCCCTCTAAAAGTAGGCGTACAGATTTTTCTAGAATATAACACTTTGTTATCTAGGAGAACAAACTGTTTTTAATGCGTAGCCAGATCATAGGGCATGGCTAAACATGGCCAGAAACACGATATTTTATTGATTCAGAGTTAAATTTAGTACTTTGTGCCCCCTAAAAGTAGACTTACAGATTTCTTTAGACTTTGAAACTCTTTTATCTAAGATAAAACACCGATTTCAATCGGACAATTTTAAATTTAATTCTAACACATGTATAGCCAGTTCATCGGACCTTTAAACATGGCGAGAACCCCGACATTTCACTGATTTAGTTAACTACCGTACTTTACAGACTCTAAAACTAGACTTTCAGATTTTTTTTAGACAATACAAGTTTGTAAACTAGAAGAAAAGTCTGATTGAAATAGCAAGATTACAATATTAATTTGAATACAGCCATAATTGCCCTACTTTGCTCCCTCTTAAGGTAGGCTTACATTGTTTTACTGTGAAACAAAACTGTTGTGCTGGATGTTCATTTCGTTCAATATTTTATGTTGCCTCCTACGTAGGTACATTAAAAGAGATATATTTTTAGTTACGGGTATCAATTGATACATTTTATAAATTTTATTTTTTCCTGATCAAATCCAGACATCGTGACACATGTATGTGTATTGTGTACTTTGGCCAACAATGGAAACATTAGTTAATAGATAAATAAATAAATAAATAAATAAATTCTTTATTGCATGAATACAATTAACAATTGTGTTGCAAAAGTCAAATTTGTTTTAGCCTAAAACACTCACATACAATCGGACACATTCATACATACATCTTGCACATGCATCATACATTCACACACTTGACACCAGAATTGCATGATAGGGTGTTTACTGATTGTCCCAGCGGCTTTGAAAGAATTCTTCAACTGAATAAAAAGCACTTTCCACCAAAAGGTATTTCAAACGTCTTTTGAACAAATTCAGGCTTTGATTTTTAATTTGTTCAGGGAGCAAATTGATTATGTTTACACCCACTTGTGATGGCAGACGCTTGAAAGCTGCGCTTCTATGCCTCTGCGTTCTGTAATTATTCCTCCCTCTAGTTTCATAAGAGTGAACATCCCTGCCGCGCGTCAAAGTGCACTTTGACTTGCAGTACAGGGCGACCTCCAATATATAGAGGCAGGGTAGGGTCAATAATCTAAGCTCCCTAAATGCTTCTCGACACGACTCTCTGAAGTTTAATTTTAAAATAGTTCTGACAGCTCTTTTTTGAAGTCTAAATACCCTTTCCAGCTTGTATTTAGAACAACTACCCCAAAGTCTTATACCATAGATTAATAAGCTTTCTTACTTTCAAATGAAATAATCGAGCTATGATGTCATGTCTATACTGAGGCTTTTGGCCATCTCTTAGTGCAGCTCCAATTTCGGTCCATTTCGGGTTACACGTAACCGTTATAAACAAATATTTTATTTGCTTTTAACGTTCCAATCTATATAAATAAAAGTCATTTACTCTTAGAACTTAGGCTTAAGCGGCATGGGTTGCCGCATCACAGTATGGGCGAAACGTCTGGTTATATTGTATATAGTACCTTGACGTGGTTGTCACATGAAAATGTAGATTCTAAAAGCCATTTACCACTCATCACGATTGCTCCAAAACTATACGTCCAATTGACTTGAAATTGTATACATAGGTTTATCTTGGCCCTTAGAGGCTCACTAAGAAAGGATTTTCCTCTCCGACCTCAGGACTCTAACTCACTGGCCTCCGAAATTCTCATGGTATCCTTATGGAGCTATATTACTTGATTTATTTATTTGATTAACAGCTGTTAAATAGAAACAAACTGGATAAAATTGTGGTAGGCTAAACTTGTAAAACTAAAAGTAATTGAGTACAGTAGTAAATTATACATAACATCAGTTGTTCTAAATTGGATATAAATTGGATACAGTGTAAACTGAAAACTTGCAACACATTTCGATTATATGACCAAACTAAATATTATGACCGGCAAAGTGGGTGGGTACAGCTAGTAATGGATAATACTGTTAAGAATTATATAAAGTAAACTATTATTTTTACAATAAAAAGCTAATTTCTACCATCATGAATAATGTAACATTGCTATTAAATATTATGCTATTGTAAAATGTACGTTATAAAATACATATGTTAGGTAGCTGCTGGAATTTATATAGGTAGAACATATGGTTTGTTGGACCAATTGTGTGTGCGAAGTTGGTAAATGAAAAGAAAAGGACGAGAGAGGTCTGAACAATGTCCATTCGCTCTTTTCTTCCTGCAGGGCCTTTGAACTAAAATGATACCATAGTTTTTTTTTCTAATGATTTTTCTTTTTATTTATACTGGTTGTGTAGTTAGTCGTTACTGATGATTGTAACCGTAATATTTGAAACCCCCTAGTGTGGATAACAAATATTCTTTAATAAGATAAGGAAAAACAAATTTTCTACTGACCTTATCTGAAATATGTGACATTTAAAGTCAGAACAGAATTACAATTTTGTTATGTTAAAATGTGAATTTTTTTTCTAAACAAGTAGCTCTTTATAATTGGAAACACTGATGAAAAAAAACAATAAAATTTATGATTTATTATGTGGCTCCGGAAATTGAAATTATTTTATGACTAAGATGTTGATTAAAATCGTACGAGTATTTCATTTTAAATTAATGCATTTCGCAATTTTTTTTATTTGTGTAGTTTTTGTTTATTATGATTTCTTACTATCATGAAGACCAAGTTGTGAAACAAGGTCTCTATACACTAAAATTGAAGTTGACGTTGTTGATGCATTAAATATGGTGAAAATGGTTTTTAAGTTATAATTACTACGCCATGTAGTCTAAATTGAGTTAGGAAGATTTTAGATGATTTCAAATGGCTTATACGTATTTTTACTTCGTATTTTAAGATTCCTGGGATTCTGTTTATAAATAACATTAGTTAACAAAGTAATTTCTTTCTAAAGCTGGCTGTTTAAGGTTAGGTCGTAGAGAGGACTGTCCAGTCCTAACCTTGTCTTAAAATATAAAGACGTATTTCATTCCCCAAACAACTAAATCCCCACTGGAAAGTAAATATACGAACTTACCGTCAATGGGCTAAAATATTTCAACTGTTTGGTTCGTGTTTATTATTGTAGTGAATTATAATGAACGTTTTATGGAAAGTTAAGAGCAATGCTTGTGGACCATTAATTGATATTATCAGTCTTTTTAATTTAAAACAATCAATAATTAAATTTAAAGTTTTACGTATTTAACTTTAAAAAAATTATTTATCTATTAGGTTTTTATAACGAAAAACTTATTATCCTCTAGAAGGCTTGTTCACTTTAGATATGACACTTCAAGTGGTGGGAGAGATCGTTTTTATGTTCCGAATTCTTTAAATATAAATCCACGTTTTTGGTATTTTTCGTGAAGCAAAACGGCGAACATAATAAATTGCTTACCTAAAAAAGTAAATAATCCTATTTCAGTTTCATTTCCATACAGGCTATTATTCAAAATGGTTTAGTTTGTTTAAAAAAATCTAAGGCCTATTAAAAAAAAAAAAAAAATGGAAATATTATGTTATGCTTCATGAAGCACGTGAAAACTTCAAAATGTAACAAATTTGTAACAATAATTACTAGCAAGCGAGAGTAAGCAACTACAGCCTGGTGAGATTGTTACACTGGAACTTATAGTCCTGCATGAATACCCACTCGAACAATAAATCACCTAAAGTTACCAATAGCAGTGTCCCGTCATAAAATGATTTATTAACCTTACAACTGTCAGTCATCGGTATTATCGAGGACTGCCATTCATCGCCATGTCATAGTCAATAATATTGGGGATGTGCCGAGCTCTTATTCACTGGCAGGTAGTGAAATGAAATATTTAAAATATATTTAGGTATAACAAGTTTAGGAATTAGTGTGATTGTTCATTACCATAGACAATAGTGATGAACAATTATTATGTGTACTAATTACAAATTTTAGTAATTAAAAAGTTAGTTAAAAATATATTTTCAAAAATTAATTTACTTTGAATAAAATAAATTAAAAAAAAAAAAACGTTTTATGACCTAAGACATATGGTAGCTTTGTTAAAAATTCTACCAGAAAAATAGTTTTTGTTAAAAAAATTAAAATAAAAGAGTGTATTATAAAAATTGGAATGTATTTAAATATAATAAAAAAAATATTTTGATTCAATTTAAAATGGGACCAGTTACGTTATTATTGTGTATTTAGTATTTTTATTAATTATTTATTTAAAAATAATAATTATTGACAATTTTTTGAATAATATTATGAATATTTTTATGTAGCATATTACAAAGTTGTCTTATGTGATATTTATTCTGTTATGTAGTTAAACGTTGTCAATAATTATTGATCTTAAGGGGTTTTTTTTTTTTAATTTTTTGATTTGCTATTTTCAGTTGTAGCTTGGATGATCGAATTGATAGATTACATTATTTAATAAGAAATACTTATTCAATAATAATAGTTTTCTTGTATGTTCCATTACTACAAATCTTAAAATGATATAATTAATTAATTGAAACTGCTATAATATTGTCCAGAAACTAAGGTTTCACCATAATATGAATACTGACATTAAAGTTTTTGGTAAACAGTAAACAATGTTGATCTTGTATTATTTAAATATCATTTATGATTTGAGTCATTATAGTAAATAATTCTAGATTAAATCCCACGGACTCCTATAAATATTTCATAAAAATTGTCTTCAGTTAACCGTTTCAGTTTCTGTCATCTTCGTGTTTTTACGTGTATAATTTCAACCAGTTAAAATCAATAAACTTTCAACAAATAATATATTTGTAGGCATGATAGATCTAACAAATGTTTGGTTTGCTGAACGGATAGGCCAATCTTAATCCTCTATTTGTTCCTAAAACGTAATTATTTATTTGTTGCTTGAAAACAAATAAAATAGTCAATATGTCTTTATTAATAAAAATTTAGCTTTAGTTATCATGATTGTTTTCTCTAGTCCAGGAACTCATGTCAGATGAAGAAAGGTCTTTGAGAAAGCAAGTTTCTGAGAGCTTTTTTAAGATGTTGCTGTGGATTTATCTTCAGGAAGTCCGGGTGATAGTTTGTAGTACAGTACAATGTTCCCTTATATGACGGCTTCTTCTCGTAAATACTGAGGTGATGTGCTGCCAGTGAAAAATTGTGTCCAATTCTTGAAATTAATGAGTGGATGTCGACATATCTGGTCTGGTCTGTTTTTACTGAGTGAAAACTGTTTCAAGAGTTACTGTTTCAAGGATATACAGTGCTATCACTGTTATTATACTGAGCTCTCTAAAAGCTTCTCTGCAGCTGTCTCTTGGTCCCAGTTCCGTAATTGCTCTGATTGCTCTTTTGAATCATCAGAACTATTTGCAGATTCGTCAATGTTGTTCCTCCCCAAAAAAATTAGTCCATGTCTGAGGTGTGACTCATATATAGAGAAACACTTTTTTGGATATTTGTATATGGCTGATTTGTTTAATTCTTCGAACTACTTTATACACAGGAGCTCAGAATTTTTCACATTTTGACTATATGAGGTTTCCAGGATAAGCTGTTATCGAGAATAACACCTAAATATTTTGTTGAGCTAGATTTGAATAGTTTTGGGAGGCCTTGTAGATGGTTTTGGTATAGTTGTGAACATTATTTTTTTACTATCATTTAATACTAGATAATTTCTATTGCAATACTGTTTTAAAACTATGAAATGCGGCCGAGTTGGAATTCAGATGATCTTTGTTCATGTTGGTGACTGTAGGATCAGTATCGTCAGCATTCATCTCAACCTCACAGATGTCTTCTAGATATTGTGGACGGTAGTTTGTTAAAGGATGTAAAGCATAGGGCCCAATATGGATCCTTGAGGTACACATCTAGTCACAGGTAGTTTTGTTGTGCAATGGTAAAAATAATTGGTAAGTGGCGTAGTGTGCTGTAATGGGTCCAATATATTGATAGTAATCCTTGTCAAACTGATGTTTCTTTGTCCTTTTTTAGGTTAATTTGAGTTTAGGTTTGTTTATTGTAGTTGAGGTAACTGACTTAAAAATCCCACAACAAATATTGAGGAATGGCTAATAGTTATAAGTCATTAAAATATATAAATTCTTACATTTAGCACTTACAATATATAGACAAAACTCACTCGTAATACTAATGGAGAAAAACGTTGTTATATGTTGAACGTAAACCCACATTTGATACTGATTAGTTGTAGCTCCATGACAGGGAATGTACTGTCTCTGACAGCCCATCACTGTGCAGAGATAATTAATTCAGAAATAATAACTACAGAATGTGTAATCTAGTTTAAATCTGCTAATTTACTGTTACGGGACCAATTTTATTATATGCGTACTTAGTTTTTTCTTTTTCTGCATTATTATTCATGCACTTTTCAAGTTATATAGCATTTATTGTTGGATTAATTTTGTTTTCGTAGGAATGTACGTTTTGTTTTAATATATTTTACCACCTTTTATAAAATTATAAGCTTGCATTTTTTCTCATAGTCTCTCACATGTTTTATTTGTTAGTTGTTTTTGTTGTTGTATGTAATTTATTTGTGTTAGTATGAGCTCTAAGATCTATAAAATTATGCTTCTAATAGATATGGAGTGAGTTAATCAGGCCATATTAAATTCAATTGTTATTTTGAAAACTACACCTAATAAATAAGTAGCAGAGTAAATTTTCTCTGAATCGAATCTTAATTAATTATTTTAAAAATATCTACCGATATGTAAACAATGTAGAACAATTTGTCTCATCTTCAGAATGTTGATATTTTACCCTTAAACCATCTAGAATAAAATTTATATTGCCAAATTAAAGGCCTAAGTACTAATATAATAGTAAATAAATTATCACGTTATTTGTTTTAATAAATAATACCTAATTTATATGGAAGTTTTAAGAATCTTATGGAAGCTGATTTCGTTTAAATAAAATCTTTATAAATAAATTAATCAAATTTCTCTATTTTTACGAAACAATGTTTTTTCCTGTGTTTATTTTTTTTAAATAATTTTTCTGAAAACAAATTTGTTCTATCAGGAGGATAGTAGGACACGACACTAAATAATTTAATTATTCAATCACAGTACTCAAAAACAGTGAGAGTTACTACATCTCAAATATTTTTCTGCATATTCAAGACTGACTGACAATAGTTTTTACATAAATAATTGGTCTAAAAAGCAATATTAATTACACTTTTAATGATTCACATTTAAATTAAAAAGTAACAGATGATTTAAAATATATTGTGTATATACATCACTGTATGATATTATTTTTTTAATCAAATGGATGAAATGCTGAAACATAATTAACGTAGACGAGGCATGGCCTAATGAATGGCACTCCGAGTACTCTGGACAGTTCTGCCAACAGGCTAACCGAGTTTAAAACCAGAAATGAAAGCCCATACAACAAATAATTTCTACGACTGATAAATATATTGGTTACCTTTGTCATCATGTTATAATCCTTATTTCAACAGCTATAGTTGAATCCTTCTAAGCAATTGTTACAACTTTTTGGTTAATTTATTCAAATTTTTTAATGATTTATTTGTTAACGATTATTTATGTAAAAGTACTTTTATTGATAACAATAATTTGACAAATTAGTAAGATTTTATGAATAAACAACATCTAGCAGCTGTAATAAAAACACATGGAAGCTTTAAAAAATGAAAAAAGTGATTTAAATAGAAAAATGTACAATATTTTATAAAAAAAATATAACGTTTCTAGTACACGAAAAAGTGACTTATAAAAAAATAAAATTTTCTAGAGAAATATTTGCCGATTTTTTTTATAAGAACAAACACATTAACGACATAAATATAACGAGTTTATTCAATTCAATGAGTATTAAATCATTCCACTTCAATTAAAGCTATTAAAATTCTCAAAACTCTTTGTTCAGAAATAATTACTTTGTTTTCTTCTCAGAAATATCTAGAGTACCTACATGATATGTTACGATAAATACAGTTTTCCTTTTCAATAATATTTATGTATTACTATAGTTATCTTCTGTTTTCATCCCACCTTAATTTACTACGTATTAAATAACTCGTATTAATTGCTATTATTTTCATTTGTACGACTCAGTTTCATTGTAAATCCTCAGACTACAGATGTTTATTTATTAAATACCATCTTATAATGCAAGATTCTTTTACAAATATATTTTTTTTTTATTTATAATGATGTTTTATATAACAAGGCATACCAATGGATAATGTAGTTAGTTCTATTTTTCGTTTTTTCATCAATGTACCTCTAGAATATTTTAATGAAATAAATTCACGTTCATTTTCTACTTTCCATGAATTTTACTTTAATTAGTAGGAATAATGTATTGATGACGTAGCCATAGAGTGGATTTATACGTTCAATTCATATTTTAAAAAAATGTATTCTAAATCTAATAAGAAGTGTTTTATTGACCTCAAAGATTATGCAAAATTAATGGCTTAAGACAAGCCCTGTATGTCCACTTCTGCTTTTAAGATTCTACCCTTGTTTATTTATGTTCAGAGAATAACCACTGTATGGTTAAATGAGGAATTAATATTCTGGAGTTGTGATTTTAGAAAGAAAATGTTTCATCAAAAATAATATGTTGGGCTGAATTGACAGTAGTGAAGTGTTCAAAGAAATTTAAAAACACGCTTTAGGTTAGTTTTCAGTTTACTTACTCTCTACAACTAAGCTGATTATTTTATTTTGAATGTTTCTAATATTTAATTTTTACTAAGCTATTTTTGTTTTTATTCATTCATTTATATATCCCATCCGTTGTTTTTCAACTTAATCCCATCAGATGGTTGCATAGTAAATATATACTTTTTCATTATTTAATATTTTTCCATATTTTAAAACATGCTCATTAAGTACAAAAGGTTAAAATACACAGTTAAGTAAATTTTTCATGACGAGAAAGTTCATCTTTATTTTATAATCTGATCAAATCATACATAATCATAATGTTACATCTATATATTTTAGCTAGATGAACTAACTACGTAGTATGGTATTTTTGTAATAGGAATGATCCCTAAGTTTTCTGATACAATATATGTATGCCATTTATCAAACAATTTCAATAGGATTTCCTGGATAGATAAATGAATACAAACCATTTTCAGTTTCATTGATAAATTCTTTTCCAACTGAAGAAAGTGACTTGTTACTCAGCTATCTATTCCAAATAATGTTTGTTATTCATTCCTTACTTTTCACCTTTTGAACGAGTTAATACATTTGATAAAATTCATTAACATAATTTATCAAATGAGTGTTCTCAATATTTGACATTCTCCATTTAAATTATAATTCAAATTTTGTAAAATTTAAACATCTGCAATGTATTTTAATATTTTTTTTGTTAAAAAATATATTTAACATAGTATTAATGGTTATTTGGAATATAACTAATAAATTGTTGTCACGTGATTACAATTGCGTCATTGTAAATGCAAGTCCAAAAAAATGTCACATAATAGATTTCCAGCTTGGTTCTCCTGATTTGCTCTTCTTTCAGATAATCTTCCATTGTGTACAATGGATTTTGCCAGTCCCCCCGAACAGAGTGGTATTTGGAAAAAATAATCTTTATTATTTGCTCTTAATTAGGTGTAGCATCTTCAAATTAACAGCCAAAGACATCGATTTTGACTCCTTGAATGAATATTTAAGTTGGTATATACGATACAATTGCAATTTTGTAACGATTGTAATAATTTTATTCTATTTCATATTTTTGTAAAACTTTTTTTATGAGTTGAAATTTCTGTACGGTAATGGTTGAATACAATGAGTCAGAGTAGTAGGACAAATCTATAAAAGGACTACAAACAACATTCACTTGTATGGTTGCTCTCAAAATTATTTATAAAATATCACTTAACTTTACTAAAGCCAATGTACATATTATAGCATTAGCATTTTTTCCACGTACATAGTGGGGGAAATGTCCAACTTATAGACCCATAAAATAAAAGTAAAAGTTTTGTTCTCTCACGGAATAGGAAGAATAGGAGGAAAAATAAACAAAAGCTTGTATCACTTCGGGGAGAATTGACTCGGAAAGCTGAAATCTAGCTGTGGGATTTTAATTGAGTTTGGTCTGGCCTCGTTTGCCTGTGTAGCATTTGCATTATCGACAAAGTGTAATAACCAATTCCTTTTGAAATCCTTGAGCAAGATTCCAGTTATTTTCCTATGTTCATACACTAAGTATTTCAGGAGTTTATAAAATTAAAGAACATTAGTTATTTAAATTCTGCATGATTTACCGATTTACATAAGAAAAAGTGAGAGAAAAATTCCCCTCTTTATTTGTTTATATTTATTGTTATACCTTCAAAAGTACAGAATAAGTCAAAGCGAAATGCGTTGTTTAAGGGATATTTAATTGCAAGATGGACATTAGTAATATTAAAGTATTTTATTTGTTTTTCTTTTATTGAAATTAAACTGTCAGACTTATAAACAAGACTCAGCTCTCTGACATTACTTTGTTATCGTAAAATCTTTTAATTTCTCAATCAAGAACATGCACATGCTCAAAGTCTGATTTTAGAAGCTCATCTTTCCATAAATCACCATGAACTGATTCTTCTTCCGAATGTTGTTATAAGAAGAAGATTCAGATCTATTTATCTTGTAGTTATAATTTCATTAATTACTACAGTACGTCACAATGTAGAATACCTTATACGACCACTTTGTTAATTACTCTTTAGTGTAGTGTAGCGAACCTTCTCATGTCAGATAGCGTAATAATATTCATTAGGCCTGAATCAATGGTTTTTGGCCATCCTTTAAATTGTGTGTGGCTATTAAACATTATTTTCTCACAATTATTTTTGTTAGTTTTTTTTATTAAATAGTTTTTTAATTAGCATAATACGTGTTGGTACATATACAATACAAGTAAACGTCACACAACACACATTTATTACAATATAAGCGCAAAATGCACAAATATATAACAATACAAGCACAAAATGCACAAATATTATGGTGATCGATTTCGGTGAACCACGGTCACCTTCCTCAGACCAGAGGGATTCACAAAAGAATCTGAGTACCTTTTGTGAATCCCCTGAGTACCTTTTAACTTAGTATTGCCTGAAGATCTTGAATATTTTTCTTTTTTCTTTACTCCAATATATATTTCGCCACTAGGTGTGGCATCTTCAAGGAGATATTCTTTTGTGAATCCCTCTGGTCTGAGGAAGGTGAGCGTGGTTCACCGAAATCGATCACCATAATATTTGAGCATTTTGTGCTTGTATTGTTATATATTTGTGCATTTTGCGCTTATATTGTAATAAATTTGTGTTGTGTGACGTTTACTTGTACTTTTTTTTATTCTGTTACATCAATCTCTATAGATGTATATTTTAGTGGAACAGTGAAGACGTACTAACTAAAGCATCATTTTTAATCTTGTCACGTTTAAAAGATAATCTACTACTATTTTCTCTAATGTAGAGTAGATATCACTGGTACTAAATTGACATGAGGAGAATGAGTTATGTTATTTATGATAACCTTAGATTTCAAATGTTTACCAGTACGCTTGAGTTTTTCCCAAATGATTGTAGTTAGCGTCTGAACGCAAATGGTGGAATACAATACATTAACAAATTTGTAAACATAGAAATATTACCTATGATATGATTAAGAAAATCATTATATCACATAGCACATAGCACACTGTTTTCATGATTAAAGTAGAAACTATAATTACTATGCATTCAGTTCTTTACTTCCATAGACCGAATTAAATACCAAACTCAATAACAAAGTTAGTCTATAAATTTAATTTGATAGTTTGCAATAGACCGACAGTAATAAGTTCCAAGTGAAAGAGAAAGAAATATGCAAATGCAATGTTTAAGTATTTTTTCAACAATCTTAAATGTTTAACATTTTTTACTTTTTCAAGCAAAGTTCAAACAGCCTTTAGAAATAACAAGAAAGAGGATAATGAAGCATAAACCGTAATATATTGATTTCAAAGTAGTCCGTACTAAACAAGTCCTGTTCTTCATGACTACAGATGCTTTTATGCCATGTCTTATCCTCTATGTATAATTAAAGGCTACAATAACATGTGCTGTTACTGGAATTTCAATTTAGTCCAGACGGTAACAGTACGGTTTACGGGGACAGGAATAGCGAACGTTAATCTTAGTGGCATAGCCTGCAAACACTGTGCCTATGAATACATCCATACGAATTCACCCAACGCTGCATGATGTAGTGACATAGTATCACTCCCGGTGCACTGTAGTGACTGAAAATACCCGTCGAACATCCCGCTCTTTGTTCTTTCTTTTTCAAAGAATTTGTATTTCTCATTATTTATTTTAAACCACGATTAAAAGAATATTAGTTCCATAATTATTTAGTATATCAAACATTGACTAGATATGGTTAACATTTGTAATCATCTCAAACAAGCTTTGTCTCAAAGTCATGTGCTTCGTTACCAGATGGATGGTGGACCATACTCTGTGTCTAATCTTGTCCATGACTGATGTTGCACTTCAAACGACGTTGAAGATGGAAGATCCTGCGAACTGTAGAGAATGCTGCTAAGAACGTTTTGGCTCTGATCCGATCTCATACGTCTATCTTATATCCAACAAAGGCTGACAATGACTGTGGTTCACTTAGTTCTCTTGTACGATGCGGAAGTCCTGGCGTTTCCCTTAACTCTCGTAAGTCCAATTTAATTACACATTAAGGATGGCTTCTATCTGTGGCACTCGTCTAACTGACATATCATTGAGGTTATACCAATCAACCCTATTTACAAGGATTGGTGCTAGAGTGAATTAAAATCAAAAGAATGGCCTGATTTTAAATAAATTATTAGAATATTTATTAGAAATAAGGGCTTTACCTAAACGTATTGGACATTAAAATACTTAAAAAAAGAAGGAAGATTACGAAAATGTATCATAAATGTTCAATATGTCCTCCATTTGCAGCACGGATGACATCTAGTCAATAGCTAAATTCGTCCCAAACTGTGCTTACGGTGTCCATAATAAATTCAGCTATTGACTAGATGTTATCCGTGCTGCAAATGGAGGACATATTGAACATTTTTGATACATTTTCGTAAACTTCATTCTTTTGTGAGTATTTTAATGTCCAATGTGTTTGGGTTACAGCATACAGTCCTATTACAAATCGGGTTATTCTTTTTGAAACACACTGTACTTTGTCAACTGAGGGAAAGAGGGAATAGAATCGATCAGGAGAAGAATTATGTCAGGGGTTGTGAGATGAAGAAGAGAGACTTTGTTAGTGTTGGAGTTGTGTTGAGATTGGGTATAACGTCACCTGATCTTACCTGCACATTCGGCAAGTCTCAGCCAAGTGAGAGCACTGTGTTGACGTAGTCAACAATGGACGTAGCACTTTATTCAATTAATTCTATCAGGTAGCATGATATTCTCCAGGGTTCGAGGGAGGTGATTGTAAGCTTCACCCTGACGACATCGTTACGCCTAGGGTTTAAGGGAGGAAACGTGGGCGTGGGTGGTGGTTGATTCATTACACTCAAACAGTGTTGAGGCGAAGACAGACTCTTTCTTTCACTTTAAAGGCCTGCTTTATAAAATCAGTTCCGAAAGCCAATGCAGTCATTTGTGAGGGCTTACAACTGAAAATCTTAGTCAAAAGGTGATAGGTAAGTGTCTCATGTTAATAAAAATAAAATGAATAATGAAAAACCCCTTTATTTTATAAGATGACTCTAGGTAGTCATCTTATAAACCTCCTTATCAAAAATTAACAAAATAATAAACTAAATAAAATTAAAGCATTACTATTAACACAATAAAAAAGCCACTGAAAAAAATATTTAACTATAAATCAGAAGTCTCAATATAAATAAACTATAATAACTATGACAAATCATAACTAATAAATCACTATCAATAAAGCAAAATACAATTATTTAAAAACATAATCATAAATCACTCATTCATACCACCCGCAACCCATGACCACCATTAGCACCCACCCAGTATACTGGTACCCCAAAACTAGGTACTGTATCTCCGCCCTGAAGAAAGGGTCCTCACCCATAATTTTTATTTTGCAAGGAAGCATAGGCTTATACTTCAAAAATAAAAATCGGCTCCCAAATACAGTAAAATATCTCAGGGCACAGGGCAGTGCGATGATTTGGTCCTAATAGTAAACATGCTCTTTGATTGATTAGTGTTTCTAACGTTAATCTTAGAAATGAACTTGAAAGGTTCGGCCAGATAGCTTGCAGTTATATTATTCATAACTTCATGAAGCAGGGTAAGTGTGTGATACCTATCGAAGCTCTTTTAACTTCGAAACAGATATGTGAGTACAATATTTTGTTACGTGATCTTAACGACGAAAGTTAAAAATAAATTTATTGCATTAACTTTGTGATAACTGAAGTTCGTTAGCTTAACAGTCATATAATTAATAACGATGTCACAGTAGTTAAAGTGCGGAAGAATAAGAGTCTTAACCAACATCAATTTTATTGCATGAAAGTACACCGCTTCAAACTGTGGGTACCAGCAAAAACTAAGTTACTTGTTACAGTAACTTGATCAGTCCAACCTAATGTTATGTGAATAGTAAGACCAAGATTCTTAACTTTATCACAGAAGTATAATGTCAAGTTATACTTCTTATTTTCTGAAAAATGTTACTGTCAACATAAGGTAACAGTCTAGGATGTCCAATTAAAATCGTTTGATAGTTAGAGTGTTGTATAGCAGAATTTATATCGTTAATGTAGAGAGAAAACAGAGGAGGTCCCAAGACAGACTCTGGGGAACACCACGTAACACTGCCTAAGGCCAGAGAGATAGGACTGAGCATAAGACACACAAATATCACAAAAACTTAAGTTTTTAAATTGTATTAAACGAAGAGAATGATAAATACAATAGAAAGACTTTGAAAAGTCGAAACGTTTTAAAATTCTGGGTTGTTCACTGTCCATAGCTTGACGGATGTCTTCAGTAATTTTTATGAGAGCGGTAGTAGTGCTATGGTTAGAGCAAAAATCAAACTAACTATAATTGAAAATAAATTTACTACTCTCCAAGTAATTATAAAACTGCTGATAATATATTCTTACAAAACATTTAGACAGAGCAGGAAGTATACTTATGGGCCGAAAATCTGAAGGAGATAAGGGTAAAGACAAAATTATAGCTGATTTCCACATACTTCATTAGCAAATGTAATAGAGAATAAAGATAAATTTAAAATAGCAGTTATTGTAGGAAGTGTAGCAAGTAAATTATTAAAAAAAAATCTAATTGAAATATTATCCGACCCAATAGTATTACTAGTAGTTTTTATAATAACCTTCAAAACCTCTCCTTCAGTTTCTGGAAAGAAGTTGAACTGGTGGGTAGGCCTAGTTCGTGGTATTGAATGGAGATGATTGAAAAAGTCCCGAAGTTATCATATATTAACATAAATGGTTACAAATTAGTCATTCATTTCACTAATATTGATAGTAACTGGAGTTAAAGTACCTGATTTACGAAGGCCAAAATAACGAAGAAGCATTGAGATTATTTAGCTAAAATGGAGTGAATATTGCTTTATCGTTACTAAAACTGGTAATAGTAAAATAAACATAACCTTAAAAGATGATTGATAGCAGTAAATTTAAATTCAAATATTCTCATATACACTATATTTAAACTGGAAAAACTACACATGTTCAAGTGTATTTAACTTTTCAAAATTACTTTCAGGACCACTACTCTTTTCTTCATTGGTATGTAAAAATTCGTAAATTTTTAACCCAAAAGACAAGCAATTGTATATTTTATTCATTCCCGTAACTTATATAATAAATTAATCACTATATGTTAATATTAAATATGTAGATATTAATATTAAATATATGATTAATTTAACATTTATTCAGGGTCACATTTTTGAATAAGCTCATTTCAATAAAAAGTAATATATGTTAGTGTCTTATCAGAAATGAAAATGATGTTTAATTCGTGATTTCTACATGTAATGGAGAATAATGTGTCACAGCTTTCTTCTCTACTCACTTGAGATGTTTTATTTGCTAGGCAAACTACTCTAGCGATTATGTAAACTACCGTGAAGGCAGAGTGCACTTCGCAGAATGCATTTGGCCAAGTTCCTGCCAACAATTCTCCTGATCAGATTACTTCTGACACTCGTCCTTATGTCCTGACCGAAAAACAAAATATTTTAATGGCATTTAAAACATTTTTTTGTAGAAACTAAATTTAATTTTTTAAATACTTTTTTATCATTTATATATTTTTATTTATATCTGTGTAACGGTTTTGTCGTAGTTGTTGAATATTTGCAAGTACTTGAATTATTTCTCTACTAAATATGATACTGTTTTTATCCCTCAATAATTGTAGTTGTTTTTATCATTATTTAATTTAAAGCTTCGTCTGATTCCATGTCGCTTTTTTAAGAATTAAATGGCATGTATTCTATCTATTTATTATTTTATGTATATAAAATTAACTATTTTTTCACAACAAAAACGTTTGGTTCAATGCATTTTTTATAATCAAACTTCATGTACAAACAAACCAAACTTATTCAGTCTTAACAAAAATGTCGACATTCGAATAGTTCCTTTATTACATAGAACAATGATGTTTCCTTACAACGCACTTCCGGGAATTAGTAAAATAAAAATAGAGTTGAAATAATCTAGCAAACAAAATATTGCATTACTTCAAATACTGTTATTTTCTGACCTTTGAAAAGTAAAATTATTTTTACAAATTATTAGTACTGCATGATACAGAATGAATTAACCATATTTTTTAGGTTTTTTCTCTTGAAAATAACTGCATGATGATCTTCCGTAAGTAATTGTTAGCACATTATTTGGAATATATATATGATTCTTAAACATTATTTGAAGATAGCTCTGCTGCCACTTAAAAAGTACGCTGACAAATATAGGTTATCACTCAATTTATATTTAAAATAAAAATGTGTAAAGTTCATTTGCTTATAAATTACTTGTTTATTTTAATAAAAATACTTGTTCCAACTATTATTAGTTGTATACTCCTCTATTTCTACAAAATCAATTTCGTATAGTCAAACACAAACTGGATGAAAATCAGTTCATTCTCCAGTTGATACTTCTGTGAACAACATGAGAAGACTTATGTATAGTAAAAACTTTTTGTAAAAGGCTCCACATTTTTGATAGCAAAATGAGGCACGAATCAGCAGCAGTTAATTAAATACTAAGCATGTTCTTGTATAACATTTTATTAGCTCATTTTGTTTCATTATAGAAAGATTTTACATTTACATTCAGTTTTTGTACACTTTTATAGAAATTATTATATTAGCCCATATTATATACGTTTTATAATATTATTTACTGATATTTTATAAAATTATCTCTCTTTGACAAAAATAAAATCATTTTCACGAGGTTTTAAGATAACTTCTTATAGTGATCAGCTGATAGTTTTAATTATGTATTAATTTATTAAAATTGTTAAAAACTTAAATATAAATCTAAATTATTAGAGTTATATGAATCATGATAAGATAGTGAGTAATCTGGTGCCATCAATGTTCGTTTACGTATGGAAGTAGTTTAGCTATGGGGGTGAAGGTATTGGCTTGCGACTAAGCCTGGGGTTCGATTCGCGGCTGTGACCACTAACAGGTTTTACCCCTGAGCCACTCCCGTGGCTCGGAAGTCACGTTAAGTCGTTGGTCCAACGAGCCTATAAAATAAAAATGGCCTCTTATAAGCAGGTGAGGGGAACTCTGTCTTCATTAGGCATCTCTCCCCACTATAATCCATAAAATACCTAATTATTATTTTTCTATATATGAATATAATAAAATTAGAAACATACCCACTACATACGTGAAAAAAAAACATTTACGTATTTATAAAGATTTTAGTACTACACGGTTTTTGAAAAGTACTGTAAAAACATTTATATTGCAAACGTTGTTGCAATTACCTATGCATGACTATAGGTATTCTGGCAGTAATGAGATGGAACATTACGTACAAATAGTTAAGTAGCCTTTTAATTAGCATAATACTTGTTGGCACAGCAAAGGTAACTTGTACTGAAAATAGTTAAACATATATAACTATATATCTAAATAAATAAACAAGCTTATTTAAAAAAAAAAATTATTTATTTATTTTTATTGAATAAAAATAAAAATTATAATTATTTTTGATTTATTTATTAAATCAGCACAAAACTAAAACATAATATACTATACATTTTTTTTAACTATTATGGCTCTTTTTATGAGAAGAGAAACTCAACAAAAGCATATCCAATTAAATGAGGAAGTGTAGTGAAAAACATATATTTTAATTAGTAATTTTAAATGAATCTGGTATTGCAAGAATCTCACTCCTTGTAAACGAATACATTTAGTTATAATTTTTAAAATTTATGTTGGTCCTTTCCAACGAGTCAGTGTTTTACAACTATTCGACGTTCCGAGAGGTATTAAACTCCTCTCATTTTAAAGTGGCCAAAAAACTTACTTTAATTAACTATTAATAATAAAAGAAAGAAAGGTCTGAAGAAAAGGCCTTGCCACAATGCTTTCTACAAACTTATATTTTCTACTTTAAAAAGTATATACAGAGCAATAACAAACTTTCTAATAAATACAAAAAAAAATTCAAAAAATACAAAGTTCTAAAAATGAAGAAACAAAATCAAATTAGCATTGCAAAAAACAATAAAAAAAAAAAAAAAACACACCAAAAACGGCCATAAAAGTGCATCTAGTTGAAAGGGTCGTCTGTCATGCCTCCCAGCAACCATAGCCTGGAGGCAGGTGCAGCGTTTTTCTATGATTTGGGTGGTTTTTTTCTAATTTGTTATTGGCATTTTGTTTTTTTGTGTATGCATTTTTAAAGTAGAACATCTAATAGGTTAAATATGTAGAAAATATTGTGACAATACCTATTTCTCAGGCTTTTTTTAATTTTTAATATTAATGTAAGAACACTTATGCCAATTGAAAACGAAAGGAGTTTCTTACACTCGAAAATTCAGGTAGTTATAAAACATTGACGCGTTGCTAAAGTCTAGTAAAAATTTAATAATTACAATATATCCAACGATGCAATAAAATTCAAACAAATAAAGATCGTTTTAATAATGTAGTTTTAGTAAGCGTGCAAGTCTGTACCAGTAGTCTGATTAGCCGAATTGTAGGCAAGGAACTTATTCAACGGCCTTGCCCGGGGGGTTGGGATGGCAAGCAACATCGAACGTGGCTGTCCCTTGGCTGGGTGACGGGTGAGCGATTCCGTCCATGCACGTAATCCACCTGCTTGGTCACAAGTGTTGGTTCGGAATTACCTTTAAGCCATTGGGCTCCATTTACTCTCGCAAGTACCGTTGTCACGACGCGCAACTTAACGGGTCGAAAATGAGTTTGATCAGGCACTCGCCGTGTACCGCATCATAAGAACATCAAATATAAGTGAAACTGTATTACAAATGTACATATCATGAGCTTAGAGTTGTAATTAATATGAAATGATGATAACATCTAAAACACAGTGAACGTCATAGCTAAGAGTGCAACAATATTCTAAAAATAAACATGCAATAACTGTTTCATACCCAGTACGCAATTATTATGAAGGTAACCCTTGTTATTCCAACCAACCCGAGAATGTGACTGGCACACCCGCCGAAATGGGCTGGAGTGTACATATAACATAATGCAATGTAAAGAGATGCTGAGAGTGGATATTTGGTGGAACAAATATATTTTACACCTCTTCTACAGATCTAGCAAATATTTACAGTATTTTAAAGATTACTAGGTTTGTGATAAACAAATTTTAATTTGTGAAAAAACTGGGTACCAGGAATTCATTTCCAAATATGGTGAGCACAAATGTTTTTCGTTTATTCTACAATGAGTCATTATATCCGGAAAAGTAATTTTTGTAAAAAGTTCTAAATATTCAGAAACACGTTTCTGATACTACCCAAGAAATTTTCAGATTTTGTCCGAGGTAAACAAATTTGAGTTACTTGCTAAACTAGAGGCCAGCTAGGCCGAAAACTTTGGCCCAGAGCCTCGCCGCTCTCCCGACAAACAGAAAATGTTTCCCCTGATAAATATTGTTTGGTAAAATGTAGTCTAAAACACTTTTTTGACACAACCGGAGAAATTTTAAGATATTGTACGAGGTGACCAAATTTGAGTTACTAGCTAAATTAGAGGCCGGCCAGGCCGAAAACTTTGACCCAGAGCCTCACCGCTCACCGGCCAAACAGAAAATGTTTCCCTGAAGAATGTTTTTTGTAAAATGTTCTAAATAGTTTGAAACACATTTCTAAAACTACCGTAGAAATTTTCAAATTTTGTCCGAAGTGAACGAATTTGCGTTACTTGCTAAACTAGAGATCGGCCAGGCCGAAAACTTTGGCCCAGAGCCTCGCCGCTCGCCGGCCAAACAGAAATTGTTCACCCTGAAAATATTTTATGGTTAAGTGTTCTCAATAGTTGGAAACACATTTGTGACACTACCATTTTAAGATATTGTACGAGGTGACCAAATTTGAGTTACTAGCTAAACTAGAGGCCGGCTAGGCCGAAAACTTTTGCCCAGAGAATCGCCGCTCACCCGCCAAACAGAAAACATTTCCCCTAAAAAATATATATTTTTAAATGTTCTAAATAGTCCATAACACATTTCTAAAACTTCCATAGGAATTTTTAGATTTTGTCCGAGATGACTGAATTCAAGTTACTTTCTAAACTAGAAATCGCCCTGACCGAAAACTTTGGCTCAGGGCCTCGCCGTTCGCCCGCCAAACAGAAAACTTATCCCTTGAAAAAAAAATGTATTGGTAAAATGTTCTAAATAGTCTGAAACACATTTCTGGCACTACCGGAGAAATTTTAATATTTTGCCCGAAGTGAACAGATTTGAGTTACTTTCTAAAATAGAAGAAGGCTAGGCCGAAAACTTTGGCGGGGAGCTTCGCCACTCGCTCGCCAAACAGAAAATTTTTCTCCGGTAAAATATTTTTTTGGCAAAATGTTGTAAATGGTCCGAAACACATTTCTGACACTACTGGATAAATTTTCAGATTTTGTCCACGGTGACCAAATTAGAGTTATTTCCTGAAATTGTTCTAACACTTCCTGAGGAAGTGCTATAGCAAGAATCTTTACGTATTCAGGGGTATAGCCCTAAGCGAAGGTGAAATATGGCTTTAACCTAAAAATCACCCCTTTGTCCGAGAAAAATTAAAATTTTTCTTTTTGGTGATTTTTTTGATTTTTTATACCTTTTGGACATGGGCCGGGATTTAGAAAATTTTTAGGCAAAAAATGAAAAGAGACCAAAACTGTCTGTTTGGCCGAGAAACATAAAAATTTTGCTTGTACGTAAGTTTTTGCGTTTAAGCACACATTTTGGTCATCGGCCGGGCCTTAGAAAATGTTCGGCCATAAACTTAAAAGTGACCTTATCAGGCCAAAAGTCCGGCTAGGGCCCAGATATACATATTTATAAAGGAAATAATATTTATTTCTTGTATTATACTGATTACTGGTGAAACATATTGGTTAGAACAGTAATACTACAATTTTACTTTTACAATCATTAAACTATCAGAATAACATAGTCAATATTGGTAGGACAAAAGTAAAATGATTAACAGAACCCTAAAAATGTGTTAAAAATGCTTTTTTTTTAACTTATGATACATTTTTAACCTCTCAAAATATTTGGAGGCTTAACTGTTTAGTTGGTGAAACTTAACTAAATTTAGTTAAGTTAGTTAGTTAACTTATTAAACAGTATAGGCTATTAAATAGAAGGCAAATAAGGTTTAGTAGCCACAACATACTAGGACAATAATACAACTAATAATAACAATAAATAATGTAAAGTATTTGTTATCAAGTGTTTGTGCGAGAAAATTATATTTACATTAAGCCATCCCAAATTTGTTCCAAGTGTTTCCAATTATACTGAGATAAGTAAATGAAATACTCTGTTTTAAATGTTCAGACGTTAAAAAATCCTATCTCAATCCTGTTCATAATTGTCATTATTATGTTACTGGTAAGAATTCGATATTTACAAATTTAGAATATAAGATCAATCTAGGAGAATTTGAGAGTAATACTAATTTTTTTTTTTTTTACTATACTAAATAAATAAACCTTGTCATAAACTGTGACAGTAAAAGAAAAACACAGAAAATGTTAACCGAACACTTTTCAAATATAAGGGGAAAGTTACAAGGGTTCTGCAGTTATATAAACTCTTGAATAACAAGAATACCGCCACGCCATAAAAACAACAAAAAAGCGACACAAACTTAACTGACAACAAACCTATAAAGTTGTTACTTTACAAATCATATTTCATGAGTTATGTCGACTATAAAACCCATTTCGCATTTTGTAATATTCATAAACTAAAATGCTCCTATTTATTTTGATAATATTATATTACTTAATAAATAATATTATAGGGAATAAATACAAAATACCGAAAGAGGGAAAAGCATGTTTTATTACCTTTACTATCACGATGCAATATTATAAATCATCTGGCTTATAAATATTTTATTCTAAAAGAAAAACTGAAAAGAATTTCAATATAACTCAAATTAAAAGCTTTAATTATAATATACTTAACATTTATTCATATAAATAAAATTAGGGGCCGTAATATATTGACTAATCTAGCAAATTGATGGTAAAATACAACAGTAAATTTGTTTTTAATAATTATTTTTATCATTAAATTTAGGAAAAAGCACATATAATAACTTCGGAATCAAATTTTATATAATACATTCATACAAACTAAAAGTCACACTAATAGTTTACACAAAGTAGCTAAACACCACACAACGTAAATATATAAATAATAAACGAACAAACACGTACAAAATATTACGAAGATCTATTTAGCAAACAGCGTTTAGGATTCTAGAGCCAGAGAGATGCAGAAAAGAAATCATTATAATTTGGCAAAACGGTAATATCTTAATGGTTTTGTACGTACATTGTGATGAACAAAAACGAAATGATTATGCTATGTGGCGTTCACTTGTTTTGTATCTCTACCAACACTCAATGAGCTAAACAGTAAAATAATACTATATGTAAATAAACATCTAATTGCCTTATTTAAGTGCCCTTTGTCAATACACAAATAGTATGTATTAAACCGAAATGGTATGAAGACGTACCTCTTTTCGCTAAAATTGTTATTACTATTATATTCTATCTGACACAAGTTTTATATTTATATTTTACATTTTATTTATATATCGTTACATTTTATATTTTATCGAGTAAGTAATAATGATTAGATCTGTTAAGTACAAAGGTTAAAATTCTCCATTCTCATTAGGAAACCCCATTACAAGTACATTATATAATTAAATAAGAAATAAAACGTATACTATCTCTTAAAATTAGGCAAGTTATTTTGCAAACACAATTAAAGAAGTCAATTGAAGTGCGATGATTTTTTGTAGTAGCTTTTATATCAAGAAAAACTTTCCTTATAATAACATATCCTTATAGTTTATCAACCGAATTTATTGGATGCTAGTTTTAAAAATCTTGTTGATTTCTTGGAAGAAACTACTTATTTTCATTTAAGAATTTCAAAATAATATTCATTGTAGAATCATTAAACCACATTATAAAGTTAAATTTATTCATTCTAAATGCATTATATTTAAATATATAAGAAACATTTTTTATTTGCTATTAAATTGTTTTTCTAAAGCAGGATACTTGTGATTTCTGTTTTAGACACTCTACTAAACACTCACCAAATAACATTTCATGTTATCAGGGATATACCATGAGTATATTCAAAGTTTATTAAATAAAGAAATAACAAATCTATCATGTCAGAGACTCAGTTAATAGGGAATCAATGCCAGGAATAAAAAAAAATTGCAAAACACAATTACCTACAGCTAAAGTTGAATCAGTACAACGGAACATGTCATAAAAAAATAAAAATAATAAATAAATAAAACATACTTAAGGAATGCGTATATTTATATCTGTATTTCAAAGTTAACTTCAGTTAAGTTGGTTAAGTTATACTAGTATACAAACTAACGTTAATTGAAAATGCGATTATTAAATTAAAAATTGTCCTATGACACGTATTTGTAATGGTTCTTTACAAATATAAACAAATTTATCCCTCAATAATGTTGACATAAAAATTCTATTCCCAATAATTAACTGAACAACGTTAATTTGAACATCTTAGTGATTTGATGCCAACAAAGATAAGATTTTACTTAACGTTAGTGGCTTTGATTAAGATAAAAACTTATTTTACTATATTGCGCTTAAATTATTTAATTTAAGTATTTTATTGACGTTTGATCATAAATAAATAATAGTCTCTTAACCACATATTGATCAATTCCTGTAATTGAAATGTATTTATAACATTCAGAAACTTGTTTCAATAATCATTTTAAACAGGAACACCAGTTAGTAATATAAACTAATAATCTTTTTTTTTCCAAAAAAACACAAAATTACAAATTTGCAAACAATACAATAAATATAATATCTAATACTAAGATTTTTGTGGCATAACATATGCCTTGTGCTCAGGCTGACCAAAGAATACACAGTATTGAACAGAATTTAATTCACTTACTATCAACAAAAATACTAGACAAAAGTTAAGTAAGAATAAAGTGTTTTTACCTGATCAGTAATTAAAGGTTGTGTTTTTGGAAAATTAATCCTCCAAGGCAAGGCCTGTTTGGAGGAAATATATAAAATAATTATTCAATTTGTTGCAGTCTATGTAATAGGAATTTAAATATATAGTAACGTAAGGCTTTATTGTATAATTTACGGCTTTTACGAAATTTACTGTAACTCCCATTTATAAAATACATTAATTTTACCCAAGCATATTTATTAACAAAAAGTAAAAAAAGAAAAAACACTTTATTGTAGACCACATTCAAGAATACGATTTTATGGAGTAAATATAATATAAATACCTTATGATCTTATACTAAAACACATGTAAACAAAAACATAAAAACATATTTACATCAACACATATAAATTCTTACTCACAAACATAAAGAACATTAACTATTATGCTGTTACTAAATATTGATTCATTTAAAATATAAACTCACACCCGAGTTGTTCTTCAGAACCGTTTGGATCTTTTGAACTGCCATCTAAACGAATCTGAACATCATAACGCAAAAAGTAGGGATTAGCATAAATTTGCCACTATGTAATTTAACTTTTTAAATTAGAATGGAAAGTAATTTGGCCATAAAACTCTTCAAACGTCTTTATTCGTCAACAGTTTTACTTGATAACATTTTAATTTCTGCCTATTGATAAGTACTTAAATCCAGCTTGTTACATGTTATAAAAATAGCTTATAGTCAATAAAAAGTTCAGGAACAGTGGTTTGAAAAGTCAAGCAAATAGTTTAATCATAGAGGTAAAATATCGATCACACCTAAGAAACTATAAGATGATTATGTGTTTATGATGCTTTGTTAACAAGCATTTTCCTAAATATATCTTAACTTAAATTATTACGGCTAACATAAACTAATGTCCCCATACTAGAATGTTAAGTACATTTTCTTGATAAATAATTCAATAATTTTCATATTTTTAATAATGCAATACACTGTATCAAATTAGCGTATATTAAGATAACATGAAATACTGTCCATAAAACATTAAATTAAAGATAAGTTTAGTAAATGTTTGGGATGAGAAATCCAGGCCAGCTGACAAGCTGAAAATGTGGGTCAGTTCATAATAGCATGTTATAAACGCTGACGCACCAACGACGAGAATGCGAAGTAAACAGCCTTGTTTTCACCCAACACCAACGACAAGAATAAGAAGTAAACAGCCTTGTTTTCTCCAACACCAATGATGAGATTGGGAAGTAAACAGCCTTGTTTTCACCCAACATCAACGACAAGAATAAGAAGTAAACAGCCTTATTTTCTCCAACACCAATGACGAGATTGGGAAGTAAACAGCCTTATTTTCCCCCAACACCAACGACGAGAATAAGAAGTAAACAGCCTTATTTTCTCCAACACCAATGACGAGATTGGGAAGTAAACAGCCTTATTTTCCCCCAACACCAACGACGAGAATGAGAAGTAAACAGCCTTATTTTTTCCAACACCAATGACGAGATTGGGAAGTAAACAGCCTTATTTTCTCCAACACCAATGACGAGATTGGGAAGTAAACAGCCTTATTTTCCCCCAACACCAACGACGAGAATGAGAAGTAAACAGCCTTATTTTCTCCAACACCAATGACGAGATTGGGAAGTAAACAGCCTTATTTTCCCCCAACACCAACGACGAGAATGAGAAGTAAACAGCCTTATTTTCTCCAACACCAACGACGAGAATGAGAAGTAAACAGCCTTATTTTCTCCAACACCAATGACGAGATTGGGAAGTAAACAGCCTTATTTTCTCCAACACCAATGACGAGATTGGGAAGTAAACAGCCTTATTTTCCCCCAACACCAACGACGAGAATGAGAAGTAAACAGCCTTATTTTCTCCAACACCAATGACGAGATTGGGAAGTAAACAGCCTTATTTTCTCCAACACCAATGACGAGATTGGGAAGTAAACAGCCTTATTTTCCCCCAACACCAACGACGAGAATGAGAAGTAAACAGCCTTATTTTCCCCCAACACCAAATCAAGAGACGGACAGTCCTATCGAAAGTTGGCTATATTTTGTCATTCTTTTATGAGACGATATTAGATAATAGACTGAAATTATCACTAAATGAACAATGTGGTATTGTTTAACTCTTGAAAAAGCACAGAAAAATGTCAAAAACTAATGATAATAGACTGTTGTCACAAAAAAAGTCTGAATCAAAATAGCGTGAACATTTAGATTTACCAATAAAACTCATATGGCGCACCTACTTTTGTAACTTTTTATTATCAAATATTTTCTCTCCTCTCAAATCAGAATGCAAGTTGAAAAACATTTCCGTGAACATATTTCTGTTGTGAATTGATATATGATATATCCACCAGAAAATATACCCAACAGACGATCTTCCTTGCTGGTAACATGAATTCCATGAATGGTCCGTAGTGGCTCAGTGGCAAAGGCTTCGGACTGTGGAGGGCTTTGTTCAAGGTTCGAATCCCCACTGAGCCAACGGTCATTACATTAGTCGTTGAATAAAGTTCACGCACAGGCCTGTAGGCCCACGTGAAATGGCGAGTGAAGTTAAAAAAAAATGGTATAACGTATTAAGGTATACAACAAATTATTGTCAAGTTTTTAATAGAACCTTGTACAGTGGTTTTAAAAGTCAAGTAAATAATTCAATCATAGAGGTAAACTATTGATCACGCATTATGAACATATACGGTGATTATCAAAACATTTTTAAACTAAACCAAGTATGGATTCAAATTACTAGCTATTTAACGAGAATATATATTTTCCGGTGACAACCGCATCAAAGTGCTATGTATATTATTTACAAAGTAACCAGACGTTTCACCCATACTGTGATGTGGCATCTTCATGGTATCTCTGAGGCATCCGCAGTCTCAGAGATGCAGGAATCACTGAGGATGCCACACCACAGTATGGGTGAAACGTCTGGTTACTTTTAAATAATGTACATCTTGACGCGGTTGTCACCGGAAAATATAGATTCTAGTTATGACACCGGCCACTTAAGCCTAAGTTCTAGGATACTAGTTCTTTACTTCACTTTCAATTCTATATTTTCATATAATGTTCAATAAATTAATACATTTGGATCTTTTGTAATAGTAATATTGTTTTACTTAAAATAAAAATCATCACTTTTCAAATTAAAAGATGAAATTTTATCATAAACTTAAAAGAATCAACACAGACAGTTCATTTCATCTTAATGTTAGTTAAACTTGAAATTTGTACATATAACTTGAAAAATCACATTAGGAAGAAAATAAAGCATTTATTTTGTATTCAAATAACTGTTATATTTAGCTATTTTTAGCTCCTAAAATAGTCGGCTGCTTTTGCTGTTTTATGATGTGGTCATCATAATTGTATTAAAATGGGAAATGGTTTTTACTTGGTAAGAAATAAAACAAATTACTAAAACTAATAAATCAAATGTAAAAATAACTTAAATAAGAAATATATGATGTTAGGAAACAGAAGTATTAGTTTAGATAGCTGATGTGGGAGTCAGCATGAATGGGGGGGGGGGGCTGGAGTCGGCTCCAGTTTATCTGATCCTCCCACAAGTCCACGTCAGAACAGAACACTGGTAGTTCCAAGATCGAAACCACATCCTGGTAGTCAGGACACACCATTTTTACTATTAAATTACCCCTAAATTCCTATTATTTCTGATACAAGAGAAATTATTTTACAGAAATTATCAGAGTTAAGTGGTTCATCACTTTATATTATAGTTTACACTTCTAACATGTCAATATATCCAACACTATTTTTAAACAAATTATACGACGAATTCAGAATAAAACATTTTAATTTAAAGCATACTTTTACCAGCATAATTACGAAAAATCATACAGAGTAGAAACATTAACATTTAGATGAGACAGAAAATGATCAAGATCTCATGAATATAGTAATTATTAACGTCGTGGACTCATTTAGCAGTGTTTGCGTAATGTTGGTACGCGAGAGGGTTTCTGATTGAATGAAGATTTTTCAAACCACGAAAAAAATAAAGACATATGTTGTCAAATTAAGAAATGTATTCTTTTAAGGAGGATAATTTAACTTTTTAACTGTTATTAGTACTGCAGCATAACAGATTGCAATAAATAAACTAGAATAATGGTGTATGCTTCCGCTAAATGTATGTGCTTCCGTTAATGTCTGTGCTTCCGTTAATGTATGTGCTTCCGTTAATGTCTGTGCTCCCGTTAATGTATGTGCTTCCACTAAATGTTTGTGCTTCCGTTAATGTCTGTGCTTCCACTAAATGTTTGTGCTTCCGCTAAATGTCTGTGCTTCCGTTCATGTCTGTGCTTCCGTTAATATCTGTGCTTCCGTTAATGTCTGTGCTTCCGTTAATGTCTGTGCTTCCATTAATGTCTGTGCTTCCGTTAATGTCTGTGCTTCCGTTAATGTCTGTGCTTCCACTAAATATTTGTGCTTCCGTTAATGTTTGTGCTTCCACTAAATGTTTGTGCTTCCGCTAAATGTCTGTGCTTCCGTTCATGTCTGTGCTTCCGTTAATGTCTGTGATTCCGTTAATGTCTGTGCTTCCGTTAATGTCTGTGCTTCCATTATAGGTACGCAAAGTCAATGAAGAAGCCATAGGTAGTACCCTAATACTAAAATGTTGGGAACTATAGATTTAGGCTATTAAAATATTTTGAAGTTTTAGTTCATAAAACAATATCGAAATAAATATTTAAATACCTAATCATAAAATATAACTAAAATATACATTGTCACTAACCTTTACGGAAACAAAGGTACAGAATGTGGAATACTAACTTTCAAAATAATACCTTTTGAATATTAGTATAAGATTAAATACCTTAGGATATTGAGTATTATATAATATAATAGTAAAATAATACCTTAGGAATACTACCTCAATAACTTTTTGAAGTAAACTATTAAAAGGACTTTTAAAATCACGACGTGTCTTTTCCCGAAGACAATGTGTGGAACTGAAGATGTTATAAAATGTTGGGAGAGTCAGTTGCCAAGCCCTCTTAAAGTGCCAGAGATAGCACAGTATCGAATCTGGCCTTATTTGTATTAGTAATCAGCCTGTAAGTATTTATTAGCAATATTCACCTTATACTGTACTGGTTCTCTCTTTTACTCTGTTTCTCGCAGAGATCAAGGGTCTATGGGGAATGAGTAGAGTAAGGTTGAAAAGGAGATCGGCCTCTCCTAAAGTAGAAAATTATTTGATATAAAGAAAAATGATCTCCCCAAAATTTGGTCATTCATGAAAAATAATTCATTAATCTCAATATTACCTTTATTTTTTGTAAATATACTAGCTGAACCCGGCGGACGTTGTCTCGCCTTTCATTTTTCATTGACATACCAAAATAAAGCAATAAAAAGAATTATAGAAAAAAACCATTATTTATTAAATGAGTGCAAGAGAGTAAACAATATTTTTGGTCTTCTTATTTGGTGTATATATATAAAGGTTTTTTGGTGAGCCTACTCTCAAGCAAGCGACGTAGAGCTGTCCATGTGAAAAACATGGATTACTTAAATTTATTGCGGCAACGCGCAATGACTGTCCTTGAGATTTATTAATAGTTATTGTGAAAGCAAGTCGCACAGGAAACTACATTAATATACAGTACTGTTGTTGTGAGAACTTCAATCTGCTTATGGTATGTGAAACTACATTAAACCACACAGTCATATGTTTTTTGTAAACAATTCAGATTGTCCATTTGAATAACATGGGATCTTTAGGAGCCCGTGGGGTGGGACCCTGTGGACGGATCTGCATCAAACTTCACAGAAACCATCTCGGGAGTATACAGGACAACATCCTAAAGTTTCATGGCGATCGGTTGGATGGTTTGGCAGCGCATAAACTTCAAACATATATATATATATATATACAAAAACATCTTCTTTTATAAATATAGAATAATAAATTATCCAGTTAACATTACGAATTTAAATTACCTATAAATCATTAAATAGTATACTCAAATCTATTTTGAAAATACCTGAAAAAATCCAAATAATATCAATTATTGTATATTGATCATGTAACTGGGCAACACGTTTTTTGATGGGTACTTCATTTATAATTGTGACAATCCTAAAAATTCGCTTTTCCAGTGTAGTAGTTATAATCCTTTATACTAATAAAACATTATAAAGTAATGTGTCTTAATCCTGTAGAACAATCCTTCTTTCTAAAAAAAATTATAAAAATATACAAATAAATAAAAAATGGGTTTTTATTGATATTGGTATTTTCCCTTTTGTTACCTTTATAATCAAATTTTCTGGCCTTAACAGTTACAATTCATAAATATTCATAAAACTTATAGAATACATTCTTGTCAATTACATAATAAAATATAAATTTTATACACGAATGCAGGGGTATTCGCTCACCCGCCCACCTATACACGTACAGTGGTATTGACCCACCCACCCACCTATACACGTACAGGTGTATACGTCACCTAATACACCTTTGGTGACTGTATACACCTTTGGGCCTTTAGGCTCTGTAGAAAATTTATCATTGCAACTCATTGGTGATGATGCTGGGTGACATTGATCCATTCTGAATTGTTTAAGTATATTTTCTATATACGTTTGTTGGCTTATCCAGACTTTCTTCTCGTTTCTGTCTCTAGTCAGTTGAAAACCTAGAACAGACTTGGCCTCACCGAAATCCTTCATTTTAAAAGTAATCATCAACTGAACTTTCATCTGTTGTTTTACTTTTCTGTCGTTAGAAAATAGTAAAATATCGTCAACCCAAACTGCAACTAAAAACATCAATCCTTTTTCAATTTGATAATAAACTTATGAATAAAATTTAGATTGTTTCAAACCCATGCATTTTAAACTTGGGACCTAAAAATAGCGTATTTACCTATGTGACTTCTAAAACTACTTGGGTGATCAGGCCAAAATTTATTTTTCACAAATAATTAAGTAAACATTATTAACTGGGGTCTAAATATATATATTTTTTCCCCCTTTTTGACACAATTCTTAAGGCAAAGTAAGTCCGTCAGGATCATTAGTAAAAAATAAAACCTAGTTCTTCAGCCCATCCAACGAACTGTCTTCTGTTGCGAAATACATCATAATGTAGCCAAATGGATGGCCTTTTCTATATGTGTGTAATAACAATTCCAAACAAATAATCCAACAACAACATAGCAAACACATAACAAGGGATAAAAATAAAGAAAAAAATTAATGAAAACGTTATAAGAGATACATATAGAGCAACTATAAAAAAAACAGACAATCACAGAGTAAAATCCTTAATAATAGAGAAGAAAGTACACGTACAAAACAGACATTCAAGCCCATCTACAGTGACTCATTTTACTTTTTCGTGAAAAGGTGCCGATTGAATGCGTAAAGTAATATCGTTAATGGTGTAATAAAACAGTAGTAGTTAGTTATTAATTAACACCAATGTTATAAAGGAAAAACTCTTGCACATTAGGTATACAAATGAACATTTGTTTTTTAGTTGAGAAATAATGTTGTAGTTAGCTACTTTTTTGAGCCTGTGGCTTACACTATTTCAGTTATCAAGAGGTCTAGAGTTTAAAATGTGGGAACCTTCCCGGTAAAGTGCTGCTAATCTAAAATGCAAATCGATAGAGTTTACGGTTTGAAACGGATCGGTATTTTGTTTGTAATAATGTTTTTTTTATATTGATTTTCTATAATGGGGCGATACTCCAGTTATTTGTTTTATTTAATGAATACAGTTGTCTTGACTTCATTGCGTGGTTTAATGGTTAAGTAAATGGGTTACTCAAGAATTGTAAGTTTTTGTTTCATGGCTGACTAAGTCAAACGTTTGTGTAGTAATACGTTTTATAACATTTATACAACCCTTAGTTAAATAATTATAACAGAAATTTAGTAGTAATTAATATATAAAAGCTGGCTGCATTAAATTAACGTATTTTATTTTAAGTGAGATCATTTTTTAACAACTATGCATCTTCTTCACGCAAAAATACAACATTTATTTAGCCAAAAAAATGTTTGAAACAATGTAATTATTTTAAATATTTGTAGTTTATTGCTCTTATAATGATTAAAACACTACATCTTGGAATAAATTATTGTTTTTTCTTTTTTTTTTAATTCTACTACTGACAATATATTAACATTATGTATTATAGAAACTATTTAGTTTTATCACTATGTACCTATTGTTTTTTCTTCAAATTTGTTCTATAATAAAGAAAACCCATCCCATTTATTTAAATATAAGAAAAACTATAAAAAATACACCCTAAGACCTTTGAAGTTTTATGAAAAGTGGAAACCCAATGAAAGACTAGGATCCTTTTATAGATTGGAGAATATAAGATATCCCTATCTGAGTAATGAAGAAAAAACTTTGCTTTACCAGTTATTCTACTTAAAATATTAAGTGTACTAGGGTTATACAGTACCAGGAATCTAGTTTGTGACGGAACTTCAGAGATACAAATAAAAAATTTAACTCAATTGGGTTCTGCCAGATGTTTGAAGAAATCTTCATTCTAAATGTTTTTTCATCTGCAAACATTAATTAAATAGGATAATTTTAAACTAATATTCACTATAAAGTGTTGCAGTAAAATTTTTTGGAATGTTAAGAAATGGATTAAAACTTTGGATATTTTATAAATACAAATTTAATACTAAAATAAAAAGCAACTTGTTCACAACTATGTTATGTAAATGTTGTTATTAGTTACGTATTTTAATAATTTTAACAACGCATATCTAAGTAAAGTGATATTATTTAATGTTGTGTATGATAAAATAATCATAAAAAACAAGTCCTGCAGGAATAAAATTTTTTAGTTTTTAGAAATTAAGGGCATGAATATATTGAATGTTATTTTCTTTTATTCTCATGAATGCTTTTATTTTCAACGCTGTAAATGTATTGAAAAAATTAATAAATTAAAAGAAAACTTAGGTTTAACACAGGTTGTTCTGAAATGTCTTTTTTAAATTTTATATCTTAGATATAATGTTAAAATGCTATATACAAATGTGAAGGATTAATAAAACACTTGTTCATCAAGGAACTTGTATTTTTTTTAATTTTATGACAATGAAGCCATTTCAATTTGAACTGAACAATAAATATTACCGATAAATCATACTTAATTGAAATGACTGAAGATATTTTTATAAAAATCTATACACTTCATTTAAGAAAATAAAATTTCCCGTATTATTAAACTCTCCGATTGCTTATACTCATTCAGTCTTCAATTAATACCAACCTTAGTTTTTAAATTCCCATGTGAAATTTACTTCGGTGTTAAGCTGACAACTTTCTTACGGCCCTCCCACCCACTTACACGTGTATAAAGACGACTAATCTCCCATTCGCCCATACGATTACGACATTGGGAACACCCAGCCCAACCACTTAATACAAAGCTCTCTCACCCTTCTACCCACCTACACATGAGTAATGATAACTTATGAAATCCCACACTCACGTACAAGTATTTTAATGTCCCTTCCATCCACTCATTTGCAGGGTAAACAATCCTCCCATCCACCTACACATGTACGAAAATGACTAACCTCCCATTCATCATACGATTCTGACATTTAGGAAGCCTAGCCCACTCACAGGTGCATGAAATGTAAGGCTCACTCACCCAACCACAAATTTACAATGTTGACTTGTGTATGGGCTGTGAACATAAAATTATACAATTAAAAAATACATAAAGCTATCAATACTAAAAAGAACATTCTTACAATATCATCCCTTTAAAAAAACATAATACTTGTAGCTGATAACTATTTTGTTCTCTATAGACTTTTGATCGTATTATATAATTTTTCTTGAAATAATATGAATGTAAAACTGATCTTTGTTAATTTTCATTTAAAATACTTCCGTTAGTACATATTAGAATTATGAGTAAAGCAAAATCTGGAAGCGGTAAATAAAGAAAAAGAAGAAAAATTAGTTATTTTAAATTGGAATGATTTTAGGACAAACAAATATGTAAGGATAGAAGGCTGTACGTGTATGTGTGGGCAGGTGGGTCAATACCACTGTACGTGTATTTGTGGGCTGGTGGGTCAATACTACTCTACGTGTATGTGTGGGCAGGTGGGTCAATACCACTGTACGTGTATTTGTGGGCAGGTAGGTCAATACCACTGTACGTGTATTTGTGGGCAGGTAGGTCAATACCACTGTACGTGTATGTGTGGGCAGGTGGGTCAATACCACTGTACGTGTATTTGTGGGCAGGTAGGTCAATACCACTGTGCGTGTATGGGTGGGCCGGTGGGTCAATACCACTGTACTTGTATGTGTGGGCAGGTGGATCAATACCACTGTACGTGTATTTGTGGGCAGGTAGGTCAATACCACTGTACGTGTATTTGTGGGCAGGTAGATCAATACCACTGTACGTGTATGTGTGGGCAGGTGGGTCAATACCACTGTACGTGTATTTGTGGGCAGGTAGGTCAATACCACTGTACGTGTATTTGTGGGCAGGTAGGTCAATACCACTGTACGTGTATGTGTGGGCAGGTGGGTCAATACCACTGTACGTGTATTTGTGGGCAGGTAGGTCAATACCACTGTGCGTGTATGGGTGGGCCGGTGGGTCAATACCACTGTACTTGTATGTGTGGGCAGGTGGATCAATACCACTGTACGTGTATTTGTGGGCAGGTAGGTCAATACCACTGTACGTGTATTTGTGGGCAGGTAGATCAATACCACTGTACGTGTATGTGTGGACAGGTGGGTCAATACCACTGTACGTGTATTTATGGGCAGGTAGGTCAATACCACTGTACGTGTATGTGTGGGCAGGTGGGTCAATACCACTGTACATGTATTTGTGGGCTGGTGGGTCAATACTACTGTTCATGTATGTGTGGGCAGGTAGGTCAATACCACTGTACGTGTATGTGTGGGCAGGTATGTCAATACCAGTGTACGTGTATTTGTGGGCAGGTAGGTCAATACCACTGTACGTGTATGTGTGGGCAGGTGGGTCAATACCACTGTACGTGTATTTGTGGGCAGGTAGGTCAATACCACTGTACGTGTATTTGTGGGCAGGTAGGTCAATACCACTGTACGTGTATGTGTGGGCAGGTGGGTCAATACCACTGTACGTGTATTTGTGGGCAGGTAGGTCAATACCACTGTGCGTGTATGGGTGGGCCAGTGGGTCAATACCACTGTACGTGTATGTGTAGGCAGGTGGGTCAATACCAGTGTACGTGTATTGGTGGGCGGGTGGGTTAGGTTAGGTTAGAAGGCTAAATAAGGATAGAAACTAAGAAGTTGATAACGGAATATTCTTAGTAAGATCAAGGATATTATAACTAAGGAACTATCTAATTGGAATACAGCTTTTTGTGTTTTTTAGTAAAATAATATATTAGTAGCACAAAACAGAAGTGTTAAGGAAGAGTACAGGGAACAAATCGTCCGTAATGTACAGCAGTCTAGGAAGCAGACAGACTAACCTGCCATGGGTGGGGAAGGGGTTGACGTAGATTACAAGGAAGAGCTGCCTGGTAAAATATGATAAATGGTAGAAAAAAACCGCCATAATGGGGATTATAACCTGACTGAAAATATTCCTAACATCAGAGGTCAGTCCTTATCATTAATACCAAACCACTGGTAGGTTTAAATACATAACGATGTTCATATATACGCTATTTATCATATTTTTAAATTAGGACCAAAACAATTCGCTGAATTATATTGTAGTCCAGCCGTTCTAACTTTACCTTTGAGGTTTGCGGGCTAAACTTGAAAATCGACATAGGCAACGTCGCATCCAGACCACCACAGCCCTCCTCTAAATTTTACATCCGGTGACTCACAATTGGGAATAATGTAGGATGGTACAAATTTATTTTTTTTAGTGGTAATTAAAATATGTTTAGTGTTTACCTGGGAAGTACGTTTTTTACTGATTATAAATGTCATAAATCTAAGTCAATCGGACAATTTTAACTTATAAAAAATATCAGGTACTAGTTATAATTCATCTAGACCGGAAACAAATTAGCCATGGGACAGGAAGGAGCCAAGCGCTCAAGATATACAATGTTGCCATGTTGTGCTCCCCTCAGAGGTAAAGTTAGAACGGCTAGAATATAATCGTAGTTTGTGGTGTTATTTTCCAATACTTTGTCGTTTTTATAAAATGTTACTACTTTTTTTATTAAAAACATTTGGATGTTCAGAAAACGGTTAATAAATAATGTATTGTTCTAGTATAAATACTATGATAAAAACAAAAAAGTTACTATGAAAAAATATCACAAAAACTTAAACTCTGCTAAGCCTACCCAACTGATGGCATGAACACTACTTTCTACCCGTAATTTTAATGTCGGACATAGGTTCAACCTAAAACCTTACATATTATGAGGTTACTAAAATTACATAATTACTAACACCTTAGTATGAATTATTAATTAATTAGTATTAATTAAGTATTAATTAGTAATTAGTATGAAGGTGCTAAGAGAACGTGGATTTATTTATCAAGAAGAAGGATTTAACTATCAAACATTTGACATAAATTTGTATAATTCATAAAAAAATAGGTCAATACCTTCTTTTATTGAAACATTTGTTAAATAATAAGAAAATAAGACATAGTTGAGTTTTATGTGTAACAACTATTTTATCTTAGGATGTATTAAATGCATGGTGCCTTTGTGGCTAAGGCTTCGGATGGTGGAGGGCATTTTCAAAGGTTCAAATCCCTCACTGAGCCTTGTTAGACCTCACTTGCTGAATAAATTTCATGGACAAACTTGGAGGTGAGCGAACTTAAGAGTGAAGCTAAAAAATAACAAAAACTAAATAAAGTTGTCCAAATAATATAGTACATTATATTTGTAATCCTATCAAGTCTGCTAAGGATGGATTTTCAGTATCTTGTTTAGTAAGGTCTGCAGAAAATAGGTTATTATATGCAGGCAAGAAAATTCGTTTTATCTTATACCCGAAGAAATGGAGATTCTCACGAGAAAGAGAACGCTGAAAGCATCGCTATCCTTTATCGACAAGATATAAAATGACTAAGATTCTTTTATATCTTATTAATAAACATAAAATAACCAGGTATTTGGCAATGAAGTAATTAGTTTTTTTAATTAAATTACCAATTGTATTCCAAATATATTTTATAAACTTACGCTGTATATTTTTCAAGAAAATGTTAAAGCGTGACTTCCAGTTAAAAGGAAAAGGTGTCCTAACAATGAAAGAGGGACTATAATTGTAATAAGTATATACTTACCTGTGATAGAGTTGACTATCAGATTACCTATTTAGTAGTTTTGCAGAAAATAACTGAGGAAACATATTACGTTTTTATCCTTACCATTTAGGTAATGTTCGTATAACATTTTAAATCGAAAATAACACTTGTTAATCAATCATCTACTTTAACGAAATACCAGACTGTACAGCGATTGGTGATTGTGTGTTTGAAGTGCAATTTATGCCTGGGTTAGTTGGTTTAAAAGGTCTGTTTAGTGCTCAAGCCAGAGGTAAGTTGTTATCATATTTTTAAATAATTGTAATATCATAAATAAGTTAGTATGTGGCAATTTAAACACCTATTAACTCCTAGATCCCAGATGATAATAAATAAATATATATCTTTATTCACCAATGACAGATACATAGGCTTCGTCAAATGAGTTAAATCTACAATTAAATTACTTAATATTACAATTCTTCTTAACTCTAAAACTAAGAATAAATTTAGCTTTTTCTATATTAACATGAAACAAAAAATTACAAAGGGAAAAGACAATACTAGCATAGTATTTGGTCATGGCGAACCTCGGCAAAGATTCATAAAGTCAGAGTAATTATAAACTACTCTAGATAAAAGAAAATATTTTAACTTATTGCTAAACCTTAAGTACGAACATTCCTCTCTCAGCTCGACTGGCAGCATATTGAAATACTTTATTGCAGAATAGGATACTCCTCTTTCAGTGAGTGCTAGACGGTGTTTAGGAGTGCGATATAAATCACCATGTTTTATATTGCAACTATGAATTTGATTATTTTTGGATAATTTTTTTTAATGAAGGAACTCATATAAATATAGTGAAAACAGGGGAAAAGTTTTATATTTTGAAAATAGAGTTCTGCAAGATGTTTTATGAGTACAATGACTCATAATCCTCAGTGCCCTTTTTTGCTATTTAAATATCTTAAAGGTTTCAACTGCATTGCCCCGAAAAATTATATCTGTAACCAAAAGATAATACTAGAAAATCACCTAAAATTTGTAATGCCAAGATTTGTAATGGGGGGGGGGGGGTTTAGCTAGTGACCGAGTGGTCTAAGGAGTCAGAACTTGTAGCTTGTTTATGGAACGAAATAAGGAAAGAAAGAAAATCAATTCATTTCCCTTTTAAGTTTACAAAGGTTCAAGTTATCAATGTAATATATCGGAAAAGAAAGTTTTTCATAGGCTTTTTTTTGCCTGTGCGTAAAACTAGTCAAATGAACATTACATTACAAGTTAATCAGACAAATAAACTTAGAAAGGTACTTACATATAAAAAAATTACAAATAAGAAAAAAACAAACAAAAAAGAATTACATATAAGAAAAAAATTACAAAAATGTATACTCTATACTAAAAAAAATAATAATAATAATTCGTTAGATACTGACTATTACATAGAAAAATTCATTAAAAAAGAAGACAAATTCCTATAACAGTGAAAAATAAAAATAGATTAATTAATCAAATAAAGAAAGTAAGTGAGTACCATGAGTTTTTAATTTTAAAATATATATTAGTTACTTATGAGGGTTTGATGCCATTGGATGGAGTCGAATAATTTGGTATTAGATACGGAAGTAAAGCATAGAAGTAATGAGGTCAAAGTAAAGTAATAAGTCAAGTAATCGTGTTTCAGGTGTAGATTGACTCCGCGTAATCACAGTTGGTCCTTAACAGCCAGGCAGAGACACGATTTTTGTACACACTGTGACTGACGGTGCCAAGTAGATCACTTATCTTCCTCGGTATGTTGCGATACAAAACATTTGCAAGGCAGAGGGAATTCGTATTGTTTACAGATTTAACTGTTCCAAGGACTTGGACACCAACATTCAAGGCATTTCTTGTTCTGTAATTATGTGAAATAGGAGTAGATATTAAATCGGAATTATGAAAAATGAAATTTAGAAGATTTTTAATGAATATATGTCTTATGGTGAGAACACCTGTTTCTTGAAAAAGTAAGTCGGATGAAAACTTTTTTATCTTACGGAAGCCTGTCTTCAAAACAGATTTTTGGATAACAGATAACGGTTCTACTTTAGATTTAAAAGCCTCTCCCCAAGAAATAATACCGTATTCTAAAATGGATTGAACGTATGCAAAATATACAGTTTTAATTTCACGAGTTTTTAAAAATGTACTTAATTATTTAAAAACGTATATGAACTTTCTTAGTTTAGACTTTAACATATCTATATGTTTTTCCCACCGTAGCTGGTTATGAATAATGACACCCAGGTACTTGTAGTGGTCGACTCTCTCTACGACTTGACAGTCACAGTGTTCTTTAGCGGGGTCATCGCAAGAGTGCACCACCACTCTCAGCTCCGCAGCAGGTTATGACCCTTTTCGAAGAGCTATGGGTAAACATTTTGTTTTCTTAATATTCATTGTAAGTACATTTTGATAAAACCACTGCTTAATCATTGTTAAGTTTTATGACGCCATTTTAAAAACATCGGTCCAGGTTTCAGCATGGAACAGCACAGCTGTATCGTCCAAAAACAAAACCAGATCTCCAGTAATAATAATTTTATCTATATTATTTATGTAAATTAAAAATAACAATGGGCCGAGGTTGCTTCCCTGAACTACTCCGTAGTCGTAACTCTTAGTGTCACTTTTCACTTCATTTATCGAAACCTTTTGGCATTGGTCACTTAAATAACTTTTAAACCAATTCAAAGGTAATCCAATTATTCCTAGCTCAGTCATTTTTGAAAAGAGTTTTTTCCGGTCGATTGAATCAAAAGCCTTAGCTAGATCAATAAAGGCAAGCAAAATCTTTTCGCCTTTATTAATGTTATTCATTATGATTTTATTTAACATAAATAAAGCGTCCACAGAGTTCTTATCACTTCTAAAGCCAAATTTTCGCCTTGAAAGTAGATTTTTTGACTCCAGGTATACTTGTAATTGTTTTTTTACACTTCTCAAATACTTTGGACAGTGTACTGAGCAAGGAGATGGGCCTAAAATTACTATATGTAGATTTTTCGCCAGATTTATAAAGTGGAATGACTAGCAATTTCAAATGAATTTGGAAATACACCGGAATTTAAACTAATATTGATAATGTGAGTCAAAGGTGTGATTAAATGTTCTATATAATTTTTAAAAACTGTGGAAGAAAATTCATCGATTCCTTGGGCAGAGTTGCCGCGAATCTAGGCGACATACCGCTCCACCTGGCTCTCGGTGACCGGCTCCAACATGAACACATGCTTGGTTCTGTGTGCGGTGTTGTCCACCACCAGCGGGCCCGGCGGAGGGAGGCAGCGCGCTCGCTAACTGTTCGCCAACACTCACGAAATAATCGTTAAATGAATTGGCTACCTCCCGTACCGACCGCTTGGTGATGTCTTCACCCGGTAAGAAATACTTAATTGGAAAAGGAGTCCTCCTCGACTTAACACCATTGAATTCATTTATTATCTTCCAGAACTCTTTAGGATTACATTGACAGTTAGAAATTTTTTCTCTAAAATACATGGATTTGGCTCTTTTTATTACAGCATTTAGATGGTTTCGATAACGGATATAATTTAATGGATAGCGCTGGTTTGAATCCGGCCTAGACTAGAAGATTTATCAGTAATACTCACATTCTATTCTACTGTAGTGGTTCGCCCCCCTACTATGTCTGAACAATTTCCTCACACAAATCAATATTATATGAGGAATGGCTAGCGTAAGGTTAAGGGTGTTCGTCCGACCGGCTCAGTCCAACGCTGGATGGAGTTTAGTTCAACGTTTTGCCACCACTGTCGCCACGAGTAGCAAAGTGAATGCCTTGTTGTTGGCATGGGAGAGTGACAGCACTCTTGCTGCATGTCCACTAATTTATTTAAAAATTTATCAATAAAGATTTTATGTATTAATAATCTGCTTTTTCTGCCACAGATAATTGTTCAAATTTCAACTAGAAATTCGTACATACTTCATTTATCAAATAATAATTATTGGTTACACGTAAACAAATATTCTTTTTATTATTATTTTTAATTACTTCTAGGTTAGTTAGGACCATTTGCCCACTATATTCTCAAAATTTGTATAAAATATATCGCACGGTTGGTTAATGAGTTTGGGAACCATGAAAGTCCAAATTAGCCACTTTAGGTAGCCGTAGATCCATTAATAGATTTTTTGAATTTCTTTCCTCAACACACATATTACTTGTACCAACACAAATAATTTTATTTAAAAATTTCAAAAATAAATTTCAATCGAAAGCTCTTAAGAAGGAGATTGGCCTCTCCTTTAAAATAAAAAAACAAAATAATAAAAAAATTTTGGCTCACATATTCATGAATATATTATATCTGACCATTTAAAATTACTATGACATTTTTTGTACCTTGACTCCAACATACAGAAATTAATTTTGTTCTTGAGCTACAAATTTAACAAATTTATATTACTTGGTATTAAAAAATGAAAATATTATTAGGGTTATTAGACACTTGTATAGGGACTTTAAATAAAAAATAATTGATCGTGTAATTTTATCACTAATAAGACTATGTGGTAATTTTAAGATTATTAGGACATATTTAGAATGATTACATTAATTTGCATCACATGTTAGATTCTGATTCATCCAAAGAAGAATAAAGTTGAATATCGTACACTATTTGAACAGATAAAGTCTAAAATAATATAAAAATTAGAAACAACAAATATATTATCAAATGTTGTATCCACAGACGAATAATATTGGGAATACTTTCAAAATACGAACAGATAACGTTTAACATAATATAAAAAGTAGAAGAATTAAATATTAGGGTGATGCTTAAAAATGAACATTGTAAATTATCATCGCTCACCCTTTAAAATTGTTCTTTGACCCAAAAAAAATCAGCAGAATTTTTTTCAAAATTTTAAAAAAATATTTAGGGGGCGCTACCATGTGTTAAAAAATCGAATAAATAAACAATTTAAAATAAATTGGGTGTGCGTCGGACCACACGGTGGAAGTTATACTTCTTTGGCCATTCTCATACACCCACTCACGCACACAAACAGACAGGATATATAAATGAAATATAAGACATTTTTCAATATTATTCAATATATTTATCTTCAATATATTATACGTGACTTCATTATTATATTATACACCTATATTATCATTATTAGTAATTTCTTCGATTAAATTTCTTCGATTAACAATCGATTAATCGATAGTTCTTAAAAATTTGTTCTTACTTTTCAGCGTGACACGGTTTCTCGACCAACATCCCATCCCAAAGTGTCTAACGGACGCAAAGAAGTATAACTTCAAAAACCCTGAAATTATTAACGCATTGTAAATGCTACTATTTTGAATGAAGATTTGCTTTTTATGTCTTTTAAGCTATTTGGCTGTGTATGTATACAATCGACATATAACCTCTACTTGACTGTCTGTCTAGCAGTGTGTCAAGTACGACGAATCAAAACACGGCAGTCTTTGGCAGAAAATTTGAAAAAAGAGTTTTCTCCTGACGTTCTTTTAACTGTACACTGGGACGGAAAAATGCTAGAAGATATAAGTGGTCATAAAGTTGTTGATCGTCTTCCAATCCTTGTGTCTGGAGAAAATGTAGACCAACTCCTTAGTGTACCGAAACTACAATCTGTGTCAGGAGAATTGACAGCTACAGTGGTTTAAGACACTGTTTTGTCCTGGGGACTATCGGATAAAGTTAAATCTTTGTGTTTTGACACGACAGCTGTCAACACATGTTCTCGTAATGGTGCGTGCGTTCTAATTGAACAAAAATTTGACAAAGAAATGCTCTGGTTAGCATGTTGCCATCACATTCTAGAGATCATGTTGGAAACTATAGTAGTTTCTGGACTAGGACCTTCAACAGGCCCTGATATCTTATTGTTCAAAAGATTCAAAAATGTCTGGTCAGAAATGAAACTCCAAGACTTTCAGAGTGTAAAAACAGATCCATTAGACTATGGTATTGTGAAAAATCTTGCACCAGAAATCATTGAGTTTTCAAAGGATCAGCTGAAACAATACCAGCCCCGAGATGACTACAGAGAGCTTCTTGAGCTCAGTATAATTTTTCTAGGAGATGTTCCAGAGAAGGGAGTATCCTTTAAAGCACCTGGAGGAATGCATAGAGCTAGATGGATGGAAAAGGCTATTTATTCGTTGAAAATTTATCTCTTCAGAGGCCAGTTCAACATTACTAAGCGAGAAGAGCATGGAATCAGGGATATATGTATTTTCACAGTTGTGATCTATATAAAGAATTGGTTTCAATCAGCTGTAGCCAACTATGCTCCTCTAAATGATCTTAATCTCTTGAAAGATTTGGTAAACTACAAAACAGTGAACGAAATCTTTCCTGACAAGGCGTTGAAGAAAATAAAGAATCATCTCTGGTATCTGTCTGAAACACTGGTTGGCCTAGCTTTTTTTGATGAACGTAACCCAGATGAAACCAAAACTCAAATGGTGAGTGCTTTACTAAATGATGGACAGGAACATTTTAAAAAAAGAACTACCGTTGACCTAGAAGTCATATCAACAAAACGTTTGGACAACTTTGTCACGTCCAACACCATGGACTTTTTCAGAACTCTTGAACTTGATACAACTTTTTTAACAAATCCAGTTCAAACATGGGAACAAGATGAAGTCTTCAAGAAGAATAAGGCTACTGTTAAGTGTGAACGACATTGCTGAGCGGGGAGTAGCTCTCATCGAAGAGTTCAACAAACTTATTACTGCTCAGGAAGAACAGAAACAGTTCCTGTTACCTGTAGTGAAAAATTTCAGGAAGCAATTTCCAGACAGAAACAAACAAACATTGATTAAAATGTAGTTTCAAAGCTGTGTTTTTGAAAGTATCATAAACATTAAACAATCAAATAATTTAGCATGTAAGAAATATCTAAGTCTTACTGAATTTTGTCAAAAATTGAATGAGGACAAATGTTATTGTTAATGTATGTTATTGTTGTCATACTTATCTATGTAATACTATTTTCACATGTATTTTAAACCTAATTTTGATGAAAAGTCAACATGTCAAGATTATTATGTTTAAAATAATAAAGGAAGTTGAAATCCAGTTTTGAGGTTTTTTTCTTTAAACCCCCATAACTTTAACCAATGGTAGCGACCCCTAAATGTTGATCAAAAATTCTGAAAAAAATTACACATTCTTCCTTAGGTACAAAGACTAAAATAAGGGGGTGAGCCAAAAGAAATCTGACAAAATATTACTATGGTAGTTATAAGCATCACCCTATTAAATATGTTATTAAATGTTGTATCCAAAATAAATAATGTTAAGGCTTAGCTTTCTAAATTTGAACAAATAACGATTAAAATTAGCTAAAAAGTATGAACAACATATATAATATAAAACTTTGTATCCAAAGAAGAATAATGTTAGAAATAACTTTCTAAACACGAACAAATAACAATTAAAATCAGCTAAAAAGTATGAACAACATATATACTATCAAATTTTGTATCCAAAGACGAATAATGTTAGAAATAACTTTCTAAACACGAACAAATTACAATTAAAATCAGCTAAAAAGGATAAAAAATCTAATATATTGTACCCAAAGACGAATAATGTTAGAAATGACTTTCTAAACACGAACAAATAACAATTAAAATCAGCTAAAAAGGAGAAAAAATCTAATATATTGTACCCAAAGACGAATAATGTTAGAAATAACTTTCTAAACACGAACAAATAACAATTAAAATCAGCTAAAAAGGAGCAAAAATCTAATATATTGTACCCAAAGACGAATATTGTTGGAAACAATTTCCCAAATACGAACAGAGAATGTTTAACAGTGGAGTATATTCATTGCCTTTTAATTACCGGAAGAATCAGTGGCTGTGTATTCAGAACTTTAAACCTGAGTTCGAGGTGGTGTAGGTTTGAATTCTATATTGTATTCAATAATTAATTATTCAGAACTATATTATATTCATTCCCCAAAAAGCGAAAACAAAAAATCTATTATCATAATTTTAACCTAATTTTTCATTATCATAAAATATAATATGAGCATTTACTTTTATTTTATAAACAGACTACTTTGAGTTCGTTGTAACATTTACTGTAAGTAGGAGGTTCGACTAGCCAAAAAACCTACCCTATGTACAGTTAGGCAACTATAAGACCATATTTACTACCATATCTGCATTTGATATGCTTCTAGTCAAATGTAGGTAATTTTTTTTCAATCGTGAGTAATGTTTTATGGGTCGTGTGTTATTTAGTCTCGCAATAATTATGGGGTTTCAGAACATTACATTTGAAAGATTTTGTTGATCGTCAAAAAACTCACTCGTTTAAGTTGGGTTACGTAAATTAATTTACGTTCAATTAGCATTTGACCTCAAACACGTACGAGTATCTTACTTAAATACACCACAGATCTACTTTCCTTATTGCTTGTTCCATGAAATGCACACGCATTTCCTAATTTCCAATTCATAGGGATCAATTATAGAGTCTTATATTATCGTCAGTAATTAACTGGTAACGCACTTTCCCCTGAATACATTGTTCACTTTCACAATTCGTTCAAAACCTGGAGTCCATCCTAAATAACAAACTGATTTGGAAAAAAATAGTAATGAGACTTTTTAATGAAATAATTTATATTTATTTACTGAACTTATAGGTGCATATGAAACTTAATTCCAATAAAAAATGCGTAAAATAAGTTACGTTATATACAACTGCAGATTGCCTGTTTAATTATATATAAAGTCATTAAATAATATTACAATGTGAAGCCCAATAAAATATTATTTTTAATAAACTTGTGTTACAATTTAAATAAAATAACAATTTTAATTAATTATTTCTTTCATTATCAAGGGTGATATTGTCAGACAAAAAAATAACTTCTATAAAATAAAAAAAAAAAAATAATGATTACATTTAAAAGAACATATTCATATTATTAAAATCACAAATAATTCCTGATGATTAGCTGAACTGGTACTATTTAAAAATGTTAATAAAACAAGAATTTTCTAAATGATTTCCAAATGAAACTATATATTGTTAACAGACACCCGTAGGTTATTCATCTGTTTAAATAATACCGATGTTATCTTTGCGTTTCATATAGTACAGTACAACCACATCCTACAGTCTCTAATAATGTGGCCCGGCATTTAATAATGTAAATTGAAGTCGAAGTCACATTACTTTGGTTTACGGTATGTTGAGACTGTAAATTTTGACTTTTACTAACAGATATTCACGAGAAGAATGCTTTAAATTTATTTGCAATTCACTTATTTTTTCAACATTTGTTTACACTACATTTTTGCCATTTTGGTTTTGAAGGATCAGGGCAACAATATCTTTAGCCTCATATCTCATGTAAGTAGATATAAATATGTTATTATTGTTTTTAATGAATTCTTTATAGATTAATGTTAGTTTATTGCTACAACTACAATTACAAGCCAACCGTTGCTACGGTGGCACGAAAGATGCGTACAGTGAAAAATGCGTACAGCGAAATATGCGTACAGAAGGAAATAGTGATATTTGACGAGGGTATGTATTCTCCCCGGTGGCATGAAAGATGCGTAGAGCGAAATTAGGTTAGGTTAGGTTAGGTTCTCCAATCCCAAGAAACTAAGCGACATTCATATTTTTATTTTAGAGGTAAACGCATTTATATAATTCAATTGTTGTAAAAGATCCATTTGCCCTAAAAGTTGTACGCATTTTTCGCCTATCTAATTGTTGTGAAGTCATAGGTTACCCTCATTATCTGTCAAAACTTGATCCTGTACGCATATTTCGCAAAATTCCTGGTGTACGCATTTTTCGCTGTACGCATTTTCCGTGTATTCGTTGCTACAATCCAACTTACATAGTAATACTAATAATTAAAAAAAAGTTGTATCGAGGTGCAAAATACTTTAACTGCAGAAACCATATAAGTTGTACTATATTACTTTAATAATTATGGAGGATAAACAGAAGGGTGATTTCCTAGCGCACTCCACATCGGTTTGTCCGAGTAAATATTTGCTCTTGGTCCAAGTTCAGTTACATAACATTTCCTATCCTAACACAAACTGTTATTATAGTTTGATGTACACATGCAGAGGTAACTTATAAAGTTAGTCAAACAGTGCAGTTTGTTTGTTGCAGTTTTTATATTGTGTATTTAAAATTTAACGTCATTTTGCTTATGGCTTACATATTATAAATTATTTGTTATACTTCATATATTAGTAGATATATAAAACTATTCTTGCATTTAAAACATCAGTAATTGTTCCTTTAATTGAATATGTACTTTTTGACCGTATGTGGAGTGTAATAACAGTGTTATAAAGGTGAACATTTTATATTAACTTATACGTTTATCCGTAAAATAATCGGTTACCATACACCGAAACAGTACATAAACTAGAATATATTATAATAATATTATATAATATTATATTATAATAATATTATATAGTAATATTATATAATAATATTATATAATAAATAGTACCGAATTGCTTTATATTAATATTCAATGTAATTGCCATGATTTGATAAGATTTGACTGATAAAAACTGACAGTTTTTACTGACAAGTAAAAACTGTCAGTCGTGAGTTCAACACTTGGACAAACCACAACCTGAACTGTTTGTCTCGCGAGGCGTTGTTTCAAATTGTACTTTCTTACTAGAGTTTTCTAACATTTGAATTGTTTTACTTTTTGGACGAAATCTTTTGGTTTTATAAGGTGAACTTTTTATTATCTTGAACGTAAATAACTTAAAAGAATGTGATTGACAGTAATGGTGTGTAGTTAATGATATAATCAATTTACTTAGAAATGTACATTATATTCGTATTTCCAAAACTCCTAATTGTATAAGATAAAATTCTATAATTTAAAGTTTCACTGCTTGATTTTTATATTATTAGACAGGTTGCAGATTATGATATTAACAAGAGATAATGATACCCAGCAGATGCAAGAGTAACATCAGCTGGACGTTTTAAATCTTTACCAGTAGTTTTTTTTGTTTTATGAAACAGGTCTCGTAAGCTTAGTTCGTAATTTTCAATTTTGCTGTTCAAGGATTTCGACAGAAGTACTCGCGCTATGTCAACTGTTCCCAAGAAAATGTATAATTTTCAAAATTCATACTGTCTCACAATAAATAACACTTTCTTTTTCAGCTGGAAGAAAAGCTGGAATGAGACCCTCGGATAGCTCACTGGGGTGGCCTCCAGGAAAGCGGATTATTGATCAGTGGTCTTGAATTCCTATTCCCCTCCCTTCCCAACACTCGGAATTCCTATGATCTATTTCTAACCCCTGGTTAAAACTGCCCAGAACACGTGTAGTGTGTTTCCTACTGACCGCAGATTCACTGCCAAAATATTTACTTATTGCCCACTGATAAAATTGTTCGATTCATTACTTGTTTCTTCTTTATATTTTACGTAAGCAATGCGATTTAGTAATTGTTATCTCATTGTTCGTTTATTTTTTGTACAATATTATTCTCAGTAAATATCATTGGTATCCATTCAATTATCAGTTCATCCATTAATGCAGTGTGTTTTACACTGATGTCTTGTGTCATCAGTGTACACTCTTGTGTTTTAGTATACCAGGACAATGAAAGGACAAGCTTTAGTGTATAATGTCTGGATTATTATATTAGGCTCATTCCACCCCTTAAAAATTAATAATTTTGTACTGTCGTTCCATACTCTTAGTGCACACCAATTATGTAAACTGTTTATTCCTCACATCCTAAAAATATTCATAAAACATCAGTTGTCAGTACCTATAAATATTAAAATATATCCCTTTCTCTAAGAACCGTTGTAAAAACAGAAATATATGGTAAATTGATTTACAGACAATGGGAAATTCAAAATAAACATTGACAATTTATTTAGGCATTGTTAAGCAACATGCATCTCCACTGCTTCGTATCTTCAATTATCTTATGACACTTTACGTTGGATATTACTCCATTCTTAGGAAACATCTTTGATAAATGTACATGCAAACTTATAAAATAGTAATTTCTTTATTCGTTCACACAAGAACAGAGTTCCATTTTCAGGAGAATTAAAATTGGATGCATAATTAATATATTTCAAACTTAGATTTTGAAAATAATTTTAATTTTAGATTTCTATATGAGATACAATTTAAATTTATACTTTCAACAAGACTACAACTGTTGTGAAGGACGGTACTATATTTTTAATTCAAATATATTTTATCAGGACACACTTAAAATTTTTTACTAGAGTAGGTATTTTACTAAAACAATGAACTCATGAGGAAGATAGATATTTCATAGTTATTTCAAACGAGTATCGTATCTTGCTTTAGTATTTTACTGAACAGTCAGAGTTTTTTATGTTTATGGTTTTAAGTTTATATTTTACCACTTATTAACCAATTGGTATTATTTTATTCTTAAGGATCTCCTCCTTCTCCTTCATTAGTCTTACACTGCCCATTCCTCATGGACAACTAATCTGTCCGAGGAACTCATTCATACAGAGTAAAGGGACGAACCAGTACAGTAGAAGGTGAATATTACTGATAAATCTTCCAGTCTAGGCCGGATTCGAATCAGCGCATTTCTAACCCAAGTTCAAAGAAAGACCTGACGCCTAAGTCCGCTCGGCCACCGGCTCGCCCTGCCGGCATGGGTTTTTCCCAATAGTTTATAGTTTATATTTATTAAGGCTTATATTTACATTTAATGACAAATCTTGTATATTTGTTAGTTTATTTTACTCTCCCATTTAAATTTTTTAGAAGAATATGTAACTCTAACCAAAATAGTATGGCAAAATGGTAGTTCTATATTTACAGTTTATTAATAATAGTAACACTTTTCATCTCTTATCTAATAGGATTCGTAAATCAACAATACAAGGTAATGACTGGGCTTTAATAACTCCACAGACTAAAAATTATTATTTTTAGTTGCGTTTTGACATACATTGACTTGTTTAACATGATATTTAGATTTTTGCCTTTTGAGTAATTCGCAATACAAGGTTAGTATAAATAAATAGCCTTTTTGATATAATGAAAGATTCAATATGGAAATGAGATGTCCGTAAATATTAATATTTTACTTGTTGTTATATTTTTTACGTTATTATTTAAACTTTAATTATTTAAATCTAATGTATAAATTGTTGATTAACTTTTCTAATTTCAATACTTTTCTACTTGGTTCAATCAAATGCCAATCAATAATTTATAACATATTCAAATATTGTCTGACTTTTGATTCATTTACCAAAACCTACTTGTTTGTAAAGACACTTGTCATTAATATTATATTATTAATAAATGACTTACATTTGTCGTCCTTTAGGAACGTACATTATTCCTGAATGGTTGGCAAGAGCGAGTTAAGCTGTGTCTAGCTCATACATCAATAGCACCACTTAAAATTTCGTTTAATATGCTTATCAAAGTTTCCACCCTTGAAGAATTAATATAAAATGCTTTTATATTAATATAACTACGAAAATATATCCAATCATATTTTCAAAATTAAATTCATTTATAACTTGAGTCATTTTCATCGGATACTAATATCGAGGATTATATTTTTCTTAGAAATATGTTTAACGAAATGAGCATATTTCGAACCGACCCATCCTAATGCATTAAATGGATTTCACAAGACATTTTCAAAGTTTTATAACTCCTTGGGGCCGACTTCAGATCCACTTGTGCAAGAAGAAAAATGCCATAGTTTTTACTTAGTTTTGCATAATATACTTTTGTCCAACCGTGTTCAAACAGACTTAGCACAGTACGTTTTAGTAAAAGTTCAAAACAAGGTAACGCCAAATAAGAAAAATGTATTACAATATAATTACAAAAGGCACTAATATCATTGTGATCGATTTCGGTAGACTGCGTTTACCTCCCTCAGACAAAAGGAATTCTCAGAGGAATGACCATATATAGAGTTTACTATGAAAAATGTTGTAAAATAAAAAAATAATCCTGAATAAATAATTACCTGCCTAGGGTGTTATTTTGTACTGAATTACAGGTAAGACAAAATATATTTAAAATGCTGTAACCTGCAATATACTTTCCGGCGTGGTGGTTCAGTGGCTGAGACTTCGGACTGCGGAGGGCAATGTCTAAGGTTCGAATCCCCACTGAGCCAACGGTCGGTACTTAACTCGTTTAATAAAGTTGACGCACTGCCTGTACGCCTATATCAACTGGTGAGTGAAGTTTTTAAAAAATAAAACATAATAAATGATTCCTTTCGTCTTTCATATTTGGATAGTCCGTCAGAAATGTTTTTATAGTTGAAACATCCTGCATATTTAACAAATGCTAACTAACCGTAATTTTTACCATCCTATTCATTTATCATATAATTGATCTTTTTTTTCTGTTTGTCATTTGAGTCATTTTAACTAAGTAACAATTTTGTATATGCATTTTTACAGTGTGATATATATGTCTATTTAGCCACATTGTTCTGTTCTTGTTATTTTTTTTTATCACTCGCCAAATAATGTTCTGTTCATATGTGGCTGCAGGTCTGTGTGTGAACTTTCAACAAGTTAAGGACAGATCGTTAGCTCAGTGAGGATTCGAACTTTGAAACTTGCCCTCCGCAGTCTGAAGCCTTAGCCACTGAACGCCGGCAAGTCGGTGTACATATACTTTTGCCATAAAAATAATAATAGGCTGTAATTTTTATATTTAAAAATAGGATGGTGCCTGCCCTAAACCATAATTTCATAAAAATATCCATTTATTTTTCTGTCCTACATTTGTAATTCCTTTTTACTATACGATCTCATTATTAACTCATTAGTGAGGCCTAGATTCTGTAGACCAATAAGTGAAAAATAAATAAATGAAATTAAATGTAAATTATGATTTTGTTACCTTCTTATCACGTATTTTACCGTTAAAAATTTCAATATATTTAATTATTGATAGAATTCTATAATTTTTCTAAAACACGGTATTTATTGTTTATTCTAGTATAGTTTTAATTTTATTTACAAAATGCATTTAAATACTCGTGTAAAAATAAAAGAATAACCTTTAAAAGGAATAATTCTTCTATGCTTATTTCAATTTAATCTTATAATGTAATACATTTTTGTTCCTTTTAGTATTCTTGTTTTAGTACTACGGTATTGTGCTTTCTCTTATAGAATACCTGCCTAATATTCCACTAAGCTGTTTGACTTCATTATGGTATGGAATGTGACATTATCAGTAAAACGACTGACCTTTAGTTTAACAATGCAACAACAACCTGTTATTCTTAACTCATTGTTTTCTGTTGCAGTACCCGAAGCATTTTTATACACATTCTCTTCTCTACGAACTTTTTTTAGGATATGTTTTTCATAACTTTCTTCAATTTTATAGCTTACAAAAGAACTAAGTATCATAAAGTAATATATTCTCAATCAAATATTTACTAAAGGTTTCCTAAATTATATGTCATTTTATCAAAATATATAACTGACTTAGTGAAGTTGCAATCTGTTTAGTATAATTTAAATAATTTGAATGTTCTTGGCCTTATTTTTACTATCCCAAAAATATTCCTTCCATACCCATAGATATTATTATAATCGACACAAATTACTATCTGTAAAATCAAACAAATATACTATCATGGTCAGAGATATTTTAATTTTAACACCATAGTAAAATTTATGACACAATAATTTAGGGCTGTTAAACTGTTTTTGATCAAAACTGGCTAATTTTGTCGTATTAATTATGAATCATGTATTTAGTAAAAAATATATATTCATAATTAAAAAAAAAAATATTTTCTAAAGCTTTTTAGAAATTGATATTGTTCGGAACAAGCCTAATTATATAGTTACAATTAGTTTTAATACGTACGGTTACTTTTTAGAAATAAAAAGTAATTATAAAAATTTTAATTATATTTTTATACAATGAATTCCTTATTACTAATTTGTTTTTGAATTTAATCAAATCTAGTTATAAATATTTAGAATAGAAATAAATTTATGTAATTATAATTATTCTGCAATTGATTATAATATCGTAAAGCTACACTGAGCTTGTAAAAACGTACGAAAACGTTGTTAAAGCTACCAAACTATTTAGTTCAGACGTACATACTATTTCACACACTATTAGATCTATAATTTGATTTAATATGTCCTATTTTCATAGCATTTTAATGAATTTTCAGCACTGGGATGACATCCCATCCAAAAGTTGGTCATTACTCTTATGTCATACTCTTGGTCATACTCTGGAGACCTTCCTTACTTCAAAAGGTCATCTCTAACTTGAGTGGTGGGTGTTTTGGAACGATACGATGGAAGGGAACTAGGATATACATTTTAAACTAACAAATCACAACTTATGGCACAATCATAACTTTTCCTACGGGTTTTATGTAAACTTGTAGCTCACTTGTGTGTGTGTGTGTGTGTGTGTGTGTGTGTGTGTGTGTGTGTGTGTGTGTGTGCGTGCGTGCGTGCGTGCGTGCGTGCGTGCGTGCGTGTGTGTGTGCGTGCGTGTATGTGTGTGTATGTGTGTGTGTGTGTGTGTGTGTGTGTGTGTGTGTGTGTGTGTGTGTGTGTGTGTGTGTGTGTGTGTGTGTGTGTGTGTGTGTGTGTGTGTGTGTTGTGTCTGTGAGTTTTATGTAAACCTAACATTGTGCTTTTACTCCTTAGTCTCATAAATTAACTTAACCCTCCCCCTATATTTTTTAGGGAGGTAATTCCTAACTATAGGAAAGACCATTTAAAACGTAAAACCTTAAAAACATAGTCTGTCCACACTCTCTGCTTTCCAATGTTTAAAAAATGTTTCTTTCATACACTTTTCTTATTTTGGGATACTAAAAAATATTGAACGATTTTTGAATAAATAATCGATACTGAAGAAAACCTAGTTTCGTCATTACATAACTTTAAACGACTAGTACTAAAGTTAAAGGTGAATAATTAAACTAGTGGTGTTTCACCTGGTTCGAATAAATATGTCTTAATTATCATATCACACTCGAAATACGGCTACATCTAGAATAATAAATGACTACTCATCCCAGCGCTTAAAAATTTAAAAAACCTACGACAATTTTGCAGCTAAAGATTTACCGTTTAACGAAAATACGTACGTTTACCTCGTCTGATCGTAGGTTATGACATATGCAGTTTTAAATTTTACTTTAAGTTTAAATGATTTTTATCCTGGTCAGATCAAAAAGGTAGTGGAATTTTTACAAGTTTTCACTGTGCATCAAATTTACACTTTTATTACTAAAAACCGCATAGTTATATCAAATTTGTATTTTTATTCGTGTTAGAAAAAAACGTGTTCTATAAGTTTTTGAATGTTAACTTTTCAAGGAAAAGCGCTCTTATTAAATTTTTTGAAACAACAGTTTCTTGGTTTCTAGAGGTCGTAACATTACGAGTTATTACTTGGCCGCGTTGTAAGACTTAGGCACGATATAGTAGTGGCACGCTTGTAAGTAATTACAGTGGTTTAAAATAGTAATTAGATTAATCGCTTATAATAAAGCAAAGTGAGAAGTTTTAAAAGTCTAACTGTTACGGTTTAGTAGCTAGAACAAAGTTCCCTCAGTTTTCTGTTACTATCTTATTTTTCAAGCATATTCCATTAAATAAGTGTCTAAAATACTACTAATTAAAGTAAATGAACTTATTAGATATAGATACTCGTAAATGGCTGAACCACGAACCTAGTGCTGCTACTCCCCATTACTCATACCTCAACATGTTGAGTGCAATAAGCAGTTGTGAATATGTTTAATAGTCTTCCTTTACATTACAATAAAATGTCATGAAAAGACAATTAAGGCACGCCTCATTCCAACATGCATGACTTGACTCTACCAAGCCGAACTGAACAATGATTGACCACCAGTTGAATCTCTTATATAAATGATTATTAAATTCTCACAAACATCTATTCACTTCAGCATAACATTCATTTATGTTTAAACGAGCATTTCACCTCTTATTTGAACAAAACAATATTGTCAACCACTCAAAATATTCCAAAGTATATCTCATAAATATAACTATTAGCTACAGTTAAACTTGTAGTAATAATGATTTATTTTTCGCAACCACATAGTTATCAATCACTTAAAATATTTGTTAGTGTTATTTTTTAGTTTTCTCATAAACGCTTTGCTGTTAATTTTTATGAGAGTATATTTACTTGATAGCATGGGATTTTATGATAATCATCATGCCAAATGTTACTTCCACCAGAACTTCTCCAACTCACCAATTAGGCAGTTTTACAGCACGTGTTGGTTCGTGCGTTCCGGATCATGGACGTTGACACGTCTCACGTCGGTCATGCGTTTTCACGGTATTGCCTATCTCGCATTCGTTCGAGACGCACGCTTGCCATCTCGGTTACTTTTTACTACCGAGTTCCCAAACATAATTAGTGGGGAACTTATACTATGCAGTATTTTGTGCAGTTGCACACGTGTAGAGCTGACTTTGGTTGAATATTTGAAATACAAACCCTTTCGCAATGTAACATATTACTTTAGTGTGTCAGAAACTACGTGTACGAAGAAGCTGGTCAGTGTTTACTATAAATAGTGTAATAGTTCTGAAAGGAGTGTTTCATACGTTATTTTATGAACTTCAAGAAGATAATAAAATGTTAAACTATTTTCATAAGCCTCAAACTTCTTTCAGTGATTTTTCAAGTAAAATAAGAACATTCGTAAAAAGTGAAGTTTCCTGACTGGTTTGAAATTTGTTCCCAAGGAAATTATGGAACCACCTTTTTATATCAGGAAGAGTATAAAGATATCTACCACAGCCCTGTCATCAGTCGCGATTTTTTAACAGCACGAACACAGCTCTGATTGAACAGCTCTGATTCAATGTAATTAGAGCAAACGTGCGACAATTTTGGTATGCGCGTTTTTAAAGACTGATGCGGGTATCTAGAGAACGCGGATTCCTCTAGCGGTACAAATTGACGCGCGTTCGTGCATAAATGCTCCCGTTTGGCTAAATACAACTAGGAACACGCCGTGTCTATCGCGGTACGCGGAATGTGCCGAACATTTAAGAACACTCCGATTTGAGTCCGAGCCGGAAAAAGATGTTTGTGTAACTCTCCAAGAGGTAATTTCTCATCATCGCATTGATGAGGCTGTGATGATATATTACTTTCATCGATGTACTATATCATCATTGAGAAAAGATTAAACATATATTTACTATTCTACTTTAAATTTCTATTGAAACATAATTGTTTGAAAACGTGGTGTGCGTAAATAAAAGGCTAGTTTTATTACGTCTCTTGTTAGGACGTGAATTTTGGAGAAGAAACTGATCAACGAATTTAGTAGCTAAGGCCTTTTGTTTATGAGTTGCGCAACATAATGTTTATGACACCCTCACTAGATACATAACAATGTGTTTTGTTCTTAATGTGTTGGTTTTATCGAAATGTTTCTTTACTCACTTTTTTGTCAAACTGCAAATGTTGTTAATGCCTTTAAGACTTATAATAACAAATAAAAAAACGTAAACTGTTCGCGTAAAAGATAAATAACTTGTTTTTTACATGAACTCCATAGAGTAAATAAATTTTGAAAATAAACTTTACTTACGTACAACCATATTATGAAGGTTACCTAATAATAAACCACGATTGATTTGTTGAGAACTGAACACATTCGATATCATGACTATTTGATATTTATGAAATGTAAACGTATTTAATTATTTAGGAACATCACATGAGAAACAGCTTCAAAAATAAGTACAACATGTAATTTGTTGAAAAAAAGAAGGAATGTACGACCATTTAAACTGTACACATTTAAAAAATAATGCGACTAATTCATTGCAATTCTGGTCCATGTACACTAAAACATGTAACTGAAATCAGTGGAACTATAAATATGGAAACATTACAACAGATAAATAACAGGTGATTTGAAGTTCATAAACTAGTAGTATAATTGAAGATTCAATCATACGACAGAAAAAAAGAAACTTTTTGAAAATTATGTCAGCAAAAGAATATTTCAAACTAAAAATATATAGTATTTTGTCATAAAGAAACTTACCGCTAATTATTACTTTCATTTACCTGGAAAACTAATTGGAGGTGATTGTGGTAAGGTTAGAGTAACTTCTAACAAAGAGAAAAAGTACACCTCGTTTTAAAAATCTGTAAATTATGCAACAGCATTGGAGGAAAGATTCGTCACCTTGTGGATTGTTGACTTATTTAAACTTCTGAGATCTTCTATCTAAACGTTTACACGAAATATAAGTAAAATTTAACTTTAGGGAAGTGTATTTGTATTCGTATATGATTTTTTTAATTGTTTACTAACAATTTAGTTTTTTACAAGTAGCCAGGCTTTATGCAATGCTAGGATAAAGACAGTTAAGATACTTAATTAGTGCTTGTTGAATGATTGTACAGTTTTATGTTGATGAATAGACAACATAAAATAATAAATAATACAATTTTATAAAACAATAAATATATAGTACAATACTTGACAGTAGGTTTACGATAAAAATATTTTAAGAAAATTACTATATTAATTTGTTATATATTTTTTTGTGAAAATTAATTTCTCATGTTAATTAAGGTACATTATAGCTCTACATATAAATAGATAATAACTATATTATCCTTGTTCTTAAGCATTATTAATTGACATTAAGTTCTTTGAGAGTATATTTTCTGACTGGGTCATCCTTTTGACCTCAAGTTTGCACTCTTGTGTTTAAAAACAAAGGCCTTTAAATGAGGTATATTCGATGTAAGCTTACATTTAAAATTTTTAAGACTTCCTTCATGGGTCATTCCCTTGCTATGAAAAAACAAGTAGAATATGTCTAAATGTTTGGTGTGCAAACGTGTACATAACTACAACGTTTCATTACGTTCCTTTCAATAGTTTTAAAATTGTTAAATATATTCCGGACGTGCACAACCCTGTAAACGTATCTCCATATATGTTAATAATAAATGTATTTCTTCCTGTCATGTTTTTCAAATATTTTTGTGAAATGTGCAGAATAACTTATTTAAACATTGATATTACTCCCGTAAACCTTATACATTCACTACAACTAACAACTGAAATTAACTTCACATTTATAATTTGGCCGTAAAATACATTAAAAACATTTAATATAGGCTACTTGTTGTGCGAAGAAACTGACTGAGGATATTACATAATAAAAACAATTATGAAACGTATCATTTTATGAGTAGGTAAAAGGGCGTACTATAGTATAAAGTGTTTCGGCGCATTTGAAAATATTGCTTATCCAAAATTGTTAATCCTACTCGTATTGACTTGGTCGAACCACTTATAGTATAGACTATTGTCTTCTTTTTTTGTACTTGTATACAAATTATATGCTATATTGCTAGGCTTAAAGGCTTAAATACTCCCTGCATTTAATAGGTCGTTGATTTAACTGCCCTATCAATATCAAAGGCTATTAGGTTGCATCATCACTAAATTGATCTTTAGAATTGATCCAATTGATTGTTGTAACTGGCAATTCGGATATTTTGACCTGTTCGTTAGCTGTATAAGTATGTCGTTAACTTAGTTTTTATATATAAAATTATATGAAAATAACAGATGCGCTGTGTTTAAGTTTAAAAAATAATATGGCTAAAAAAACACACACACTAAACCTGACACTTAAATAATGAAAAAGATAAAGAAATAGGAAAAGTCATAGTTAAAATTCAGAGAATCTATAAAAAATCTGTAAAAAATAGGCCATCATGAATTTACCTTCTTAAAATTTACTATTCTAAGCTTGTGTTTTATTACGAGGCATGTTTTTAAAGTAAGTACCGTTTTTAAATTACGCCACCGCAGCGCTGCGGTCGCCGTTTAGCGCATGCGCGCCTTGTAGCCACATCTGTTGGGAAGCCATAGACGCCATTACGGAACCATCCGATCGAGTCTACATCCGTTTGCGTGATTTTAAAATGACTCCACCTATTGAGAATCCCGCCGACTGTAAAGTGCGTGCTGTAATACGGTTTCTCTGTGTTGAAGGCTTCAAAGCAGTTGACATTCATCACCAAATCAGTGAAGTGTATGGTGAAAACATTATGAGTGATGGAATGGTTCGGAAATGGGTTAGGGCCTTTAAAGATGGCCGTACAAACTTTCATGATGAGGAACGGTAATGACTTCAGATCATCGGTAATGACTGAAGGTCGCCCACTTCGTTCCTCATCATGAAAGTTTGTACGGCCATCTTTAAAGGCCCTAACCCATTTCCGAACCATTCCATCACTCATAATGTTTTCACCATACACTTCACTGATTTGGTGATGAATGTCAACTGCTTTGAAGCCTTGAACACAGAGAAACCGTATTACAGCACGCACTTTACAGTCGGCGGGATTCTCAATGGGTGGAGTCATTTTAAAATCACGCAAACAGATGTAGACTCGATCGGATGGTTCCGTAATGGCGTCTATGGCTTCCCAACAGATGTGGCTACACGGCGCGCATGCGCTAAACGGCGACCGCAGCGCTGCGGTGGCGTAATTTAAAAACGGTACTTACTTTAAAAACACGCCTCGTATTTTAGGTTTTATAACTTCTAGCAAAGATTTCACTAACGAAAGGAAGTACGAGTATTTTAAAAGACAATATACGATAAAAGCCTGTAAGCATTTTTTTTTAAATTGAGAAAGTTTTAACAAAAAGTGAGCCATGCATTTAAATTAAACTTCGTTTTGTTATCAAACTATATGCATGAAGCTGGATTGTATAGCGTTAGATTCATTAATTTGTTATGATATATTAAGATGATATGTTAACTTCATTATGATACTTCAGACATTAAAATATAGCATTCTTGTAATTTTCAGTTTTAATAAAAAAATATTATTTCCTTGCATCTATTAGGTATGTATTTCTTGAAATAATGTGACATAATAATCTACATTTCTGATAATCGATGGGATGTATTTAATGTTAAGATGAGAATATGACCAAAGAGTGACGATATAAATGGTCAACAAGTTAAATTGCAAATTCATTGGCATAGTTTGTTCAGTTTGAATTCTTGGCCACTTTATCTCTGCATGACTGATTAATAGAATGATGTAAATCTGTGGCTGCTATTCATTTTATATAGTTAAGTACGAAGTATTAAATAATCTAAATCACTTTAAAGCATTAGCAGCAATAACATCACAATCATACAAAAAGAAAAGAAACTAAAAATAGTGTGTTAACTTTCTACAAGTTACAAATGATCTAGTCTTAATACATTTTTCATCCATATCTATTCATTCAGTAGTTGCTAATTCGACTAATAACTTGTAAATTTTAGCATTCATATAAATGACCGAACTTCACGTTCAGTTAACTTTGTAAACTCCTTTTTGATTTATAATAAAGGTACGTAACACACCCAAAGTTCTCGAAACCTACTCTTAAAAACACACACAAAACCTGCCACTTCAAAAATAAAAAAGGTAATTAAAATTCATAGAGTCGATAACAAATCTGTTAAAATTAGGCCATCATAACTGTACCTTATTAAAATTTACTATACTTTTAGCAGCATTAGAACTATCCTGGAACTATACTATTTACACACTATCCAGGAACCTTTAGGACTGCTCATCCAGGCGCCCAGTTTAGCACTCCAAGGAATTTAGTTCTAGATTTTATCCCAACTGCTGATAAAAGTAGTAAAGATCCTGCCTTACTAACGAACAAGCAGTGTGTTCCCCTCCCTTCTCTCGCCTTCACCTGTCCCCACCCTACAAATTCGACAGAAGAACACAAATCCCTCATTTACTTTCTTAAACTCTAGGAATGAAGTTTATACATATTAATAATCCACTCTTTTAGCCAAAGATAATTGTAAAAATTTCAACTAACAATTTGAATAAATATCATCTATAGAAAAATAATTGGTAACATTTAAAAAAGAATTTTTTGTAATTTTACTGTAGACTTCTCTAGGTTGGTTAGAACATTTCGTCCACTATATTCTAAAAATTTTTATAAAATATATAAAAGGATTTGTTAATAAGTTACGTAAAAAAAGGCCAAATTGATCACTTTAAGTAGCCATATATCAATAAAGAATTTTTATTTAATATTTTTCCGCAACACATTTAATACTAATATGTAGACTAACAGCTCTACTTAAGGAAAACTCGATTGAACACCCCTAACTGAAGCAAGTAATGGTCATCCTTTGGAAAATCATTACATCTGGAAATAATAGTTTTTATGATCCATGAGAATTAAGACACAGATATAGTTAAAATGTTAAAACGAAAACCATAGAACTATATATAATGTTAAACATATTTCTAATGTATGGAGAATGTCACCATAATTAGAGAACATGGAACTGGCCATAGGGGAAAAAGCCCTTACTTTAATCCAAAAATATTCATGTAAAAGCTATTATTATGTGTATTAATAATAATAAACATTTTAAATGAATAAACTATACCTCACAATTTGTTTGTCTATTTGTTTAGGATCACAATTTAGGGACAAGGGCCTAAATTAACTCTAAGTTCTGTTTGCTTCTTCCTTTTTGGAGTGCTATGGCTAAACTCACTATCCGTACACATTTTCAGCATATCCGTGCACTAAGTCTCAACTCTTTCAGCATTTCGGTGGCCCCACCATTATCGTCTATGAAGATGGGTGTCATTTCACCTTCTAAAAGTTTCGACATTTCTGTTTTGGGCATCTGGAATGTTAAACATATTTCTAATGTATGGAGAATGTCACCATAATTAGAGAACATGGAACTGGCCATAGGGGAAAAAGCCCTTACTTTAATCCAAAAATATTCAATTAAAAGCTATTATATACCTCACTTTACTATCCATAGACTTCTCTTGCTGAGTGGCTCAACCATACTGCTCGTACTGCTTTCCATTCTACCAAGCAATACACCTGGGATATAATGTCTTATTTCCTGCTGGCTTTCAATTCTGCTAAACATGAAAGTCACGGTTCTGTGCTTTTCGAACTTCTTCGTGGGTTTGCTTCGAACCTTCGGAGTATTATTTCTATTATTCTTCCAGTGCCTGGTATCCATGATGTTAAGGCCATGTGGAAGGCTGCCAAACGTAATCTTTTTTCGGTTTAGGGATCGTGTAAGGTGAAGGTACAACCGAGATCGTAGGCCTAACCCTTTCTGGTGGGGAATTCGGTCTATTGTTCATCCGGTAAATTCCCCACCCAAAGATTCCTTTATCCTGTCACTGCTTTCTGGTAGATTCCCAGTCTGGCAGGGTGTTCTGGAAGGCTCACGTATCTCACCTCATGCCTTACCGGTGCATGGTTTGAGTGGCTTAGAATGTTAACACAAAGGGTGTTGGGGAACAGAGACTGATCACATCTTTTCTGTACTTGGTTTCCTTCTTTCTCTCTTTTTCTTAGGTAGGGCCCTATAACATCACCTAAAGGGATTTTCTTGTGGTCACTGAGTTTGATTCTAGGCAATGTTTTAGTCTGTAGTACTGTAAGGGGTCCTTTTGTGGTTAGGGATTTCCTCTGTTTTTTAGGGGAGGTTTTTTTCCGTTGAACAGGTTATTTTTTCTGTTTTGAATAGCCTCAATTCTCTGTGTTATATAGTTGGAGTGTTTGAATTACTGTTTTTCGTTTGTTGTTGGGTGAAATTGTGTTTTTCGTTGCCTCAGTCGTCATTAGATTTACTTCCAGGTTCTACCTGTTGTAACGTCTCATTCTTTCTTCGTCTGCAGCTAAAAATCTTAAATTAAGTGTTGGTTAGTTTTTGTTGTCATGGATATTCTTTTCAAAAGGGAAATATTGTTTATGGTTTCACGTTAATTTTCTGTAAATACTACTGTTAATTTTCTTGTTTTTTCTTGTTTATATTTCTGTAACTTCCTATTGTTTGCTTTTTTGTATTTAAATTTTTTTTTTATAAACAAACGTTTCTGTTTAAATTGCTTTTTTCTTTATTCTCCTTAGTTGGTACATTGCCACTTGTCCTGGGTTGAATCACCCACAAATAATAGATAACTAATTACCGATTTTCTCATTTTTGTAACTTATTTGTGATTTTTTACGAAATTTGTCAACACTGAAATTATTCGAGTTGGTCTCAATCGAATTGTTAAAACATGTTTGTTGAAGGAAAAAGAAACACTATGAGAATATATACAACAATGAGATATTGTAGAGCTTTTTACTGAATAACAAATGCTACGGAACTCCTTTTCATGTACCTTTCATAAACAGTGATATTAATGTGGTAATAACATAATTTTTTAAGTTATAATAAGTTTATTATTCATGTTATATTCATCATTAAGCCTCTCTCTTTTATAAATGACTTTTATTTCTTTACAAAGGTATTTATTGTTTATCATCACATACTTTATCTAGTCAGAAGACATTTATTACCTTATATATCAAATAATCGTGGAAATGTTAGATTATAATTACTATATCATCAATATTTATATACATTATAACCTGTAACATTAAGATTAGTTAGTTAGCAGTATAGTTGTAAAGAAGTAGTATTATACATTTTTATATAAATCTATATAAATACAATCTAGTAAATGGTGATAGAGAGGGGGTAGGCAGTAATGGTGAGTGGGAGAGATCAGTTATTTCAATACATCTACAAAGTACGATATACGTATTTTAAGTAACAATTGTGTTTGGTAACCGATATGAATTATGTCGTGTAGAGATTAAAACAATATCGAAGGCTAAGCTAATTTATTACTGTATACTTTAATAAATTGCTTTAATACAATTATACGCGGAGTTTATAAAAATACCCACCCACCCATACACGTACAGTGGTACTGACCCACCCACCCACCCATACACGTACAGTGGTACTGACCCACCCGCCCACCCATACACGTACAGTGGTACTGACCCACCCGCCCACCCATACACGTACAGTGATACTTCAGAGTTTTATATTAAACGTAATATAAAATGTCTGAACACCTGAGTATTCCAAGGAGAAAAGCAATGTGTTACTCACTTAACAAAGTTGTACTGTCATAGGGATGTTGATATTTTAAAATATATTCTTAATTATAATGTTTAAATATTAATGAGAGTTAATTGCGGGAAGATCGTGTTACTATAGTACCAAACATACGATTCTCATTTGTTTACTTCATGTGGATTAACTTGACTACAAAGGGAGGAAGATATTTGATTTCCCGATACTAATGACCAAAAAGCAGAAGAAATAAAAGATTAATTAAAATAAAATAAGAATAAAATGTTATAATACTAAATGGACTTATGTGTCTCCAATCTAACATGTAAGCTAATACATTAAAATGCTATTGTGCTATCACAAAAACATGTATGTCTGCAGAAAATATATAGCTGGGAAATAAACATTGTTAAAGGTTACTTGACGTTGTAAACATGTACAGAACAGGCAACGTCAACCAGTAAGATTAATGCGCAGTGTTGAATGGCACAAGACAGTTGTCCCCAGTGTGGGCAATCAGTACTACGATCACATGAATTGGTAATCAACATACTACCAAGGAGTCAGTCATATGTTTCGAGTGGATAGTTGGGAGAGTGTAGTGGTTAAAATAGTTAATATACACAGAGTAATTAGTTTCGTTAAATTATCATTGTAATTTTAAAAACACAATGGAACACTAAACACTTAGTACATCAATCTTACGTTAACTGGATAAAGTGAATTTTGCTAGGACATGTAGGCGTTAATAGTTGTAAGATTTTTAATTTTAAGCAAAACCCAAACACCCATGCACTTATTAATGTATGTTGTTGATGATATTTCCACTTATTCATAGACTTCAAGTAGTGAGGAACCATTTATCCACCCGTTCTCCCACAGTGGTAACGACCTTCCGGCCCACCAACACACGAACAGTAAATAATATGAACCACCTACCAACCCGTACGCCTACAGTTCTAATGAGGAGGGTCCAATACATATACTAACAGTAGTGATGAACACCTGCACATCCCTTGCTTATGGTGGTGACGACCCTCCTGCCCACCCATACACTCACAGTGGTTATGAATGACCTTGAGATCACCCACACATGCACAATGATAACGGCCCTCCCCCACACATTCATGTAAGGTAGTAATGACCCTCCAAACGACCCACATATGCACAGAGGGGACAACTCTGCTACCCACTCACACATTAGAAATGGTGCTGAATCTCCTGCTCACCCACAAATGCACATAGGTTACGACACTCCTTCCCATCCACACATGCACAGAGGGAACGACCCTGCTGCCTACCCACACATTAGCAATGGTACTGAACCTTTTGCCCACACACACACACACACACACACACACACACACACACACACACACACACACACACACACACACACACACACACACACACACACACACACACACACACACACACACACACACACACACACACACACACACACACACACACACACACACACACACACACACACACACACACGCACGCACGCACGCACGCACGCACGCACGCACGCACGCACGCACGCACGCACGCACGCACGCACGCACGCACGCACGCACGCACGCACGCACGCACGCACGCACGCACGCACGCACGCACGCACGCACGCACGCACGCACGCACGCACGCACGCACGCACGCACGCACGCACGCACGCACGCACGCACGCACGCACGCACGCACGCACGCACGCACGCACGCACGCACGCACGCACGCACGCACGCACGCACGCACGCACGCACGCACGCACGCACGCACGCACGCACGCACAGGTGACAACCCACCTGCTTACCCTAAGACTGACAATGGTGTTGAATCTCCTGTACAACCACACACTTAAAATGATATAGACCCTACTCCCAACCTTCACGTATGTTGGTGACGATACTCCAAACAACCCTTACATATACATAGGTGAAGACTCTTATGCCTGCCCGTACATGTAAGCCTACATTGATTACGACCGACTTACACACCCTTTCTTTGATGAAATGAAAATGAAATGAAATTTGATTGTAGTTATCACTCTATCATCTGCACACACACACAAACCTACGGTAATTATGACCTTAACATCCACACACACAAGTATAATATTCGCCTACCACAGGTATTAATAAAGCTTAGAAGAAAAATACTTCATATTGTTTAGAATCTGAGTTTGAAACATACATACACAACCAGGAGAGTGGTTTTGATGGTGGAGCCAGATTAAGCTTGAGGTTACACCACTGCTGATGGATCGTTTGGTTTTGTGGCTGACCATAGGCCTGAAGTCAATGTCAAGTGCATGATTTGCATGTTTTACCCACATAATAATATTTTTGTTGAAATCGTATCCAACTGTGTTATTAGTGCACATAACGTTAACTGCATATCAAGGTTTTAAGTCATATAATTGAGAGAAGAATGGATTCCATTGTAATTATACAGGAAGACCTTAGCAAAACAAATACTAGATATCATTTAACTTGAAGTAGAGCATAACATAAGCAGTTAAATCAATTGTTGTAATAAAAGATTATATAAACGCATAAGATATAACACAAACTATTATTTCAAACACGAATATACTCAGCGAAAATATTTTAGATTAGAATAATTGGTGGCAGGATGAAAGCAGAAAAATCGAGTTTAGTAAAATGAAAAGGAGACATTCTGAAATAATGAAGCAAGTGTGGAATCAAATAAAGACCAACATATATTCTTTAGTCAAACTGTGCTCATACGTGTATAATAAATAAAACTTCAAAATTTAATAAAACAGTATCTTCTTTTAAGTTTAATAGCAATTTCAATAGACGAAAAATAAAATATTTATTATTTTTGTGTATAAAGTTATGATTTATCCTGATTAGTAATAATATATATACTATCAATTAATTAATTAACTTGAACATTAATAGTTCTTGTGTTGAGCTTGCATTTATTAGTTCAGAGCTAATCTAAGTGTAAGCTGTTTAACTTTTAAAATATGTTTCTTTGCAGGTGATTTTTTTGTTAATGCGTGAGTTTTATGGACTAATATGCTGTAATGGTGTTATGAATGACTGTTAAATGCATCAGTATAATTGTGATGATATTATTGAACCTTAATGATGATGAATTTATTAATAACATTTTTTTCTTGTAGTGGCTTTCATTACGATTAACTAATTTTAACGAAAATGAAACTTCACTTATGCATGGATCTCATTCAGAGGGATCCATTGTAAAGTTCTAAATAAAGTTCAAAGTTAAAATATATTTATTCATAAAATATTACATGCTGTAGTATGTATTATTCAAAACATAATATTATGAAAATGTTTTAAAGTAATTACATGAAGTCTAACAGCTTACTTCCCAGTGCACCTTTAGGTGCGGGAAGTAGGTTGGCATTAGCAACTCAAAAGAAATTAATTTTTACCGTGGCAGTGTCTAGCAGTTCAGTCCTTTTAGTGCACAGTAAATAAAATGTTATAACTAAAAATATTATAAATAAGTTTAACTTAATTACAAGTTCATGCAGCAACTTACTGTCAAAGCTTAAGCAAAAGCAACAAAGAACAAAGATAACAGACTGTTACTAATTAAAAAATAACCAAATAACGACAACTAAACAACATAATGATAACAACAGGTATTGAAAACATACACACCAACAACAACATTTAAGTAACATTTATGAACAGTAAATAAAAAATCTTAGATATAACAATAATATAATAATTTAACAAACTATGCAACATAAAAATATAATATATACTACAGTCAAAATTCAACACCAAAAAATAAATAAATAACAATACAACAACAACAAAATTGTTGTAACTGTTTATTTTTTATACAATATCCTATACATTTACATGTATATAAGAAATTGTATGTACATCATGAATTTAATATCAATTCCAAACATTAAATTTTTACTTTAGACTTTACTTCAAGAAATATAGTGTTAAAAATTCTTTTAACAAGTTTGATAAACAAAGTTGGGCCGAAAAAAGAAAATTGATGCCTGGAAATTTCTTTAAAATAACTTGTTACATGAAGAAAATTTAATTGAGCAGCACTTCTGAGTAACAATTGAAACAAGTAATAAAACTAAAAAGACAAACTATAACGTTATGATTAATGGTGAACTAAAATTTACATGTAGTTAGCTGCTTAACAACGATTGGAAAACGGAAGTCACTTTATAAAATAAGACAATTTGTAATTTGTGTTAAAAACTACTTTTAGTATTGTTTTATTTTTATATTGACAAGAAATTTAGCTGTGTTGTAGTTTAAAAAGTAGAACAATATGTATAAGATATTGTTAAATAAAGGTGTGAATGTACAGTTTTTAAATTTGATGTTGCATTAAAAATGATACATTCAAATTTAACTATCAATTGATAAACTAAGAAATTTGTTTAGTCTGATACAACTTGATAGTTATTACAATAATCTAACTGTCTTATACTTAGCAATAAAAGTTTAAGTAAGGGAGAGTGAATTTTGTACAAATGAATAAAATTAATTAATGATTTTTCATACATTCTGTACGCATATTTAATTTTTACTTGGTTTGATTCACATAGCACAAAAGATCGCTCAACAGTATCATTGATTAGTTCTAAATAAATATGAGTCTTACAATAGAAATTTCTTACTTAAGGTCATTAGTTATTCATAGAACGAATGACTTAAATGAAACATCATATTTATAAAGTATCTTGTGATGAAATCGTCCTTCATATTCAAATAAAACTTTGGAGGTAAATTTAATTAAAATTCTACTAATCAATGTTTTTCTATGTATGGTTACCTCTATGTTTATGTATATTGTTAAAGTCTACAGGGCTAAAAATAATAAGGTGGTCTCAATTCGTCGCTACTAACTGTTTACGAACTACTAAATGTTTACAGATTTAAGTTAGTCAAACCACCATTATTTAAAATTATAAATATCACTTAACAAACTCCAGTTCATGTTCATACAATACCATTCAATGTTCATGAACTATCACTGTCACTTCCACTTTAGCTCGAAAACTAAATATTTGCACTGCCACTGACTGACAGACACATCAGCTGAGAGATGCCGTTACGAGTCTAGAAAGTTCCGGAGCTGTTGAGATTTTTCTGGAAGGGGATCTAGGTCTTTCTGGGTGCCATTTCGAGACATTTTCTGGCTCAATATACAGGCAAATCAAATGCCATTCTAGCACCTTCCAAAAGTAACTGGAATAGCATTGTAAAAAATGAAAGTGTGCAATCACCCACGCAGAGAGGGAGTGAATTTACCAGGGCTATGCTGATGGTAGGTTTCATGATCCATAAAAAAATAATTAATATTAATGAGGATATGTTAAGTACAGTGGAAAATGGCCCAAATGCGATTCGTACCCTACATATTTCTCGATTTACTTTACATCTTCCGATAATACCTAACAATCTGTAATTAACAATTTAAAAAATAATAAAATACTGTATGTACCAAAAAATACACGTATAGATACGACTGTTTAACTTCACAGATTAAACATGTTTTGCTTAATAATAAGTGTATTTTGATAACTATATAATAGTTAAATATTTAAATCCAAATTGTGGTGATTGGTAGATTTATTTCCTCTTGAAGTAAAAAAAAAATTAATATTGACATTATTAGGTCCTATAATTTAATACGGATATTTACTTAAATCCTTTGCACAGCCAAAAACACTTTAAGAAACACAAAATCAATCCAATTTATTACCTTGCCTCTCTTCGTATCTCTTAAGACAGAATAACAATTAGACAGAATGGAGCGTCCGTAGCTATGGGCTAAGGCGATGGCTTACCACGCAATAGGTCCGGGTTGGATTCCCGGTAAGACCATTAACAGAATTTGTCCTGCCGCTCCCATGGTTCGGAAGTCACGTTGAGCCGTTGGTCCTCAGGTTTAAGTGTTAGCTTTGGCTTCTTAGCTCTAACTTCGCCCGGTGAAATAAGATGAACTTTAACTCTTTTTTTTTTTACAATTTTGTCTGTGCTTTGCTTACAATATCGTAAATATTTCATAAACCAGTGAGTAGGACGAGCCTCATCTTGATATCTGTCTGTCAGAGGGTAAAACTAACTTTTTAAATTTTGTGTTAAAACGATAGTACCGTTTTATAGGAAACATTTAAACATGATTCTCCACAGGAATAAGGAGGATGTAGACTATTTGTTTGTTTTTTTTTTTTTTTTTTAGATGTTTAATTTTGATGCCCACTTTATACAGAAGCATCATATAATATTCAAAACAATTGGTAAATCCATTTCTATTAAGTAGACTATATTATTGTTAATGTCCTCCAATTGTGAGCCTCATGAAGGCTCATAAAAAAAATCTCATAAAATTTTATTTTTCACCATATTCCTCAACTTTTTATATATATTTCCCTACATTATAAATATCTTTCTTCATAAGAAAATGCATCTGAAGAAAAATATGCTTCATCTTCTTCAAAGCTTAAAGGTATATTTGATTCACACGAAGGATAAACTGTACTTGAAGGCTCGATTGTGTATAAACATTCATGATTAAATTAATATATTGAATCAATCGAATATTAAATTTGTTCCATGGAGATGTAAAGTTGTTGGGTTTAAAACCCGAAAGTCATATTCGAGGGGACAGTTTTTTTTGTTTTTAAAGATAAAGGATTTAATTTTTTAAAGTGGTTACTCTTATATTTTTATACATGGTAAACATTTGTCTGTCACAAATTTTTTTTAATGTTAAGATAAGTTAATTTTCCCTTCGAATATATAAATGAGCAGTATCTAAACAATACTGATGACCTGGGAAGATAAAAAGCCAGAAATACTAAAAATAAACATAACAAATTAGCTCGTCTTAGTACTAAACGTCAAGTTCGTAGCGTGTCGGGAAGTGACTTATATTTAGTAAGGCAGTGCGTGACTAGGTCTATTCTGGAGGATTGATAGAGGACTATAAAGGATTGATAGCACTGGTTAAACCTCAGGTAGTTCTGATGGCCAGTATCATTAGCAGGTTTATCTAGATGAATAATTATCAATTAATATGACTTACCTCAAACAGATAGTAGAAAACGTTATTTTCTTACAATCTTGTGCTTACATGTTTTGTCAAAAAACTTGAAACCTTCACAGTACCTGTCATAAATTAGAATATACATAACACACAACATGAAAACATACATAAATCACGTATTTTTACGGTTGACATCACAGCCCCTGCTCAACTGGAGGGCTCTTCAGTAATTGAGGCTACGTCATCCGAGCCGAGTTCAGCTGTTCGCTCCTGTTCAAACTTATTTATTAATCATAGTTATAAGTTGAGTACGGCTATAATAAATAACTTGCAATGTAAGTTAATGCTTGTTTGAGAACGAAGTTGATATTTACTTTATTGACAATCTAAAAAAGTGTTGATACGGTCTTACTCACATTATCTATAATGTAGTTGTTGTATATATTTTAATTCGATAACTGTAATAAAATAAAGTATAAATGATGCTACCACGGTAAACTATTTATAAGATTTAAACTATTGTGATTCCTGTACAATACAATACTGACATTTAAATCTGTAATAATTTACAGTTCGGAGTTAACTATCTTAATATTATTAATAATACTTTATAACTTAAATGATTACCTTTTAAACATCACCAGGGATAAAAATATATCCATCCAAAATGACTACTATTTAATACAATTCATTAAGTAGAATAAGTAAGTTTTGTAAATTATAATTAATAGCTAAATTATTTATTTACTCAATATCTCCAATACCGATAAAAAGTCCACTGCATTTAAGCAGTTCATTTAGTATATATTTTTTTTTACTATGCATCACGTTAATACATCAAAACGCCAAAAACTGCATTGTGAAACATTTTTTTTCCTTGACAAATATGTACGTATATTCAACAACCATTTAGTAAATAAACAACGAGCAATAATAGTGTAGTACATCAAGCTATGAAAATACCAAACAATATTACAATAACCACTTTTTAGTATAAAAGAAAATACATGCATCCACAAGACCAGAGTGCTTCAAAACTTATAATTAGTCAATTAATAAAAAGAACCCAAAATAATACCAATAGTAAAAAAACTACTTTCAAAATAACAAAATAAATAAAAATTGTGATGTTAATTTGAATACAAGACCATTTAAAAATGATTAAGAAGGTAAAAACTGCAGAAAATAAAAACAGAAAGTGTATGTCAAAATATTACAAAAGTATTTGTACATTTTAATACCTTAATATAAATTTGAAATCTATAAAGGAATCATAGGGAGTTTATGTAAATAATTTACAACACATTTAAACGTAATTTGTTTAACTATGCACATCATATATTATGTAGTAGCCATGCGTGATGATTATGAAATTTAATAAGATATTGTAAAGGAAATTATTCTTAGTTCTTTTAATTTTTTAAACAAATTTAAATTATTAGCAACACTGAAAGATAGTAAAATGAACTGTAGTAAATCATTCCGTTCGCTAGTCGTGTTGATGGGAGGTGCAGTTTACAGCTAGACCTCAACAAGGCACTTTGAGGTTTAAAGGCTCTACTGTACCAGCCATCCATCTTTGATATGTCCCATAAGTACATTGTTAAACCTCATGCCATATATCCCCGATATTATTCGCTATACAGTGCTGTCTCAGTTCTCTTTTTTAAGACATCAGACTTATGCATGATATTTTATGATTAAAAGCTGAACTATTACTTATAGATAATTTTAAGAACGCAAAAAAACATTTACTTATAGTTTAAAAAATATATATTTTTGATTTTGTTACACATTTGTTTACGTTTGTTTTTACTGAAAGGTTTGATATTTTTTGTTCAAATGCATTAATATTCTAATGATAAATATAAAATTAGATACCATTACCTAACTGATAGCAGTTTTTAAAAAAACTATAAAGTTTGGACCACGAAATTTGGTACAAACATATTTTATAAACTCTAGAAACGTTCTCAGGAAGGACTTTAAAATATTTTCTCTCGAAGAGCTAAAATAATTTTGAAAATCAATATCCCCAAACTGGCTGGTAAGCAGCTTTGTTACCATTCACTGTACGAATGAGAGAACTGTGAATGGAGTAACTTGGCAGGTTATTAATAGATTATTTTGCAATGTAAACTAGTTAGAAATTGGAAGAAGTTAGAAATTTAGTTAAAATACTAACTATTAGTAAAATAGTTAGAAATTAGTCACAATTGAGTGCTGAGGTTAACATTAGAAGCGAGGAAGGGTGTACCCTACTACATTTATAGATACTAAGTGGTTTACTATCGATTTACAATACTTTTTTTATTTGTGAAATTAATCAATAAATAAAATGAAGCTTACATTTTTTAACTACTATTGTAATTAATTTGTGTTGTGGGACTTTTAGTGTTATTGTAGACTAATGTATAAAAACATTTTTTGCGTATTAAATTTACACCTAGGCATTTTTATCAATGTCAATAATGTCAACTGATATTATATTTTCAAGCCAGCTTCAGTAACAGGATGCTGTCTTAATTAAATCAGAATCAGATTGACAATTAGAAATATGTAAATAAGCTGTTAAGACTACTTCAATTACTGTTTCCAAATGACTAAAATAAGAGGTAATTATTAATCAAAGGCAACTTATATCCACCCTTCTATCCACCACCGAATTATTCAGTGAGATGATAGCTAACCTAACCTAACCTAACCTAACCTAACCTAACCTAACATGACCTAACCTAACCTAACCTAACCTAACCAAACCTAACCTAACCTAACCTAACTTAACTTAACCTAACCTAACCTAACCTAACCTAACCTAACCTAACCTAACCTAACCTAACCTAACCTTCCCCCAAGACACGGCTGTCACTGGCGTGCAATTCTGAATGTGGCTGGAAGTATATTTGGTTATTGCTGTTATTTCTTTCCTTAGATCTTCTTGCCTCTTTATATTTTGGCTCGCTCCCCTTTTTCGTTAAAAGTTTTTTCTTTTCTCATTATAATATTTGTAGATTATTACTAAACTTATCAAGCTTGAAGTCTTATATCCTTTTCTGACTTTAAATATTTCAATTTGCACTTAGTATTGAGAACATATGTGTGAACGTACATATTTATAAAATGAAATACTCATATTGTGCTCGTTAAAGGATAATAAATTAATAAAAGCTTGAAAATTTCATCAAGATACAGGTTTCCTTACAGTAGGTGAAGTAAGCGAAATATTCAATCCAGTATTTCATGATAAATGATGTTAAATTTACAGTGGTATAGCTTTGCACTGTAACTTGTATCTCCTTAAATGTTGTATAAAGAAAAAAAATTATTGTATGAAAAATGAAAATATGCCATAACAAAATAGGTTAGATTCTACTCAATGGTAGGTTATCAGTTTAACTCAATGTATTATTTCATGTACTGAAACCTATTATTATTCTTTTGTAAATATACACAGAAATTAATGTCTAAAGTAAATTGATTTAATAGGTAAAAACTTGAATTTAATACAATAAATATAATAAGTTATAAATTTAGATTATAGTCTTTTAAAAAAAATACACATAGGTATATACTAATTAAATTACAAACATAAAGAAGCATGGGCCTTTAATTAGCTTCTAATACTGTATTTACCTTTATTTTGGCTTATTGGAGTTTAATTTTCTGGGATAATGGACCGGTGATTAAAATAATATAAATAGTGTCAAATATTATGATCAGAAGCGGCTTCGAAGTGAGTACTGCTGGAATCTCTGTTAATAATAATGAGTTTAAAATGTAGCTATCAATTTTATGCAGTTGGGTTAAGAGAGAAATTAAGACATATATATTCTATATTTTAAGAAATGTATAACTTTTATATTATAAGATAAATGGTTTATGTACGATTTAAGAATGGATAAACGCTTTATTCAGCAAGATGTACACTTTGAGTAACTTGGGTGTAAAGTAAAGAGTCTATGATATACTCGTATATAAAACTGTACAAACTGCTATTTAACACATTGATATTCAATGAAACTGGTCTATTTTAATACTGTATTCTTCTAAAAGAATAAGTCAAATGTATTTTTAAGGGATCTAAGTTTTAATATTAGCCGAACTAAAACACACTACTAACGCTGATATCTCCAGGGTTTTTTTAAAATAAAAGTGAATAATTATTTATAGAAGAAAGTAAATGTGTATTTTTGATAGCATATTAATAAACACATTTTATTGGAAAATAAAATAAAAACAAGAGTGTCACAACTCGTTTGAATAAATATACTATTAATTAAATTTTTCAAGTAAAACAACTTTATTTGAATGAATAGCACAATTATCTTACCTTATCTTATCTGAGGAAATGTATACTTTAAAATGGTCAACGAAATATATTTATAAATAAAATGTTCTTCTAATAATTTTATTACATATTATAATAGATATACAGATAATTTTGATAACTGTTATAAAATTAATTATCATTATGTTAGTTAAATGTTTAGTTAACATTCATAGTAGAGGGTAAGTGGGAAGTTCACGCCGTCCCATGAGGAGTTTTCGTCCCATGAGCAGGTCGGGGGTGGGGGGACTTTCATTTGATTTTGATTGATTTTGATTGATTTTTAATGAGCTTTGATTTGATTTTGATTGATTTTGATTGATTTTTAATGGGCTTTGATTGATTTTGATTGATTTTGATTGATTTTTAATGAGCTTTGATTTGATTTTGATTGATTTTGATTGATTTTTAATGGGCTTTGATTGATTTTGATTTAATTTTGATTGATTTTTAATGGGCTTTGATTAATTTTGATTTAATTTTGATTGACTTTGATTTTGACATTTAAAAATAATTTTTAAATATATTAAAAGTTTATTTAAAATTTAACATGTATTTCTAAATTCTTTTTTATTATTAATAATCAAAATTATAAATAATAAAAATTAAATTTTGAATAATAAATATTAAAAATATTATTTGCAATTTTTTTTATTAATTAAATATAAATATTTGTAACAACCACATTTAAAAATAATTTTTAAATATATTAAAAGTTTATTTAAAATGTTTTGTTAAATACAAATAATTTTGTTTTTATTACAAATTAAAAATAAAAAAGAAGTTCTTAAAAGTAAATTTTTTTTTTACTAAGATGGATGGTTCTTTCTTCTTAATGCCAATGCTTCTTGAATTCTCCGTTCATTAGATAATAAAGTTTCTTGCTGCCTTCTTCGATTTTGTTCAATTTAATTAATACGAAAGAGAAAATGAACAAAATTAATAATAAAACTGTGCTCCTGATAAATACATTTTTATTAATATATAATAAAAGGTATATATCAAAATAAACTAATTTATTTAACTCAAGGTGTTTTAAAAAGTTTTTGAGGACGGGAAAAATTCTCAATTCATGTGAGTTAAATTTCCACAGATACCATCAATGTCTTATTCAATAAAACAACTTTTGTTAAATAAATTTTCTATACTTAGATATACACTTTTGTAAAATATCCTGAAAAAAACATATTTAATAATAAAACTCTGCTTGAATAAAAGAATGTTATTTTAGAAAAGATCTAAGAAGAAATAAATACTACTACACCAAAGGTTAGTGTTTAATGCATGCACAAAGAACAAGATGCAATACGGTATAGTGACCTCTACAAGGGAATGGAAAGGACTGGATAACCGTAAAGACATGTGGGCTCTATTTATTACTTCATTCGTCAAAATAATTTTGTAAAACAAAAATTTAGGAAAGGAAGAGACAGATGTTCTTTGCTAAAAGAAGTTGAGTTTAAAATTAATTTACAAAAGACAGTTAGTAGAAAACAAATTTTAAATTCAACAAGAGGGTGAATGTATAATTACAGTTATTTGCACACTGATCGTCATTTATTAAAATTCAAACTGAAAGCGGGCTATTTCAAACATCTGTTCGCCATCAAGGTAACGGACTACTAAAAACAGCTGTTTGCGAACCAAATGTTGTACAGTTTTAAAATACTTTTTATTTTTCAATAATACTATCTATAAAACACGTTTTTTTCTTTAATAATAATATTTTAAAGTATTTGTTTTTAAACTGGATGTTGTATTATGTTGGAGTGTATTAATTCCTTTAGTTTAATTTAAACATTGACTTAAAATAATACACTGAAAGTAACAACAATAGAATTCAAAATAGTAATATGCTTCGAAAACTATTAATTGAGAGTGTAATAATCCTAGTAGAGTCAAACAATATAGCAATGATTAGAATTTTTTAATCAATAATACATTTTAGAAAAACAGATAAGTGATTATTATTAATAATCAAAATTATAAATAATAAAAATTAAATTTTGAATAATAAATATTAAAAATATTATTTGCAATTTTTTTTATTAATTAAATATAAATATTTGTAACAAACACATTTAAAAATAATTTTTAAATATATTAAAAGTTTATTTAAAATGTTTTGACGGCGGTGACCACCTGCCGGATCCAAGCGTTATTGATTGTTTCGGAGAATACCTTCGGGGGTTTCCGGAGATTGTCGGGAACCTTCATTCCCTTGTTATACTATATAAAATACACTATTAGCCTTGTTTTACTATATAAAATGCATTATTTTCTCTTATACTCTATAGTAAATCTATACTCCGATTGGTCCATTTTTTGTGACGTCATCCAAGATGGCGGCGCCCATGTTTTCCGCCAAATTTTCTAACCTCACTTTTCCTAACCTCACATTTCCCTCCAAATTCCCTTGTTATACTATATAAAATACACTATTAGCCTTGTTATACTATATAAAATGCATTTTTTTCTCTTATACTCTATAGTAAATCTATACTCTATGGGACAGACTTTGACGCGCATTCCTTTCCCCGCTGCGGAAAGTGAATGCGTCTCTGACGCTAAAGCCGACCTGCTTCTTCTATTTGCTACCTCCTGCACTCTTGTGCTCTCATCCATCTTCTTACGGAATCCCCTCTGGTTATTTTCTGTTTTTATGTTTTCCTGTTTTTCTGTTTTTATGTTTTTATGTTTTTATGTTTTCCTGTTTTTCTGTTTTTCTGTTTTTCTGTTTTTCTGTTTTTCTGTTTTTCTGTTTTTCTGTTTTTCTGTTTTTCTGTTTTCATGTTTTTCTGTTTTCCTGTTTTTCTGTTTTCCTGTTTTCCTGTTTTTCTGTTTTTCTGTTTTTATGTTTTTCTGTTTTTCTGTTTTCCTGTTATTAGATAATATATATGGGCGAATCATCCTCACTTTTCTGCCCTCTGTTTGGTCGAGAGCGGTCACGAGACCAGATCAAAGATGACAGCCTTTCCCTTGTTATACTATATAAAATACACTCCTAACCTAACCTTTCCTCCGTTATACTATATAAAATGTAAAAAGATGGTGGTCTTTTATACATGTACTTCAGGCGACTGTCGGCTACCTTCGTACGCTCTTCACCCGTCGGCTACCGGTCTGGCGCACACCCAAATGCTACGCTCTGATTGGTTGCCTCCCTCACACGTAATCTTTCTCACACGTACTGTTAGCCTACCTATTTAAATTAATTTTGAATTTAATTGTTCTGAATGTTTAATACACAGTTAACATCGCTCTTACCTTCATGTACTCATCTACGGCTTCCTTTAACATACATCGTTACCTACCTATACTTCCGTTAAAAATACCCAATCATTAAGTATCCTCAAATCCCTACTTAACACACTAGACAACCCGCAATACACGTTTTATTTAAAAATTAAGGAACAGATATAATAGGTGATGACGTCAGCTCCCGCACTTTAGTATTACGTCACAGATTTCAAGGTCACGAGGAGTGTTTTTAAAAAAAACTTCTTGCACAGAACAATTTCTATTTCCAGAAATTGTTCTGTGCAAGAAGTTTTTCTCTCTCTTTTTTTCTTTTTTCTTTTTTTCAACTTTATTTACAAATAAATATTTTACAAATACATATGTTACAAAAGTAAATCTTAAAACTAAACCGCAGTGTTGACTACTCTCCTTCAGTTTATCTCTGTTTCTTCAATTAACGGAGCTGTGAGATCTACTACTGGATATTCCATCTCCGGTAATGTGTTGTCATCCACTCCATACAGCATATCAAGCAGTCTGTTGTAAGTGTCCCGTTCACTAGGTTTCCAAAACAAGCTTTTAAAAAGTCTTATAAATCTTTCTTCAGAAAGCTTGATTTCGGAACAATGACATTCGGATGGAATTCTCCAAATTTGTTTGACAAATATACATTCAGTAAAATGTACTCCAAAACTTTTTTCAACTGTAAATTTCTTTTTAAATTTTAATTCCTCCACTTTTTCTGCAATTTGACTCATTTCTGAAAGATTCTCCTCATCACTGGAACACCATACTGGTCTTAACAATCTAATTTGAAACATAATTATTCTCAAGTCTGTGTTCATTGTAATGGTGTTTTCTGTGCGAGTCTTCAAATCAGAGTGACTAGGTGTATGTGTACAACTCCTATATATATATATATAAAACCTCAACTAGGTGTGTGGTGGGGGGAAGCAATTTATTCTTTTTCCTACTACCTTCCATAAACAACTCTATTTATAGTCTGGGTTGGGCTAACTCGGGTTATAGCAATGCAGGTGAATCTGGGTTAACCTTACGTGGGTTATTAAAGCCCGGGTTAAATCAACGTGGGTTAGCAAAATCCGGGTTAACACAACGTGGGTTAATAAAATCTGGGTTAAATCAGCGTGGGGTAATAACACCCGGGTTTACAGGTCTGGTGGGAAATGTTCTTCTGGCTGGAGCGTGTAGCTCTTTGGCGATGGTTTCTCTCACATTCATAACTGGATTGAATTGTGTCCAATTCATAACTGATTAAGATTTTTGTAAACCAAAATATTTATTGGTTTTTAAGGGATTCCGCAGCCCCTCTCCGCTGCGGAAAGTGGTAGCCGACCTTCTTCTATTTGCTACCTCCTGCACTCTTGTGCCCCCATCCCTCTTCTTACGGAATCCCCTTAGGTTATTTTCTGTTTTCATGTTTTTCTGTTTTCCTGTTTTTCTGTTTTCCTGTTTTTATGTTTTCATGTTTTTCTGTTTTCCTGTTTTTCTGTTTTCATGTTTTTCTGTTTTTCTGTTTTCCTGTTTTCCTGTTTTCATGTTTTTCTGTTTTCCTGTTTTCCTGTTTTTCTGTTTTCCTGTTTTCCTGTTTTCACGTTTTCCTGTTTTCCTGTTTTCCTGTTTTCCTGTTTTTCTGTTTTCCTGTTTTCATGTTTTCATGTTTTTCTGTTTTCCTGTTTTCCTGTTTTCCTGTTTTCCTGTTTTCCTGTTTTCCTGTTTTCCTGTTTTCCTGTTTTCCTGTTTTTCTGTTTTTCTGTTTTCCTGTTTTACTGTTTTAATGTTTTTCTGTTTTCATGTTTTCCTGTTTTCCAAGTCTTTCTGCTTCGCAATATGCAGCAAAAGGAGTGGGCCCAAAATAGTTTCTTCCAACGTATCTATTCGCCTTTTAAAACGTAGCCTGTCTAACGTCATTTGTTGCCATAATGATTTGCGATCCTCATTCATCGGTAGATTGTACTCTCTTGTCACGAGAGGTTGGCTAAAACTAACCTTCAGCATGGCGTTGTAAAACTTTGACAAACTCGTCGAGTCCGACGCGGTATCTACCATCGTCAATGTTACGTTCTTTGTCCACTACAACAAATTTGTTCTTACCACTGTTCCATGCGGTGGCACACAACTCTTTGAATTTCCCATAAGACATGTCAGTATTTACATGATCATCGTATATGTGTCTTAAATTTCTGTCATCATGTTAATGTCTAAGCTCAAACTGAGTAATTCACACAAGTTCACTTTTATTTATCCACGAATTGTGAGTACCATCAAAGCCAAGCCACTTAACCAGCACTTTGTTACCCTTTTTCCTCAACACCTTTTCCACCAGGTATACGTCTCCGTGTCTGGTCTTGAGCAGTTCTTTTCCGTAAAAGCTTCCTTGAAGCATGTTGTTGCGGTAATCCTTTAGGTGATACGTAGTCGGTACAGTTGGACGCACCGCTTCCACAGTAAAAATCTCGTTTGTCCAGTTGGGTAGGTATCCCTTATCGAAAACCTTTTTATACTTGCTTATCCTTACTTTGTCACCCACTTTGAACTCGATCTTTTCCTTCTTCTTATATTTTTGTCTATTCTTGTTTATGTTTCGTCTGACCAAATCTTCGTTCTTTTTGTTCACCTCAAAAGGTGCCATGCCAATTGTTCTATGTTTTCTCGTGTTGTACTCTTCCAACAGGTCGGGTAGGATTTTATTCCATTGGTAGTTGCCCCAGTTCTGTGAATTTTCTCCACATTAGAGACTTGAGACTACGATTGAACCTCTCCACTATGGCTCCCTTCTTCTCGCTGTACACAGAGTAATGATTAATGTTGTGTTTCTTCATTAGCTTGGTGAATCCAGCGTTGTAAAACTCTTTTCCCATGTCGGTTTGCAGATGCGTCATCCGATTCTCCTCCAAAACAGGTTGTATAGCCTTGACGATTTCCTGTCCAGACTTGTCCTTGACTGGTATTGCGTAAGCGTATTTGGTAAAGCAGTTGATTACTGTGAGAATGTACTTGTAGCCCTTGTTAAACTTTGAGTATGGTATCATCTCCACCAAGTCAGCTTGATACAGATCGTCTTTTCCTTTGACTTCCACAGGTCTGGTGGGAAATGTTCTTCTGGCTGGAGCATGTAGCTCTTTGGCGATGATTTCTCTCACATTCATAACTGGATTAAATTGTGTCCAATTCATAACTGATTAAGATTGTTGTAGACCAAAATATTTATTGGTTTTTAAGGGATTCCACAGCCCCTCCCCGCTGCGGAAAGTGGTAGTCGACCTTCTTCTATTTGCTACCTCCTGCACTCTTGTGCTCCCTTAAGTGAGTTGTTTCTATTTTTCATAAAAGGTAAAGGAAACGTAAGTATGAAATTTTTCCCGCAGTCTCTTTTCTTGCGCTATGTGCTTTTCCATTTCTACATCTGCAAGTTTTCTTTTACGACATTCCCTGTTGTAATGGATTCCACGTACAAACATCTTTAGGTCCATCCAATCCACAGTGTCGAGGTATGCCTGGAGATATTTCTGTTCAGAATTTATCAACTCCCAATGCTGGTTAATTATCGGGTTTTCTTCACGCATAAACTTCATGTCCTCTTCGTACCATTGCATTTCGAATTCATCACGTGGTTGAGCATACCATCTTTTACTAATATCATGTTCTAGCCACATAAAAGCCTTGTAGATTTCCCACGGATCCTGCTTGACGACTGGGTTGCAGTCACCGTCCAGGATGGGTGTTTGTTCGGTAATAGCGTCGGATTCTCCGTACATGTTGATAGAGTATCCAAGTACACACTGACGAGCGTTGTGAGTGAGGGGTATTTATACCTGGGCTGGGCGTTGCCGGTTTTTTGAAGGTCGATTGGACGTTGCCGGTTCTTGAAGGTCTATTGGGCGTTGCAGGTCATTGGTTTTACGGGATTCCGCAGCCCCTCCCCGCTGCGGAAAGTGGTAGCCGACCTTCTTCTATTTGCTACCTCCTGCACTCTTGTGCTCCCACCTATCTCCTTACTCTGTCAATAAGGCTTCTTCAATCGTTAGATTGAGCATGGTGTCATTGGGGATAGAGTAGTGACCCCATGGTAGTGTCCCTTATTCCTCCTTCCAAAATGAAACGCTTATCATCGTAGGCTGAAAGCGCTATTTTATTTAGTTCCACGCTGTATAGGTCGTGACGATAGCTGCGAATCGTATTCATGGAACAAAATTTGTCCACACGATCTTTTAGACATTCCATATAGTCTTCAAACGTAAGGTGGTTCTTGACGACATTTTTTTTACACCTTTCGATTTCTTGATTATTCCATCATCTTCAGGATCTTCCGGATTGTTCTCCGATTGGCTAGCATACATTTTAGACCTGAGTGCTACATGCTCAAACATGATACGTCCATTCAGTTCATCTTTCATTTTTCCAATCACTTTTTTATTGACTCGAGGTATTGCATATCTGTTTGGTTCTGGATAGTCACTTGTATCAAACAGATCTATCATGCTTTTCATGTCGGCGTAAAAATCTTCTGTTTCAATTAAGTAGGTTAGTGAATCGGTATCGGTGTATTGAAGTTGTGCCCGATCTCCATATTTTTCTTTAATTACATTATAATGGAACTGGTACATTAAGATTTTTGAGATGTCCAGTATACTCATGCCTACATATATAGCTTTGTTGTACAATAGCCTCGTTTTGCTCATATGAACAGCAGCCAGTTGCTCCGTAAAGATGGTACGGTGTTTGAAATTGGGCTTTGCCATCCATTTCTCCACTTGTCTGTCTTTTGTAGCAAGCCTGATGTCAACTCTGTTGCGGATGTTTTCCATCGTTTTACCAAAAACACTGTTGTTCATGAGCTTGTAGAAATCTTTATCGAAGATATTTTTTGCTTGCATTCTCTTTAAGGTGTTTAAGTCAATGTAGGTCCTTAACCAGTCCTTTTGCAAGAAACTTATTATCCTATGAATTTTGCTCAGTTTCATGCCCAATGATAAGTACAATTTTAGGTTTCTGTAGTGTACCACATAGTGCTTCTTTGTAGAAAGTGTGGTAAGCTGCTTTTTCTGGGTAGATCCTGGTGGCGCTCTTCGTTCGGGTGCTAGTGGAAGATCAGAGTGGTCATCATGTAGCTCTCGGGGGTAATCCAAGTCTACCTCCAATATGTAGCCAATAGGAGAGTCGTCTGGTATTTGAGTGATATCAATGTTGGTATTCTCAACCCATTTAAAGTCAGCGTAGGGCATGTACTGGCTCATAGCCCACCCGTTATAAATTATTCGCGTCTAGGTAAGTCAGGTACGTGGTAGGCTTATTTGCATCGTAGTCTTCCATATAAGGATTGTTAGCCTTTGCATATCTGTTTGAACATTGTGATACACCTCCTCTAATGCCTTCCCCAACCATAAGAATCATGTCACAGTCGGTTAGCAGTTGTAGTTCAATAGCAGTGATCTTCAGCATGGCGTCCCATGCCAGACCCGGAGCCGTAAAATACCAGGCGGGATCGAGTTGGTACGTTGTTATGCAGACGTCCCTAAAGTTTTCCATTACATCTGCCAGCAGAAGGACATCAGTCTGGTTATACAAAAGCGTATACTCCTTCATGTCATTTATGTTGAAAGTGTTCCACACGTTGATGGCGTGTTGGTAATCTTCGTCTTTAATATGGCTCATGTTTAACTGGTTGTAGAAGTTGTTCTTCTCAGGTAGCGCAGTTTCTTCAAATTTGGCTAAGCTGTCCATATAGTCATATGGAAAAATTCCCTTTTGCAGCAGAAGCTGGAGCTTGTCACCAGTGAAATAACATGAAAACAGGAAAACAGGAAAACAGAAAAACAGAAAAACATGAAAACAGAAAAACATGAAAACAGAAAAACAGGAAAACAGAAAAACATGAAAACATAAAAACAGGAAAACAGAAAAACAGGAAAACAGAAAAACAGGAAAACAGAAAAACATGAAAACAGAAAATAACCTAAGGGGATTCCGTAAGAAGAGGGATGGGGGCACAAGAGTGCAGGAGGTAGCAAATAGAAGAAGGTCGGCTACCACTTTCCGCAGCGGAGAGGGGCTGCGGAATCCCTTAAAAACCAATAAATATTTTGGTTTACAAAAATCTTAATCAGTTATGAATTGGACACAATTCAATCCAGTTATGAATGTGAGAGAAACCATCGCCAAAGAGCTACACGCTCCAGCCAGAAGAACATTTCCCACCAGACCTGTAAACCCGGGTGTTATTACCCCACGCTGATTTAACCCAGATTTTATTAACCCACGTTGTGTTAACCCGGATTTTGCTAACCCACGTTGATTTAAACCGGGCTTTAATAACCCACGTAAGGTTAACCCAGATTCACCTGCATTGCTATAACCCGAGTTAGCCCAACCCAGACTATAAATAGAGTTGTTTATGGAAGGGAGTAGGAAAAAGAATAAATTGCTTCCCCCCACCACACACCTAGTTGAGGTTATATATATATATATAGGAGTTGTACACATACACCTAGTCACTCTGATTTGAAGACTCGCACAGAAAACACCATTACAATGAACACAGACTTGAGAATAATTATGTTTCAAATTAGATTGTTAAGACCAGTATGGTGTTCCAGTGATGAGGAGAATCTTTCAGAAATGAGTCAAATTGCAGAAAAAGTGGAGGAATTAAAATTTAAAAAGAAATTTACAGTTGAAAAAAGTTTTGGAGTACATTTTACTGAATGTATATTTGTCAAACAAATTTGGAGAATTCCATCCGAATGTCATTGTTCCGAAATCAAGCTTTCTGAAGAAAGATTTATAAGACTTTTTAAAAGCTTGTTTTGGAAACCTAGTGAACGGGACACTTACAACAGACTGCTTGATATGCTGTATGGAGTGGATGACAACACATTACCGGAGATGGAATATCCAGTAGTAGATCTCACAGCTCCGTTAATTGAAGAAACAGAGATAAACTGAAGGAGAGTAGTCAACACTGCGGTTTAGTTTTAAGATTTACTTTTGTAACATATGTATTTGTAAAATATTTATTTGTAAATAAAGTTGAAAAAAAGAAAAAAGAAAAAAAAGAGAGAGAAAAACTTCTTGTACAGAACAATTTCTGGAAATAGAAATTGTTCTGTGCAAGAAGTTTTTTTAAAAACACTCCTCGTGACCTTGAAATCTGTGACGTAATACTAAAGTGCGGGAGCTGACGTCATCACCTATTATATCTGTTCCTTAATTTTTAAATAAAACGTGTATTGCGGGTTGTCTAGTGTGTTAAGTAGGGATTTGAGGATACTTAATGATTGGGTATTTTTAACGGAAGTATAGGTAGGTAACGATGTATGTTAAAGGAAGCCGTAGATGAGTACATGAAGGTAAGAGCGATGTTAACTGTGTATTAAACATTCAGAACAATTAAATTCAAAATTAATTTAAATAGGTAGGCTAACAGTACGTGTGAGAAAGATTACGTGTGAGGGAGGCAACCAATCAGAGCGTAGCATTTGGGTGTGCGCCAGACCGGTAGCCGACGGGTGAAGAGCGTACGAAGGTAGCCGACAGTCGCCTGAAGTACATGTATAAAAGACCACCATCTTTTTACATTTTATATAGTATAACGGAGGAAAGGTTAGGTTAGGAGTGTATTTTATATAGTATAACAAGGGAAAGGCTGTCATCTTTGATCTGGTCTCGTGACCGCTCTCGACCAAACAGAGGGCAGAAAAGTGAGGATGATTCGCCCATATATATTATCTAATAACAGGAAAACAGAAAAACATGAAAACAGAAAAACAGAAAAACAGAAAAACAGAAAAACAGGAAAACAGGAAAACAGAAAAACAGGAAAACAGAAAAACATGAAAACAGAAAAAACAGGAAAACAGAAAAACAGAAAAACAGAAAAACAGAAAAACAGGAAAACATAAAAACATAAAAACATAAAAACAGAAAAACAGGAAAACATAAAAACATAAAAACAGAAAATAACCAGAGGGGATTCCGTAAGAAGATGGATGAGAGCACAAGAGTGCAGGAGGTAGCAAATAGAAGAAGCAGGTCGGCTTTAGCGTCAGAGACGCATTCACTTTCCGCAGCGGGGAAAGGAATGCGCGTCAAAGTCTGTCCCATAGAGTATAGATTTACTATAGAGTATAAGAGAAAAAAATGCATTTTATATAGTATAACAAGGCTAATAATGCATTTTATATAGTAAAACAAGGCTAATAGTGTATTTTATATAGTATAACAAGGGAATGAAGGTTCCCGACAATCTCCGGAAACCCCCGAAGGTATTCTCCGAAACAATCAATAACGCTTGGATCCGGCAGGTGGTCACCGCCGTCAAAACATTTTAAATAAACTTTTAATATATTTAAAAATTATTTTTAAATGTGTTTGTTACAAATATTTATATTTAATTAATAAAAAAAATTGCAAATAATATTTTTAATATTTATTATTCAAAATTTAATTTTTATTATTTATAATTTTGATTATTAATAATAATCACTTATCTGTTTTTCTAAAATGTATTATTGATTAAAAAATTCTAATCATTGCTATATTGTTTGACTCTACTAAGATTATTACACTCTCAATTAATAGTTTTTGAAGCATATTACTATTTTGAATTCTATTGTTGTTACTTTCAGTGTATTATTTTAAGTCAATGTTTAAATTAAACTAAAGGAATTAATACACTCCAACATAATACAACATCCAGTTTAAAAACAAATACTTTAAAATATTATTATTAAAAAAAAAAAAAACGTGTTTTATAGATAGTATTATTGAAAAATAAAAAGTATTTTAAAACTGTACAACATTTGGTTCACAAACAGCTGTTTTTAGTAGTCCGTTACCTTGATGGCGAACAGATGTTTGAAATAGCCCGCTTTCAGTTTGAATTTTAATAAATGACGATCAGTGTGCAAATAACTGTAATTATACATTCACCCTCTTGTTGAATTTAAAATTTGTTTTCTACTAACTGTCTTTTGTAAATTAATTTTAAACTCAACTTCTTTTAGCAAAGAACATCTGTCTCTTCCTTTCCTAAATTTTTGTTTTACAAAATTATTTTGACGAATGAAGTGATAAATAGAGCCCACATGTCTGTACGGTTATCCATTCCTTTCCATTCCCTTGTAGAGGTCACTATACCGTATTGCATCTTGTTCTTTGTGCATGCATTAAACACTAACCTTTGGTGTAGTAGTATTTATTTCTTCTTAGATCTTTTCTAAAATAACATTCTTTTATTCAAGCAGAGTTTTATTATTAAATATGTTTTTTCAGGATATTTTACAAAAGTGTATATCTAAGTATAGAAAATTTATTTAACAAAAGTTGTTTTAGTAAATAAGACATTGATGGTATCTGTGGAAATTTAACTCACATGAATTGAGAATTTTTCCCGTCCTCAAAAACTTTTTAAAACACCTTGAGTTAAATAAATTAGTTTATTTTGATATATACCTTTTATTATATATTAATAAAAATGTATTTTTCAGGAGCACAGTTTTATTATTAATTTTGTTCATTTTCTCTTTCGTATTAATCAAATTGAACAAAATCGAAGAAGGCAGCAAGAAACTTTATTATCTAATGAACGGAGAATTCAAGAAGCATTGGCATTAAGAAGAAAGAACCATCCATCTTAGTAAAAAAAAATTTACTTTTAAGAACTTCTTTTTTATTTTTAATTTGTAACAAAAACTAAATTATTTGTATTTAACAAAACATTTTAAATAAAACTTTTAATATATTTAAAAATTATTTTTAAATGTGGTTGTTACAAATATTTATATTTAATTAATAAAAAAAAATTGCAAATAATATTTTTAATATTTATTATTCAAAATTTAATTTTTATTATTTATAATTTTGATTATTAATAATAAAAAAGAATTTAGAAATACATGTTAAATTTTAAATAAACTTTTAATATATTTAAAAATTATTTTTAAATGTCAAAATCAAAGTCAATCAAAATTAAATCAAAATTAATCAAAGCCCATTAAAAATCAATCAAAATCAATCAAAATCAAATCAAAGCTCATTAAAAATCAATCAAAATCAATCAAAGCCCATTAAAAATCAATCAAAATCAATCAAAATCAAATCAAAGCTCATTAAAAATCAATCAAAATCAATCAAAGCCCATTAAAAATCAATCAAAATCAATCAAAATCAAATCAAAGCTCATTAAAAATCAATCAAAATCAATCAAAATCAAATCAAAGTCCCCCCACCCCCGACCTGCTCATGGGACGAAAACTCCTCATGGGACGGCGTGAACTTCCCACTTACCCTCTACTATTCATCTAACTAATAGTGGCATGTACAACTTAAAAAGTGGTTTGTGTTCAAACAAACCTGTGAAGTTAAATATAAATTCGGTCATTGATTGGCCAAACTTTATCTAACAATATTGCATATTTAATTAATATATAAATCTATCTTTAGTGAGGAGACTTAATTTTATCTTAAATTAAAATTCAATATTGATATGGGAAATTAATATTAAAAACCTATTGACGTTTGGTAAAAATAAATTTCTAAAATAAGTTTTGTATAAAATAAATACCATTATTTAAAAAAAAATTTCTTTTGAAATATAACTTATTTTGTTTATGTATATGTGTTTTGGTTACTAACTATAAGGCGGCCATCAAGGTTTCCGCTGTTACTGGATAAAGCTATCCTAGTCTTTACAAGGAGATTGTCAGAATTTGATCAGTTGATTGGAGATTTAAATTCTGGTAGGGATTTACTTGGAGTAAAAGATGAGATGTTGGAAAGGACAGAAGAACGTAGGTAAGGCTATGGGAACTTGGGGAGGGACATTCAAATTTCGGGGAGAAAGAAGAGAGGTCGAGATACTGAGGAGGCAAATTAGACACATAAACCGTCAGTCGAAGTCACAAAACAACCGACGCTAAAGGTATGAACTAGCCAGCCTGACCAGAACAATGACTTAGCCTCAAGAAATTAGAGGGATTCATCTTAAGTCTGCTATCGAAGGTGGAGAAGGAAGAGCATAGCTGAGACAACCACTATAGGAATAGGATAGGATCTTTTGGGGACAGAATATCGACGTAGACTACTACCCAACACCGACGTGGAATGAAAGTCCACACCTTCGTTGTGACCATCCGACTGGATCCGACAGCCTTCCAGGAGAGGGAAGTTTAAATGATAGTTCATCAAATAAAGAGTGCAGAGTGATTCTTTTTTTGAAATAATTTAGCAATAATAAAGCATTTTCTTAGTAAAAATGTTAAACAAGATAGTTAATAGAATTATCTGTAAAGAAATAGAGGCCACATCTATAAGTAGAATATGTACTGAATAAATGCGTGGATATTTGATTCTTAAGTGACTAAGCATCTTGAATGGTAATTGAAGAATTAATGATTTAATTACATTAATGTAAACATTTATTTAGTTGAATTTACAATTTAGCGTTGTGCATGGTTTACTCTACTGCTGAATATTGTAATCCCGGGTGGCTTAACAGCACACATATACGAGAGGTTGACGTTCAATACAACTATGTAGAGTGATGAGGGCTATCAATTTTCCCTGATATATAACTACCTTTTAGACTAAACTCACAGGTAATATCCAACCAATTTTCGCCAAGAACCAACGTGGTGTTTACTTTAAATATGTTTGACGATCGAATAATGTTTCTGTTATCAGAAAAATTATTTCTACGTCAATCGCAAATCGCTGTGCATATTTCAATTTACTTCTGTATAGTTGAAAATACTTTCCAACATAGTATATTACAATTTAATTTGATACATAAAACCAATAAAACTGCGGTATAAAGAGTTAAAATAAATGATCCTAAGCTGTATGCAGAATTAATTAAAATAATATGTCATTAGTAATAGTATAATTTCAACTAAGTCATCTGCAAACTTTTGAAAGCAAAAGTGTTTGCTCTACTTTGTGGTCGTGGAAGATAGCGCTCCGACTAAGCTTAAACATCCTATCTAAACACTTTTTTACGTTCATTTGGCAGCGCTAGCTCCGGGTTGTAGTGCTACTCGGCCTGCGGGTATCAATCACCACTCTTCATCGTTATTTTTTACTTTCTCCAAACATACATGCTAGTAAAACCATAGTGCAAATACTAGATATTGATATTCCATCCCCCCTCACTGAAAAGGAAAAATATAACTCATTATATTTTTCAATTATGTATTAACATTATGGCAGTCAAATGGATTCCAATAATACAAATAAAGGCACTATAGTTGGTAAAAATATTCATTCTAAATATTTTATATTATGTTAATAATCAATACAAATAAAACTTATAAAGTCTTTTACTACAGTATGCCATTTATTTTTATACACTATAAATAAGACATGTAGTAATTAAAATTTACTGTCGTTGTCAGTTTGAATATACTGTATCTGCAATCAGTCCTATTTTGAAAAAAAAATATTTATAAAGATAAGCTATTTAAAAAATTCACATTTTACGGTGTGTATTTTAATACCGTAGCGAACAAGTAAAACTGCTAACCAAAAATCTAAAGTATCTTTTCACTTCTTATGATAAATTAGTGCAACAGTTGATTGATAAATTTAAGTATGAGTAATCTACCAAGCCTTAATAAGGAACATAAACCTATTAACATTAACTTATTAATATTAACATATTAACATTAACTTATTACGCTCATTATGCTCATTTAAATTATTACTTTATACTATAATTGATGCCAATCTCTTAAACCTTAATCGAAGTCAAAGTCAAAATTATTTATTGATTGAAATACATACATTTTCATTTCAATCGTCTTTAATAATTACAATTTAAAACTATGATACTTATATTAACAGTGAATAAATAATAACCTTTAAGTTTCGAGCAACCAACGATACTCCTTACTAAGATATTAACAGGTTATATTTAACATTTAACTTCAATTTCTAGATGTTTAAAAGCAGACGTATTTAATAGTCTAAGACGGTGGCTTGCCACGCAAACGGTCCGGGTTCGATTATCAGTGACTAACTGTTTTAACCCAGCCGCTCCCGTGGTTCGGAAGTTATGTTAAGTTGGTGGTACCAAGGTTAAGTGTTTGAAAGGGCTTTTTAGCTCTAACCTTACCTGGTAAAATAAAACATTATTTAACATTTTACTTTTTATATAACACAATGAAAGAGATGTCGTTCGGTTAAAAATCCCCAATGTATAGAATCAATGTATAGATTATCTTAAACGGATTATGTAAAAGGTTCGTTATTGAATTCATAAAAAAAACTGGAAAAATAAAAAATAGAATGTTAATAATTAATGACTTACTAATTTCAGTAACGTAATCAATAATTGTTTTTCACTTTTAATGGGGCTATCGATAACCACTACCTCCTCTCCACTCGCCAATAACACCAGCCCTGAGGCCCAAACATGCAACCCTTGAGAAATCTAGGTGAGTGTGGTTTAGTAACACAATAAAAACTGTTCTCAACATCCTTTAGAAATTCGCAATAAAACAGTTTTTGGTTTCAGGACTACATATCTTAAGTGGTAAAATGTATTAAATGGATAAAAGGACTGCAACTCATATGGTAAAATGACAGACAAACGAAATGGAATGAAGGACTTTTACATAGAGTTCATTTATACGTACGTACGTAAGACTGATTTATAACTTTTCATATAAAACAGTTTTACGTAAGGAGATTTTCGCTGTTCCTGAGAATATCAAAACCTTTACCTAACTTGTCATAAGTCACAGCCATCCCCCGTACCTACACTCCAAGTTTATACCTCCTACATAATTATTGTCACTGTCTATTAAAATAGTTTACTTTTACTGTCTAATATTACTGTATTTCTTCATGGATGTAGATAAAGAATGAACATTAAATATTTTCATAGTTTTTCAAAGTATTATTTTTATAGATACGCTTGGATGATTAAGGTTATGCAAGATTCTTAGTAAAATTTTATTTTACCAGAATGTGAGTCAACAAAGTTAAGCTTGTTCCTTGGGTTAAGCAACAATGTTTGGTATTTTAGTTTATATTTTTATATGCACGTTTAATTCTAATCAAACAATAGTTATATATTTATTTAAACAATTTATACATTAAATTTTCTCACTATAATTAGTTTACATCCGTTGTTTAGCAACTAATAAACTAAAAATACTACGTTTTAAAATTTTCTGATAAAAATACGTTAATGAGTGGATAAAGTTATCCTAATTTTAAAGGTAACTGTTAGACAGAGGTAACATTTCATTTATATGTAGTATGTAGGTAGAAAGAGTGTTTTTTTAAAAGATCCAGCCATGTACAGTTTCCCTCCTGTAATTTTTTAAGTTAAATTTTATAACACTTTTTTCTCCGGTATTATTAAAAATTGAAAAATATCTTTATTTGAAATTATTAGTACCTATTTATTATTTTTAGTTTAATTATTTTACCTCGAATAATTTCAGTGGTAACAATTAATTAATTAATCAGTTTTATAAAACTAATGGTCAGTCCTATAAAATAATTATATTTTACCATGACAAATTCGACATTTATAATTCACTACAAACTATGTTGTTTATGTTGAATGATAACATAATCTTAAACAAATCATATTATCAATTTTATTTGGTAATAACTGACAGTAACATAACAGTTTTCGAACTGAGCCTGCGTTGACGAGACTTAAACTCTAAGTAGGCAACCAATTCTAACCATAAGTGGGAAATATATTCTCATCAGTGTCCAAAGTGTCGGAAATCACCATTCCAACATTCGACTTTAGTTAGAATAATACTATAAATAGTTGCATTTGTACTGCTACCGATGCTCATCAGAACCTAACAAGGGAACTGAACCTGATATTATTCCTCCAGCTGTTCTAAAATACTGATCTCCTGCACTGACGCCGCAGCCCTTTCTCTACTTATAGGAACTGCTCTCTATTAGTATATTCCCACCCATTTTAAAGAACAGTTACGCTGTCACTATATTTAGGTCTGGCAACAGAGGTGATGTAAAGAGCTATCGGGCCATTGCTATCCAATCAGCAATTGGTAAAATCTTGGAGAGCCTCGTTCTTGACCATTTGTATTTTCAACTTGGAAATCATGTCTCCCCTGAGGAGCACAGTTTTCTCCGAGGCCATTCGTTTGTTACTAATCTTCTGGTTTTCCAGAAATACATAATGGTAGCCTTCCGTGGACTTGGATTTCAGTAAGGCATTCGATCAAGTTGATCACCACCTGTTGATTGCGTAGCTTGAGGGTTGCGGATATGTGGACCTTTACTGCAGTGGATGAAGAACTACCTGACTGAAAGTGTACTTATGGTGAAATGTGATAGTGGATTTTATCGCACTTTTTCTGTGTTGTCTGGTGTGCCAAAAGGGTCTTATCTTGGTTATCTAATCTTTAACTTATTCATCAAAGACATCGGTGATGTAATCTCAAATGTCTTAATTTTACTGGTGACAATCAGTATCAAGAATGTATTTATCAGGGAATGTATTGGGTTACAATATGGTCACTTCTTCGCAAACTCAAGAGGAGCTCCAAACCTCAACGAAGTCTATAAGTGAATGGTGTGTGGCCAATGCAATGGAGCTGAACATTTCGAAGTATGTAGCTATTCCTTCAGCCGAAATAATTTCATTTACAACTATGACTACAAAGTCAACGGCAGTACCCTGCCGTTAGAGTGGATAAAGTTAGAGATATAGGTGTGATTACCACTCCTTCACTCAACCCCTATGACAATATACTCCATTTTTTCCTCACAGGTTCATCCTCCCTTACTGGATTTATCTATCACTCAGCTAAGGACTCTCGTTACCCTATATCGGACAAGACTATAGTTCGTCCGATATTGGAATATTGTTCCGTCACCTGGTCACCTTACCAGTCTGGACATTCAGCAGTGCTTGATAGACTAAAGTAAGATTTGTCAGAAAGCCCGGCATTAAACTTGGTTACAGCGTCATGGACACTCCAATATCTACCCTGGAAGAACGTTACAATCTGCAACCACTTACTGTGAGACTGAGTCGTCACGCTCTGTTCATGTTCAAACTGGTGAGTGGACAAATACACTGCCCCGAGTTGCTGAGCTTTGTAGAATTTAACATACCCCGTGGCACTCGCTCTAGATCAGCTTTTAGCAGAAGGTTTCTTCCCACGAGTTATGCTCTTAATCATGGTATCTCGAGGCTAATGAGAACTGCTGCTGATGCTGATTCAAGTGTTGTCTTTTTCTCCCCGTCCAGCGTATCATTTATGAAAGAGTTCAACATAGTCATCGAAGTCTAACTTCACCACATAGTTTAGTACATTTTGGAGGCGCCTTTAAAGGGCCACATATCCGTTTGTGTATCTCTTATTGTTTGTGATTTGGTGGCACCTTTAAAGGTCCACTCTTTTAGTGTTACTTACGGGTTTGTCAGTGTCACCTCTCTTTAGTTTGAGTCCTTCACATCTTAGAAAAAAGTTAAAAACGTGATATGAAAAGGATGAAAAATAAATTAAAATCTATGTGTTTAATAATATTCAACATAGATTTTTCTTATATTGTTATACACTATTATTGTATTTACTGTGATTATCGAGTAATTTGTTAATGCTTTATTATTAATGTCACTTATACATGCATTGTTATTCCTTTATTACTTATTTATTCCTGTTATTCATTATAGTTTTATTCATATTTATACTTATATATTTGTCAACCATATCTAAATTATTCATATTTGAAATTGTTATTCATGATTGGTTAAAATCGGAGTAAGAATGTTCTATAACTACATGAGTATCATTATTTACTTGCATGTATCAAGCCATCCCGAATGTTTGTACATAATTCAACGTATTAGGTAAATGGTGTTGCCCTTGAAATAAAATTGGAAAAACATTCTGCAAAATTAATTAAATTGTCTGCCCCCCAAAGCTAAACTAATAAATGTTACCTTAGTTACATAAATTATTAACGTTTTCAGTTTTATAATAATATATTTTCATTATAACTAAATTCTTATAATGGTTCCAATTATACCTTTCTTTTTTTTCGATAAGAACAATGCGCTTCACTAATCGCCTCATACAGTAAGTTGGCCAATCCAGGGTACTCTTATGTCATACTGCAAGTGCGAAATGGTTACGACGGCTGTTACAATATTTACCATGTTTAATAATTTATTTACTAACAATTGGATAAATATATCATTTAAATATATTTATACAGCTGTACATACAATCGTTAAGGCCGGAGGCAGATTATTAAATTTGACTGAACTTACTATACTGTAACGAATATATTTCATAACAAACGTGCCTGAACGTGGTACTCAAGTTCATGGTGGCAACCTCGTACTTCAACAACTAATGGAATATGTATCTGTAATAGCTAAGAATACGCGCAACAAACCAAGGTATAATTTTCTCACTGAGGATAGATATTGTGAGAGGAATAAAGAGTGAAATGAAGTTACTAGTGGGGGGAAAAGTCAGACGCAAGCCATCCATGAGAAGGCTGAAATTGAAAACCACAGCGCGCTCCAGTATACATATATTTTCGTCTATCTCTGGTCACAATTTGCAATAACGTCTTTCATGGGCTCAGGCAGTTATCATGTTATCCCAGACTACGTTTGTAAAAGCACTTTGGCTCGCAATACTTTTTAACGAAGCTCTTCTTATACTACGGTGAATATAAAAATAAATAAATATTATAAATTTCATAATATATAAACATACATTCTACTTCTAAAAGGTAACTTTTAATCTTGCATATTTATATCTACTTGTATATTCTTTTATTCAATACTACTATTCAATATACTACGGTGAATATAAAAATAAATAAATATTATAAATTTCATAATATATAAACATACATTCTATTTCTAAAAGGTAACTTTAAATCTTGCATATTTATATCTACTTGTATATTCTTTGTATTGAATAGTTGTATTGAATAAAAGAATATACAAGTAGATATAAATATGCAAGATTTAAAGTTACCTTTTAGAAATAGAATGTATGTTTATATATTATGAAATTTAAAATATTTATTTATTTTTATATTCACCGTAGTATAAGAAGAGCTTCGTTAAAAAGTATTACGAGCCAAAGTGCTTTTACAAACGTAGTCTGGGATAACATGATAACTGCCTGAGCCCATGAAAGACGTTATTACAAATGTATGGGTGGGCGGGTGAATCGATATGTACGTGTGTATGTATGTGAGGGAGGGTAGGTAAATACCACTGCACGTGTTTGGGAGGGTGGGTTGATATCACTGCACGTGCGTGCGTGCGTGCGTGCGCGCGCGCGTGTATGCGTGCACGCATTTATTAATTTCAAAACCATTGATAGAAATGTAATGAAACTTTGCAATTATGTACATGTCCCTTTACCAAACATTAAAGGATTTTGTTTATAAAACACAAAAGTGCAAACCTGAGGTCAAAAGGATGACTCAGTCAGAAAATACAGCCACTGAAAGAATTTAATGTCAGGGTTGGACAAAAGTCTGGAATGTATTTATTAACTTTAAAAGAACCATTAAAAGAAAAGTAATGAAAATTTGTAGTTATGTACAAGTCCCTATACCAAACATATGGACATATTTTACTTGTCTTTTGCATATCCAGGGGATGGCCCATGAAGGAAGTCTGAAACATTTTAAATGAAAGCCTCATTTTAAATGTCTTTGTTTGTACAATGGAAAATTGCAAGGATAACCCATCCACAAAATACAGCGTTTCAAAGAATTTAATATCATTTTACTAATTTTTCTCAGTTATACGGCTATTTATTTAACAGTTTGAAGTCCCTGCTTCTGATTATGTTCTTGATTGTTAACAATCGTAACAAACGACTGCATTATAAAAATAGATAGCATTATTAACTAAGATAAAAATAAGAACAACAATATTAAAACACTTTAGACAGTAGGTTTACCTAAAATAGTTTAAGAATGTTATTATAATAATTTGTTACTTATTTTTTGTGAAATTTATTTTTCATATTCAGTTAGATAAATTATAGCTCTACGCAGCAATAGATAATCTTTTATCTATTGTTATATGAAGCAGTGTTAGTTATATGGCATTAAATTCTTTGAGAGGGTATGTTTTCTGACTGGGTCATCCTTTTGACCACATGTTTCACTCTTTTGCTTTACAAACAATGACCTCTAAAATGAGGTATAACTAGCGGTAAGCTTACATTTAAAGTTTTTCAGACTTCCTTCATGGGCCATCCCCTGGATATGCAAAAAACGAGTAAAATCCGTTCATTTGTTTGGTATAGAGACATCTACATAAATAAAAAGTTTCATTACTTTTCTTTTAATAGTTTTAAAATTAATAAATACATTCCAGACTTTGCATGCCAATGTCAATTCAGGAATAAGTCAGGGATAAAAAAAAAGGTTTTGGGATTGATACTATTATATTTAAAAAGCTTAAAACGTTATAAGATAATCTAGCACCAGCACTATCAAAAGCTATAAATATATCCCTTCTATCTGGGTCATTTCTTGAGTGTTTAATGAATTCAGTTACTGGGCCAATAAAAAAGAAGCAGCATAAAAGTAAATATGAAAACAGTGGCTCAATTTATTTTCTCCCCAATATAGACTATTTATTTGATAAGTATGTATGTAAGTGCTTTAATAAATATTTAAGTTAAAGGAGAATCCTGTTTGAAAGTCAATTTACATTTCAAAATGCGAAAGGCACAGAAACTGTTCTTAACAGAAACTGTTTGAGAAGTTTTTGGTGTTCAAGTAAATAAGGGATGTTATGTTTTATGTTTGTTTATTGACTTAAAGAAAGTTTTTGACACAATATGTCACAAAAAGATGATTGAAGAGCTTGAAGATATAGGTGTTACAGGGACTGTTTTGAGTTGGTACCTCTTTTCGACTAAGAAATATAGAAAAACTAAAATTACAGACATCGTATTCCGTTTGGTAGTATTGGGCGTATGCCGTAACTGATTACTAATATACGACCAACACAACTGTGCGTGTGTGGGTGAGTGGGTCAATCTCTACGTGTAAATTATATTATACCTTAATCTTAACTTGCACTGTTCTTAGTTTATAATATTTATTTCTTGAGGCCATTGACTTGAGTTGTTCTGTAAAACAGTAATGTACTGAGAAACGCTTGTAAATAAAGGCATTTTTATTCATTTAAGGGTGGGTGGGGGAATTTACAATTTGGTTTTGCAATATACCTGATGATTTTAATTCAAACATGTGTACATTATAGATTTCCCTTTTATAGAAAAATAGTTTGACGTAACTCACGTATGTCATTAATTTCCCAAGCGGATATAGATTTCACTAAAGAACACCATCCATCTTGTTTAGACACAATTGTTGATTGGTTTTCTCCAGGTCTATGATTTTTTTCCAATAATGAACAAATCAACCTTATGCTAATATCTGAATAAAGTTTGCTGTCCTGGCTTTTTCAAATCGATTCTTTAAACGTCTTTTTGGAATCTCATTCAATGTTCGTACAGCTCTAAGGCTTCACCTTTGGAGAAGTTAAACTATTTCAACAACAAAATAGTTTCAATATACTGGTTCTCTTTTAATATTTTTACATTCTATTCTTTTGTTTATTTACCTTCATGTGAACATGGTTACCCTACTGTTTTATATATATATATATATATATATATATATATATATATATATATATGTGTCTTAAGGTTATTATAAAGTTGCGTTGTTGTGAATTTTTGTTTATAAATCCACGAGATCTTAAAATATCCATTTGAGAAAATTTAAATCTTAGTATAAAAAAAAAACTGTAATAATTTACCAATTAAGGTTAGATAAAATGATTTTAGTTTTTGGGGGCAGATAATGGAATGTTATCATTGAATTTACCTGAACCTTAATAGAATAGTTTCGTGTAAGATTCTTTTGTCATTCAACAAAAACCATCTAGTTTGTAGTGAATTAAAAACCTCAAATAAGTCATAAAAAAATATAATTATTTTATAAAACTTAGTATTCATTATCTATTTGTATAATATAACTCATTATCTTTTTGTACTAAAATTTTACTCAAATTGTTGGAGGTAAAATGATAAGGCGAATGAAAGTTCAAAATTGTAAGTCAATAACAATAATTATTATGCTAGTTAAAAAACTATTTTAACAAAAATTAAAAATAACAACAAATTTGTTCTTCAATGATTTAAAATACTGGAATATTACATATTATATGACATTTAATGTAAAAAATACGGTATAAGTAAAAGGAATGGTTCTTAAAAAAATAAATATTCTTTGAACCCTTGTTCCATATTATTGGAAAGTTTTTACTAGGTTTATATATAGTTTTTTAATTAGCATAATACATGTTGGTACAGATAAAGTACAAATAAAACATCACAAAACACAAAATTTATTACAACATAAACACAAAATGCACAAATATTATGGTGATCGGTTTCGGTGAACCACGTTCATCTTCCTCAGACCAGAGGGATTCACAAACATTCTTTTGTGAATCCCTCTGGTCTGAGGAAGGTGAGCGTAGTTCACCGAAATCGATCACCATAATATTTGTGCATTTTGTACTTGTATTGTAATATATTTGTACATTTTGTACTTGTATTGAAATATACTTGTGCATTTTGTGCTTATGTTGTAATACATTTCGTGTTGTGTGACGTTTTATTTGTATTGGTTTATATTACCTTTAACTCAAAATTAAGATAATTGTATCCTCTTCACGTATTTTAAACAGCTAATATTGAAACATAATCATGTTAGCTTTATTACTGATTGAACAACCGATGCAATAATTATAGTCACATTTAATTGATACATTTTATTAAACCACTATATAATTATTTTTTATAATTAGCCATGCAATTTAGGTAGCAAGCCTATTTTACCAAGGATCCAAACCTTATTTATACGAACAATATGTTAAAAGTTATATAATTGAATGTATATTATTTATCTACATCTATGAAGACAGAAATATTAAAAAGCAAAAGTGAAAGATTTTTATAGACAGTGACAATGATTGTGTAGGAGGTATAAACACGGAGTGTAGGTACAGGGGATGGCTCTGACTTATGACAAGGTTAGGTAAGAGTTTTGATATTCCCAGGAACAGCGAAAATCTTACGAAAACTGTTTTATATGAAAAGTTATAAAACAGTACGTACGTATAAAGAAACTCTATGGAAAAGTCCTTCATTCCATTCCGTTTGTCTGTCATTTTCCCATATGAGTTACAGTTCTTTTATCCATTTAATACATTTTACCACTTAAGATACGTAGCCCTGAAACCAAAAACTGTTTTATTGCGAATTTCTAAAAGATGTTGAGAACAGTTTTTACTGTGTAACTAAACCACACTAACCTAGATTTCTCAAGGGTTGCATGTTTGGGCCTCAGGGCTGGTGTTATTGGCGAGTGGGGAGGAGGTAGCGGTTATTGATAGCCCCATAAACATTTAAAAAACGAAAAAAATAAAATTAATAATTTCTTTGCTGTAATAAATAGCTCATTATTCAAAATTTGCTCTATCCTTTTTCTAGTTTGTATGGAATGGATTAAAAATATGTTTTTTAGTAGAATTATAAAGTGATTAAACAATATTGTATTTAATTAAGGTGTTTTAAACGCTAATTCATAAAATGGGGTTAATGAAACCAACAAGGGACTTTTTATTGTAATTATGTTATGTACGGATGTGTTAGATTAAGTTGAAGATAAAAAATTAAAGTTAAATTAATTAAATTTCAATCATATGCTGTTGTTTAAGGTCTACAAGAAATTTACATATATCATAAAATTTAGTAATGTATTAAATGAGCATGATTCCTAAAACTTCCTCGTTTAGGCTGGAGGAACGATGAACATGTCCGCCTGCCTTTTTCCGTCGCGCCAACCTGTTATTCACAATAAGTGTTTAAACTCATTTAACAGCGTATTAACTCCACGAAACTGATCTATTGTTGTAACTGGCGTAGTTTACTAAAGGTGCTAGTAACAAAGCAAGACATGGCCTCATGCTTAAATTTATAAATCAGATAATGTATTAATTTACCATAAGAAACAAAATAAACTAGCAGTTTTACTTTTTTAAAGTTTACAATAGTATTAAAATACACTTCGTAAAATGTAATTTCTTAATAGTGAATCTTTATAATTTTCCTTTAAAAATATTATTGACTGTTGAGGTATTAATTAAAACCCGACGGAAGCAATAATTCAAATCACTTCATATCCTATATAGTAAAAATAGAATATTGTAGTATCCAAACAATTTAAGGAGTCCATCCGTATTTATTTATATTAACTAAAACGGAAAAAATTTTTCATGGATTTATGAACAAACTAAATATTGTTTCACTTAAATTTAATGAAAACCGTTCTATATTCATTTGCCATTTTCGAACCAATTTAACATTCATAAATGTTAGTATATTATGGAATAATAGCATGAAAATGGTACGTATTACTGTATGTGCACTTTGATAACCTGTATGATTGGAAAAAGAATAAAATAACAGAAGAGTGGTAGTTGATACCCGCAGGCCGAGAAGCAATGCAGCACTACAACCCGGAGCCAGCGCTGCCAAATGAACGTAAAAAAGTGTTTAGATAGAATGTTTAAGCTTAGTCGGAGCGCTATCTTCCACGACCAAAAAGTAGAGCAAACACTTTTGCTTTCAATTTACTCTCCGTCTGTTTGCAGATGACTTAGTTGAACGAATTTTAGCATTAACATTTTAACATACTTCATTTTGCGTGCTTAGGAACACTTATTTTATCTCTTTATTCTGCAGGTTTATTGGTTTTATGTATAGAATAAATGTTTAATATACAAAACTAGAAGTAAACGAAAATATGCACATTGATTTACTTGACTTAGAACTAATTAGACTATTACAAGAAACTTGTTTCGATGGCAAACATATCCCAAGTTAACGTCCAGTAGGTTTTTGGTGACAATTCGTTTGATGTTAACTGGAAAGTTAGTCGCAGAGGTAGATCTAGATATAAGTCGCCTTGCACGTTGAAGGATATCACGTAAAATTTGTAGATTTGGAGTTAATATGATCTTTTTGCCTTTTGGGTCTTATGTCTAGCTCAGTACACAGAACAGATAAGACGTTATCTACCTACATCACTTCCGAAATGTGTACGCTACTACCTGCCTTTACACGTCGTCCTAACCTCTTTTTCACAATAAATGTTTAAACACGTGTTAACTCCACGAAACTGATTTATTATTGTAAGTGGCAAAATATAGTAAGGATTCTTTAAACTTTTCTTTAAAAAAGAATCATTACAGTGACTAGCTTATAGTAGAGACCATACATATTCTAAAGTTCTAAAAAAGAACTACCTTTTTCGTAAGTCTTTTATAGATAGGCTAATAAATGTATAAAGAAATTGATAAAACGATATTACATTGGGTATAATTTAAATCAAAGCAAAATTTTGAAAATCGTTATTAATATTGTTTATATATTGGAATTGGATTGTTCATGCTAATATTTGGTAGATAATCTTTGTGGATTTCCAATGTGTCACGTATTTAGGAAACAAGCACAACGTTTCGATTTTCGTGTGTGATTGAACCCCCTTCAACGAACAAACTCCCTTCCGTCTTCAGGTGTACTAACTAACTTACCCTGCATCTAAAACTATTTTTTTTTTTTTTTTGTAAATATTATTTAGGCCTATGTATTTATTATTTATGTATTTTTTTAAATTTCATATTGCGTTTTATATTTTGTGTAACAAGGTTATGTACGATAGTTTTTTAAGTACATTTGACTTTCATAACAGTAAGCCGTAGTATCTAAGCATGTAGTTTTAAGTCTTTTCTAAATTACAATGGGTTAAGGGAAAAATAGTTTTAGATGTAGGCTAAGTTAATAAGTACACCTGAAGACGGCAGGAGTTGGTTATACCTGTCTAAACGTTGTGTTTGTTTCCTAAACACTTGAAGCATTGTAAATTCCCAAATATTATCTACCAATCATGTTGAAAATATGAGCTAAAGTTTCAAAAGTACATTCATTGAAGAGCACTAAACATGCATAAATGTGCCTAAAGGAAATGAAAGTTCTGAGGCGTGACGTAGGTGGTTAAAAGTAGTTTGCTCCAAGAGGGGAGTCAAACACGCAGGTTTCGTAGCTCAAACCATAGGCACTTTTGTTATTTTCCGACTTAAAAACAAAGTTGTTGAGAGAGAAAGTGGAAACGCAAAATGTTATTTCTATTTGCTTACCCTAATATATAAACTGTTATTATTTAATAGTATGATTATGCGTGCTTTTTTTTCTTTGTCGTCCATTTTGAATTTTTTGGGAACTCTATAAAAATATATAAAAATACAAACTATATTTTGTATTTTTATAGAGTTGTATCGTAGGTATGTCAGTTTCAAATTCTTTTTTTTTTTTTTTTTTGACAGTGAAAGATTTTCTGTTTCTGGAGGTCCAACATATAAGATTAACAAAGAGACATATTATAATATGCATAGCTTAGATGACAGTCATAATGAATTATATGTATCATGATACATGAAGAAAAAAGTACTATTGTACGTGTGTGGGTGTGCGGGTGGGTCAGTACTATTGTACGTATGTAGGTGGGTGGGTGGGTCAGTACTATTATACGTGTGTGGGTGTGCGGGTGGGTCAGTACCACTGTACGTGTGTGGGTTGGTGGGTGGGTCAGTTTTACCAAAACAGTAAAAATAATGTTTTACAAAAAGTTTCAATTTGATTTCACTTTCAATTTATTTTTTATTTTTTTCATGTTTTCTTACAAAGAATTACTCCTTTTGTTACTCCTCAAGGAAAATTTAAACTGTAGAACCAATAAACACATAAATATATATTAAAAATTTTGAAATACATCTAAAAATATCTATAAATGTCTAATAAGTATGGTATCCAATACATTATATTGGAAAATGATGTTGGCAACATCAATAATTAACAAAATTAACAATTTGTGAACCTTAACACTTACTCATAAAATTATTTATTTATTCATATATCTTAATAAACATTCAGCTTGTATTACACTAGTTTCTATACAATCTATATTCAGTGTTACTATGTATATATAACCATACGTCCACAGTCCAAGTCCATAAACTAAAATTTAAAGGAATAATTATTTTTATAGCTAATTTCGTATTTGCATAATTGGTTGCAGTGAGACTTAAACTGATACATGGGATAAAATCATACAGTTTTTTGTGTGTAGTTCTTAAAGTTTGAGGTTAGCTTCAAAAATCAATATTTTCATCTCTCATTTATTACTGAAAACCAACAAAGCTTACTTTGTACTCAGATGAGGGTATGTGGATCAATAAAATCTATTGTATCATTTTAAATACTATTTACAAAATATATATTTATAAAAATACATATATATATATTTGTATATTTACAAAAATACAAATCTTAAATGTTAATTCTGATTGAATAAATAGCAGTTTTAACCTCATAACAGTTTTTGTGTTTTTTTTGCTATGGCCCTTTTGTATATAACTCAAAGGTTTATTAATTTACCAAGTCTTATATGAAATGTATTTTAGATCCTGTTTTAACATACAACAACTATAAACCAAGGAAAAAATCACAAAAATTAGAAGTAAGAGCCTGTCATAAAGGAAGTGGATCGCAGTAAAGTAATATAATTGGTTACGTTATCCAGCAAAAATTAATCAGATCTAATTATTGTTGTAACAATCAATTTATATATTTTTCTTAGCAGAGATACAAGAGCTCTGCCAAATATTTCGAGATCGTAGCTAAACCAATTTCTTCCTTTTTGTTATCTTTTCCTAAAACTTATCATTAATTTATTATATCACTAAAACTAGAAAAAGAAAAAAAAACAATAAATTATCTGTTATCTAATATCCACCGAAATTAGAAAGTTTTCTTTTAATTCTATTGCATTCAACAGTATTTCATGATGACTTTAATGACATATGCTAGAAAGCTATAAAACATTTACACTAAAGGAATCATGTAGACACTTAAAAACTGATTATCATTCAATTACAAACATATAAAAATATACAGTAGACAAGACAGGAAGTTATTAATCTCGATTGGGTGGCAGTGGCAGCGCTTTGGGCTAAGCATATGTTGTGGTCAGGCCGACAATTATGCCAGCTTTATCCAGCCATTGAACCGGAATTGACCTGCTATATACCTTGTTTCTGATCATGTTCTGCAAACGATATGCTTATATGGCTTCTACTTAAATAAAAATAACAACATTAAATACATATCATGTTAAAGACAAATTTCTTTTGTTTTTTTCTTTACAACTAAAGTATTTTGATATTAAAAATTCGTGATAATTTGTTTTCTGTTTCTATTATTGCATAACAGTTCATATTATTCATATGTATGTCTACTTGTTATATAATTTTGCGTCATTTAATCATATTATGCAATGTCTTACCTAATACATCGTAGTATTTTTATGAAGTGTCTTATTATATTTTAGAATTTATTGATATTTTCAAATATACAATACTTTTTGTTTGTAAGGTATGACTGTAAAAAATGTATTTATAATAATTGTTATAATGATCTTGTAATAATCTACTATTAATTTCTCACAAAATATTACTATACTTTATTGTATATTAGTAACATATGTAATATATTAGTCTGTATTAAGATCCGAGGTGTTTCAATGTAAAACACCTGGTATTTTTTTTGTAAATTCACTACTACTAGTTTTATTTTTATTTCTATTAATTCACTACCACTTAATAAATATTCTACTGTTCTAAACACTGTTATTAACTTATTTTTACGTCCACTGTGGTATTCCTTATCCGCTAGGAATCCTATACCACTGGCCTTATCTTATCGCTTTCCAAGAAATTACGCACGTAGAGTGCATTCGGCGGTAAGTCAATCATTAGATTTACCAGTTTGTGATGAATTTTACTAGGCAACTAACCTAACCTAACCATAATTGCGATAAAAAAGTAGTGTTAGTGATGTAACGGAGGAAGTAGTGGTAGTGAATTAAGAGAAAAGGTCCTAGGCCTCTACTTAAAGGATGGTTTTCTGATTTACCGTTAGTTAAACAATTTGTTAAAAGTATGTCACTGTCCTTTGAGATTATGTATACTTTATAACAGGAAAAGAATTATTAAAAATTATATTGTATGTTGATGTATTTTTTTTTTTTATCATCAACTGTGTATTGTCTGGGTTGATAGCCAATTGCATGCTTAAATCTAACTAGCCATGAGTAATTACACTCTATATTTTCTTCAAAACCAAATCTGAGTACAACATGATTTTATCCTATCTGTAAGTCTAAGTCTCGTTATAATTAAATTTTCCCTATATTGTCCATGTTGTTCAGAACGGCAATTAATCAAATAAGCTGGAAAATATTTCACTTTCTGAGACAATCACAAGACTAACATCACAACCATAAGCGGAAATGAGTTTTATCTGTCCTAAGTTTCGAAATCGGTTCAATAAAACTAATTTCTACCAAGAACAGTTCCAATAAAGCCTTCTTTGTATAGAAAAACAGATATATATTTAACCCGTTAAATGAATTTCATCTCCAAGTAGGAACCTCTCCACTATCGTAATTTACGTCAACTGGGCCAATTGTCTATATAGAGTGCTGTAATATACTTAGATCTGGCTTGGAAATGATTTTAAATTTCTCAGAAAATGGTATTCTTCAATTAAGATATTAAATGTTCAGTGTTATTTAAATATTATATTATCTATGTAGTTTTTACTGCCCAGAAAGGGCTTGTTGATCAACACTAGCCAAGGTAAACAAGTGTTAATTAGGTTTTCTTATTTCACTGCAACCTATTATGTGTAATATTAAAATTTGTTACTTTATCTCAAAAGTGGCTGAAGATAATGCTCTGAATTTTGTATGTTTTAGAACACGTCCTTAGACAAAATTGATTTTTTATGTCATATTTGGACTCTACCATGTTTGCTTTAAACAAGGTACTACTTAAAAAAAATAGTTATCATTTTTCATAAAACTATATTGTTTAGGACTAAATTTTAATTCCAATTATAGAATTCAAAAGTGTGGACAGTTAAAAAATAAAAGAACATATCTTTTCTGATTCTAAAGAAATAGGTATACGTTTCTATTTCTTTAGAATTAGAAGAATTTTTCTGAAGAAAAAAAAACTTCAAATAAGAACAAAAAATATTGATATAATTTTTCACTAGTTTTACATTTTAATCTGAAATGTTAAAAATCGAAGCTCTTCAAAACTAACAGCTTGTTGTAACCATAAATAAAACTAAATTAGGTTATTTAGGTTTATTGTGTTATTGAGTTAAAGTAGTAGTGAAAATATACACAAGCTATTATGCAAAGTAAAAAACCAGTAGAACAAAATTATTTGTTAATTTCGCTCTCACAGGAAATTTAAGTTTATCATTTTAAAGAGTAGATTTTCTACGTTACAATTTAACAAGTTGTTATTTCTGTTTTCTATTTATTTTTAAGTACAGTTAACTCCTTTTAACTGAAAAAACTGACCTTTACATCAGTAATTATTTTATTTAATGCAGCAATACCATAAGACAATACATGTTTAAGATTATACATTTTTATGAAGGATAGTAACTAATAACAGATATTGCTATTACTTACAAGTTCTATAAATTGTTTACATTTAACTTCTAATTCCAATTATAGAATGCGAAAGTGAGGACAATTAAAAAAAAAATAATAAATATATCTTCAATAATATGTGTTTAGTAATGAACACATGTAAGAACAAGGGCTTTTGACAATACAAATCGTATTAACAAGAATTTGTTTCAATTAACATTTTCATAACTGTCTTTGGTGGAGAAGTTGATCTTTCATGCAAATAAACTAAAAAAGGACCTAGGACCATCAAAATCAGCTCTATTGTACAAGGACCTATTTGATGGCCCTAAGAAGATGATATAGCAAGATGTTGGTCTTGATTTTACTTGAATGTGATTATTTTAAGATAGTTTTTTAGGGTAAGAGATCGATATAGGGAGACTCTCAGGTATTCAGTGTGTAGATAATGGACGTACGTTGTAGATAACTATCTTAGACAAGAAAACAATTGAACTTTTCTAAGATAGTTATGACAAAAATTGGACAGCCAGTATGCGTATCCATTTTTAGTTTATTCACCCAAAGGTTGACTTTAATAATGTTTTGTATAGTTTTGGATATGTGTTGTTTAAATTAAATTTGGATTACCTACAATAGTTCAAATAGAACAATTTTTAACATAATCGATTGTGGTGAATTTATTTACCCTTAAGTTACGAAGAAAGTGTATATAAATTTAAACCACTTGTTAAAATAGAAAAAAATCCGAAGGATATTCTCCAATATAAAATTGTTGTATTGGAAAAAAAGAATTTATCAATAAAAGAAATGTTAAAGGATTTGCAATATTTATAATTTTTATTTTATTTTTATCAAGATGTTAAATATTTTATTTTAGCTGTATCCTACAAATGTATATTTATTTAACTAGAATAAAATTAAAATGATACGAGTGTTATATGTAGAAATGTCATTTTAGCAGTCAACTTATTCTATAAAACCCAATTATCCTTTATGTGCATTTGGCGTGGCAAATAATAAATTAGGCTTCCTTTCCCTAAGTGAGCCACAAAACCTTCCTTAAAACCTCTATCTCCAGCCAGTTTTAAATTTAAGCTACGCTTCATTAAAAATTTATATTTTGTTATGTTCAAATTCTTTAGCAGTTATTAAACATGAAGGAAGCAAATATTAAAATGCTGCACATAAATCTTAATAGGATAAAATAAAAAAAATTAAAAATAAAAACGATTTTAGGGTTAAATAGGAAATGCAGGAAATACTAACAACTTCGAATACATCAGCTTGTCTCCAAATCAAAAGGAACTGAAAAAATATTTTAATATAGAAATAATCATGCAGGTAAATGCAGAAACATTCTTAGTATATTTTAGTCTCAAAATCAGTCACTGGTTTTTAGTAGTTTGGTTTATACAATCTTAATTCAGAAAAATAAAGTATCATAGTTAGTAAATTTATTTATAATGCTATACCATTAGATCCAATGCTTATATGAAGCCAACTCTAAGTATAGTATTAGTATTAAAATAAATGTTGTACAGTAAGCTAAATATTCTCTTGACGACGTAGTCATGTTTTATTTATCTTAAAAGAATTTTGTTGTTACAGAAATAATGAATTAATATGTATAAATGTTTTATATTAGTTTGAGAAAATATGATTTATAACATTAATTTTTTATTATGTAAGTTAAAAATAAAAGAGTGAGAGTGCCATAACAATGGAAACAAGGGCAAACAAAAGTAGGTAAGCTTACAAAATGCTGTTCTCGTCAGTCCAACAGATGTTCGCCTGTTTCAACTCTCCAGGGCTGAACTCCACCTTCTCCGCCTTTTTAGTCCCTTGAGACGAGGACCCACTCTTATTGCATTTATATGCTTAAAAACACATCTGTAGAGTTTTTTTTAATCTAAAAAGAATACTTATATTTTTGAGTGTTTATATTAATTTGTTGACATATTATAATTATTTTTGGAGTTAATAGTATATTTCATAATGTTACTCGTTTTAGGAATGACAAATATCACTTATCAAGAGCAATTTTTATGCGAATGGTATGAATTAACGTAATAAAATTAAGCTCACGAAACTTTATATTTTTTACTAGGCTTATATTATTAATATTAACTTCGGAGAGAGTACTTTAAAACTAAAATATGTGGCCCTGTACGTGTTCGTTTTTTTAAAGATATTTTTTCTTACTATTAAAGAAAAAAAGATGAGTTACAATTATTGGTTCATAAGGCAGCTAAAGTATACCAACAAAAATTCGTTATTAATTGCGTCAATCTATCGATTTAAAGTTAATTCACAGATCTTTTCTTAAAGTGAGTCAAAAGGCGTTTAAGATTGTATATAATGAGAAGGATTGTAAAATATATATAAGGCTATCATTTTACCTACAACAAAATAAAAAATATACTTAAGCTATGATATTGAAGATAAAATATGCTGATCTATTCCCATCAAAAGTAATAAATTCTAAGAAGCAAACTTAATTTACTGAATGCATTCTGGTAATTATTGTTGTCATGAGTCTCTCGAGAAATAGTATAAATGTTTTAAATTAGCAATAAATTAGAGTTTAAGTTGGTTCTAAAGAAATAGCATAATGAATATTAACTTAGCAATAAGAAAAAGCAATTTGGCAACTGAACTTAACAAGTTAAAACTGTAGTCGCTCAGAAATTACTCAGTGTCTCAGGTGTTTCTGAAATTAAGCGAAAATTAGTTCTATTACGATTAGACATTGGCTCGTGCCAATTCTGTTCTGGAATAGAGGGACGGATAATTTTTTAATACAACTAAATCAATGTATTTATGAATTCAGCGGATGTAATTATATCACATTTGAATTACTGAATTACGAAAACTCTTCCTTCAGACAAATAAATTTAACAGTGAAATGTAGAGGTCAAATATAACAATTAATTTATAAACATGAAATCGTACATAAATGGAAAAAAACCAAATGTCATCTTTAAAACGCTTTTTTAATTTATAAAATAGCTAATTACAATAAAAATTTACAGTTGATTATTACAGACAAAATTACTAAATTTTGCTGGTTGGTGGATTTTACGTATGGTAATTTTATTATTTTTTAATAAACTGTGTATTGTGTTTGAGGATGATTTAGAATGAAGTGTGCATCACATGACTCTATATACTGTATATATATACTTTATATTGTAAAGTAAAAGTTAAAATAACTTTTATATGATTTGTAGTTATATGTCTATCACATTACCAACCAAACAATGATAATTTTATGGTTACATAAGAAGGTTATTAAAACAGTTGAATTGTTAGTTAGATTCAACCAAGCACGGTATAATAATAACATATTAAATTGACAATTAAGTACTTATTTACAACGATATTTTATTATAAAATATCACCGGAATACAACGAGAATCCTAGTTGTATTCAGCTTCATATAAATAGCCCATTATCATCTTATACTCGCACCCATTACAAGCTGATAAATCTACATTGAGGCTAAGATATAAATATCTCATAACCACTGAGAATTGATAAAATATGATTCACATAAATATTTCAATAAATTATGAGAATTAATATACAGCCAGACATTAATGGCAGATTAATATTTTAAAATGGTATATATATTTTGATTTACTAAACGTTTAAAGAGCTTTTTAAAGATCTTTAAGTAGCAGATCAAAGTTATTATTATAAGATGTAATCATTGGTGAGCTTAGGCATATCCGTAAAACGTTGGTCTGTTCAATTGTTCTTTTTATATGTCCAACTAAGGCTGGTTGGATCCTTAATTGTCACGAACTAGCCTAAGGCTATTTATACAGATTGATAGTTTTGAGTACATCCAGGTCGATTGTGATAGAAATAGTTCGGAATATTAAAAATAATATTCATATTTCCGATATGATGGTAAATTTTAACGACATTTTGACGGACCCGATGCCAGGGAAGCTGTTTTCTGTAACACATATAACGTGTTCCAATGAGAACTCAATTTATTGCTGATGACCCTAGGGCAACTAATATAATATAGTATAAATAATGATTTTTTAACTTAACAGAGTAAATTGATTTGGTCAAGAATACAATTGGAATGTAAAGTTGCAATGATAGTATAAGTGCTGAACTTGAACTGATTATCTATGTGGTTTTGCACCATTTATTAATTTAATTAATTTATTTATTCTGAGGACGCCGACCGTCAAGATATGGCTAGAAGTGTGATGGGTGAATACAGTCTTTGTTAAAAACTAAGGCTGACTATTTCTTATAAAGTGTGACAATGACAAATGAACAGCCTGATCCCTTTCAAAATATGTTATGACTGGTTGGGATTGAACTGAGAGCTTATGAAGCTTGGTTTAACCAACTACGCTAACCATAAAAAAAAAAAAAAAACACCCCAGCCTATTGTTGTATATGATAAAACCTTTTCTAACCGAAAAATGTATGTCTGTTAATTACTAAAAAAAAAAAAAAAAAAAATAGTTATTTAATTGACAGTTAAAAATGTTATTCGACATATACAACCTGAGTTTTAGCTGTGAGCCATTAGAATTCACTTATGAACCTTTAGATGGCCATAAAATTGTAGGTTACCATAGTGACATGAATTAGTGAATAATTTTACTGTAAAGATTATTTATTTTAACAAGAGGTAATATATAAATAGAAGAAGCCATGATTCATTAAACTAATAGAATACTTTATTTATAATGTAAAAACATTTACAAAAAGGTAAAGTTAATTTAATTTAAAATTAAATAACATAAATTACAGATCCATGTTATATTTCTTACTGTAACAATCTAGATTTACTGATATTCACAATTCTTATTTATTATTTATAGAAAATTATAATTTCAGTAAGGACAGGAAAACAATACATATTTGTATAAAAAATATTAAAATATTCATTAACATGGACAGAAGTATTAACCCACCCGCCCACCCAATACAGTGAATTATTAATGACCCTCCCACCCACCCCTACACGTGCAGTGGTATTAACCCACCTGCCCAGCCATACAGTGTAGTCGTATTAATGACTCTCCCACCCACCCCTACACGTGAAGTGGTATTAACCCACCCTCCCACCCACACCTACACGTGCAGTGGTATTGACCCACCCATCCACTCCTACACGTTCAGTGTTAGTGACCCTCACACTCACCCCTACACGTTCAGTGTTAGTGACCCTCCCGCCCACCCCTACACGTGCAGTGGTATTGACCCACCCACTCACTCCTACAAGTTCAGTGTTAGTACCCTCTTGCCCACCCCTAAACGTGCAGTGGTATTGACCCTCACGCCCACCCGTACACGTGCTGTGGTATTGACCCTCTCACCCACCCATGCACGAGCAGTTATAACCTTAAGATTATAACTAGTTAAGGTTAAGTGTTGTCTAATGGCTCTTTCTCACACTTAACCTTAACTATTAGCTGCAATGAATATGGTTATAACTATTTGGTTTCAATGTTATTTAATACTAAACAGTAATAATCTTAATCTCTATAATCTAACATAATCCTAACATACATACTATTTCTTTGCACATGTGGATGTTATATACAGTATGTAAAATTTTGCAGCCAAGTATTAACGGGTACAGGCAATATCTAAAACTATTTTTGTTAGCTATTACTCTGAGAAGAAATATATTTTAAGGTAAACTGTGAAGATTTTCAAACACTACGATTACCACAGTTCATAGTGATAACTTCAATGTTATCATTTAAATTTCTTCAATATAACGAGTAATCCGTTTAATTACACGTTGATGAGATGTAAATTCCCCCGAGAACACTATAACCTAGTTATGCAGAGACAAATGACATTTCTGTCATTGTCTACCACCCCTATTCACAGGGGCTGATATTCATTTCATGAACACGGGACTGGCATATCCCGTTCGGAATTCCCTGAAAGTTATTGTCTAATGGTATTTGACTTAACACCTAACTAATGTGGTGACACAGTGAAATATTGTAGTTAGTTGGGGTTGATTTTGGCCTGCTGACAATATCGTTAGTGCGATTTATAATCTTATTTCCGCATCATTATTAGCTTGTTGAATTTTGCAATAGTAGGTTGTGTTACTGTGAGTTATGGTAGATAACTCTACTAAACATCCTCCTTGGAGAAGTTGGTTTGTAAATGAGTTTATTTTTTTCAATTGTTTATTTTTTTCAAAAAGAACAGGCTAACATATTTCTAAACACACACTTGCAGTGCTCCATAGACTATTGATCTTTGCGGGAACTTATTAAGAAAAAAAAAAAAAAAAAAAAAAAAAAAAAAAAAAAAAAGAGGGAGAATAGTTCAGTATAAGGTGAAACGTACTTGCAGTTTAGGCTAAGATTCGAATCTGCGCTATCTCTCACACAGACCTGACTCATGAAACCACTCAGCCGTTGGCTTTTCCACACTATTTACATCTTAAAAGTTTTCAGATGATTCTTTTACTTTTAAGTAAAAGTTGAAATAGTTAATTTGTAGCAATGACAATTGCTGCAAATTACGTGGAATCCTCTGATATCAGCTATCACATTTTGACTGAAGTAAAAGTAAGAGAAGGAAACAAATCACTTAAAACCATAATGTACGGAATTGTTGAAGGGGACGTAGATAATGTTATATCGTTTCCCCATCTGAAGTGAAAAATATACTCCAGAACGATGTTATGCAATGGTCATTACCTTCAATCTTCAAGTTCAAAGAATAGTCCTGATTTGAACATGAACATTACGTAAATTTACATTACATTCATGTTTCACCATAAAATTGGGGAACATGTGTTGAACTTTTGATCCGAACTTAAAGTTGTAAAATATTTAATCAAACTACGTTCGTCCTATCAGTGATGAAATGTTTATTAATAATGATTTGTGACGGAAAACACGTTTTTACAAGTTCATGTTTGAATATGAGTGTGTTTGACTCAAACACTTCTTTAAAAGTTTAATTAATGTTCGAGTTGTTACATTGATTAGTTGAAGTTTATTTTACGTAAAGTTTTATTCATTAAATATGATAAGTTTAACTAAATTAGAAATATATTACACTCAAAGAGGACTAAATATTAATCTAAGTCTAGTTGTTATATAAGATACATATACTAAATTAAATTAAAAATCCTTTATTTTATGATGCAAACTTTAGACTATCATGTCCTCACTAGCACGTAACTTTTTTAGTACAGTAAACCCGGCAAAATAGTAACGATTAAATATAAAGCTACTATATTTACTGTTAATTAGTTATACTATATCAAGGGAGATGCAGTTCCTTGAAATACACCACTTTGCCTGCCCGCTTCGTAGTTGGGGTGAAGGGAGAGACACGTTTATATGGGCGAACAAAATATTAAAACATAACACATAAAATAAGCTAATTAATTTATTCAATGAAATAGTATATTTCATAACAAGAGTGGAAAGTGGGGTTTTGCATATTCGAGACCATATGTTTGAAGTGCGAGTCTTGTCGAGCACTTCAATTGGTCGAGAACATACAAAACACTTTCACTCGAGTTTTGAACGATACTTTTCACTACACTACGGAATAAAAACAGGTGTTGTTGACTGTGGAAAATTGTTGGTTGTAAACAATGTTACTTTCGGTAGTAAACAATAGACAGCTGTTAAAAATATGATGTTTCGCAGGTTGTAAACACATAACGAAAACAGCTAAACTCACAGTAGTGTAGTGAAAAAAATATTATTAACAACTTCTGAATAAAATACACTCCTGCTGAGCTAGAAAGCATTCAATATTGAAATTTTCACCCTGAAATTTCATGTTTTTCATACACTTTTTTGAAACAGCGCAAAACGTGTCCCACCTATGTACAAATGTATAAGGACGTAATTTAAAGATAATGAATTTACCTTTAAGAATATTATATTTTATTTTTTCATAATCAGCCAAAGGCTAGATATAGCATTTTAAAGATGGCCCTTTTATCAATAAATAAAAACAATGGGTTGTTTCAAAGTGAATATCTCGAAGATAGTGACTCCTAAAAACAATATTTTAGACGAAATTTGAGAAGGATAAAATTATAAAAAATAAGACTAATAAGGTTCATTTCAAACAAAATTTAAAAAATTACAGCCAGATATATGTTGCATATTTAGCCACTTTGTGGCTAAAAACGTGTTTCCAATTGGAATATGGTCTTAGAAGAACATAAATGCAATTATCTAAAGTCATATTATATGTCTAAACACATGCTCAAAAGTTTTTGCCCGTTTTGGACTCATGAAAAATATGGCCACACTTTGAAAATTGCTAAAATTTGTGTTTTTCAAAAACGAATTTTCTATTTTGACTGATAGTAAAAAAAATACTTGATTTTTGAAGAAATTTTATAAAGACTTAACTTATATAGATTGACTTGCCAACAATTTAATTTTGAAAAAAAAAATATTTTGATGTGCCTATACAAATATATGAGTGTTAGAGTTTAATTGCTCCATGTTTTAAAATGCAATGATTAAACCTCAACTACATACACATTTTTTAAGTTAATTGAAAAATTGGTCATAACTTTGTTTGTTGAGTATAAGTTTACCTTTCTAATGTGACCTTGCACATTAAAATATCTTTAACAGAAAAAGGTTATTGTTGAAATACAATTTTTAAACGCTGGTGAAAAATAATTATATCCCTCAAAGGCAATAATTAAAAAAAAATCAAATACGGGGTAAAGTTAATGATTTTCAAGCCTGTTTTTCTTGATATAATATTTTTAATGTTGACTTTTTACAGCTGTTAACAAGTTGTAAATCTTTCATAAAAAACCAGACACTAAAAATTCATACTTTTATGAATTTTAAGTCAATAAATTAAAAGTCGGAAAGAAGTTCCTAATTTTACTACTTGACAACTTTAAAATGTCATAATATTTTCAAATATGAAGAGACTTTTTTACATAAACTAAAATTAGAGATTTTGAAAATTATTTATTAACAATAAGAATATTATTGCATTTTATGCCTGTTAATTATTAGAAAATAATTTTCCACCATCAACATCGCTACTTATCTCATCTTCACTTTCGACTATTTCGGCTGGTTTAACTGGAGTTGTTTCATTAATTATTTCATCATTTTCATAAGCTATGGGTGTAAAATGTTTGTAGTTTACTCCAAAATTATTAGTGAATGAAGTAAAACAAATACCGGTTCTTCTACAACCGGGTACAATCATTGCCAATCATTTATATTCATTGCCAAAACCTGTTATACTAGAACAAACAATAACTTTTAAAATGTTATAAGGAGCAGCTATTTTGCTCGTTTTTTGCCATTGTTGCCAATTTTGAATCAAAATAAATTTTTAAATCAAAGAAACTGTTACTATAATTGAAATTATTAAAATCTGTCAATGTTAACAATTACAAGCCTTAAAATCTTCAGTAACACTTGAAGAAACCAAGATTTTTAATTCACCTCTTTCTCGTATATTTGTTTGTCACATTTATACATAACTTTTTATGTCAAAAATATGGAAATAAATGTGTGTATGTGTGTGCGTGCGTGTAATGCAAGGCATACAGTAAGTAGCCTTGCTATTTTTTTCTACTACAATATTTTTCAGCTCCGAAATGGTTGAAACTTTGTACAGATGTCGATACGTCATAAACTAAGTGCGGAACCACCTCTGTTGCCAAATTGGGTGATAGAAATCATAGAAAATCACGACTTTTCATCCAAAACTTTGATGTATCATTATTTTGTTGTTGAAATCGCAATAAGCGGCCTATGAAACCCCTAGTTAATTATTTTGAATATAAATGTCTATTGTTATAAATTATGCATTTCTTCTTCACCAACTTGATTTTTCTTGATTTTTCTTGATTTTCCAACGATCCATTTGTAATTATCAGTGTTCATAAGTACGTAAATATGATTCAATATCTCAAAATATGGATTTATACACATTCTTTGTATCTTTAATTCGTAAAATACGTGATAATGGTGCAAGAGATTTTTCCATGTGCCATTTTGTTTTATAATATTTGTTATGTTATAATAATAAGCGACTTAAAAACCCCCTAGTAACTAATTTTCATTGCAATATTTAGTGTATTTTTTATTTCTTCCAATTATTTACTGTTTTTGTTTACTTGTTATTTACTATGTATTGAACCATTTCCTTACTTTACAATTGGTGTATTTCTTATGTTGAGACCTTCCTTAAAAACTTGCAATATGTTTGAAATAGATTTATATTCTCTTATATTTAATCGGAACTTTCTTACAATTTTTTACCAGGTTTCCTGTGCTATTTAAAGGCAATACGAACATAGTTAAAATGAATATTTATAAATAATTTATTCATGTTGACTTCCGCTTAACTCAAGATGTTATAAAATCATACAGCAAGATAACTAATAAGAAAATATACAAACAGTAACCAAAATAAAACAAGGACAAAGTAATAAAAGTAAAAATTAAAAGTATTCATTGACATTAAAGGATAACGTTGTAACAAATTTACTATCTCTGTATGCGTTTATGGATGATAAATAAGTCGTCATGCATTGTACTATTACATTTATTTTGGATTTGTTTGCAACGGGCGATTGAATCTCTTAACCTACGTGTCTGGGGAAGCAATATTCCATTAAATAAGCCATTAAGTATAATTGGGGATTAAGACTTACTGTATTTTATTGTTGATTGAAGCAACATTTTATTATATATAACAAAATATATGAAGTTGATATAACATACAGCACAATACGGGAAGAATATACAATTTACAAAAATATATATAATTTATTTTCGTTACAGCTAAAGAATATTGCCAAATAATTCAGAATTAATACATTAAAGTCATGTTTATTTAAGTATTTTTCATTGTTTCTTTGTTGTTACAAACTATTTTATTATACTTTAAAAGAAGTTAGAATATTTTTCTCAAGTAAATGAACCCGGATTAATTAACTACAAGAACGATGAAAATTGTAAGGACGATAAGTGCACTATAATATTGCCAAATCATTGAGATTCTAATTTATTTATTATTTAGAATTTAACTAAGTGTAAAGGATCAGTAAGTCGTAATATACTCTCTTTTTGGCTTTGTTTTAAATTCTTTCATTGAACTGTAAGATTCTTGCTGTTTGTTACTGATCAATAAAAAGCTCCCATTTGTATTAAATATTTAAAAAAATAATATGATAAATAAAAAGATAATATACATAAAGAAGGTCCTATTATACTGGGTGAAGTTAAGGATAAGATATTATTTCAGGCAAAGTAGTGTATTTCAAGGAACTGCATCTCCCTTGATATAATATAACCAATTTCAAGTGAATATAGTAACCTTCCTTTTCTCTTAACCTGGGGACCTGCGGCTCAAAGATGAACTCAGAACCACCATCAGTGACCAGTGCGTGCAAGTCCGGAATCCCTCAATGGTATGCAGGCAGACTGCTTGCAAGGACACGATCTTTCACTGGTATGCAGGCAGGTTGCGTGAAAAACAGGATCCCTCACTGGTATGCAGTTGTGCTACATGCAATGACATGATCTCTCATTGGTATACAGACGGACTGCGTGAAAGGACGGGATCCCTCACTAGTATGCAGGCGGGATGCGTGCAATGACATTATATCTCACTAGTATGCAGGCAGGTTGCGTGCAAGGACAGGATCCCTCAATGGTATGTAGTTGGGCTACGTGCAATGACATAATATCTCACTAGTATGCAGGCAGGTTGCGTGTAAGTACAGGATCCATCACTGGTATGCAGATGGCCTGCGTGCAAAAACAGGATCCCTCAATGGTATGCAGTTGGGCTACGTTCAATGACATGATCTCTCACTAGTATGCAGGCGGGCTGCGTGCAAGTAGAAGATCCCTCACTGGTATGCAGGTGGGCTGCGTACAAGGAGATGATCCCTCTCTGGTATGGAGGCGGGATGCGTGCAATGACTTGATTTCTCACTAGTATGCAGGCAGGTTGCGTGCAAGGACAGGATCCCTCAATGGTATGTAGTTGGGCTACGTGCAATGACATGATATCTCACTAGTATGCAGGCAGGTTGCGTGCAAGGACAGGATCCCTCAATGGTATGTAGTTGGGCTGCCTGCAATGACATGATTTCTCACTAGTATGCAGGCAGGTTGTGTGCAAGGACAGGATCCCTCAATGGTATTTAGTTGGGCTACGTGCAATGACATGATCTCTCACTAGTATGCAGGCGGACTGCGTGCAAGTAGAAGATCCCTCTCTGGTATGCAGGTGGTCTGCGTGCAATTACATGATTTCTCATTGCTAAGCAGGTGGGCTGCCTGCAATGATAGGAACGTACATTGTAATTAGTATGCAGGTGGGCTGATTGCATCTGCTCTTAAACTGTCCAAAATAGTGAAGGAATCTATCTTTTATGTTGCAATAATACTGACAATAATATTTATACTTAGTATGCATCGTTGCATTCTTAAGAAAAAAATCATGTCTTGCCTTGTTGATTTACATAGTTGTATTACATCTCTTATAACTTTTAGTACGACAGTGTCTATCTTCTGTGTTTTATATGAACTCCATCATAGTCCACCGTAAAATATTCGGCTTATTTCTCTAATTATTTACAAACTTTTGAAGTCATTTTATTTCCTTCAAGAATTTCACATCTCCGTCAAATCATATGCCCCCATAAGAAGAAAGGATGCATAGCACAGGATTATATCTATGTATATCACCCAAAGAAATAAATATATCCAATCCATACATCTTCAGCACTCTGACAGAGCAACTGGGTGGGGTATTTGCCAGTTACTTTTAACACCTCCTCCCAGCTTTAAGGTTTCATGATCACTAGCATTCACAAAATGTTTATGGTCCTCTTTACAACCCCTGGTATTGTGATAAAACAGGGACGAGTGCTCATGGGTGGCTGGATTTTATTTCTTTTTGGCTACATACTCATAGGTTTATAAATTATAAGGAAAAAATTATAATATTTTATTTGCTTGTATGAGTGTTTCACATCACGTAATTACTTTGTTATACATTTATGGATCATTATAAAGTATATTATATAAAATACTGCAGATTGTTTGTTGCGTTATGGATACAATATTTTGTTAATATTGTGTCAACAATAATTGGGACCGTGGCCGAGGCGGAATTTGGACTAGGGCTAGAGATATTGGTTTGATTGGTTAGCAAAGTCTGCCACTACAGCTGATTTAACACGTAGTGGGCTAAGCCTGAAATGACAAAATTCATTCTTATCCTAAAAAGTTTTTTACGTAAATAACCTTTGAATTATTTAACTCCAAATATGATGATAGAAGTCCATTGTGAGGTCGCTAAGGGCGCAGCTGGATTCGCCCATGCGACGTCACAGTCTACTGCGCAGTCTCGTCGTGATACCTGACATATTTTCTAAATAGTTACCGTGTTTGTGTTATAATGCACGTGTTTTGGTTATATATATTTAGTGATATAATTACGGATAAAAACAGCCATTTCATATGATAAACATTATTTAATAGTACTTTATACAGAATATAAAATATTTATATTATTATAATGCTGTACAAAATTACAGGATTAACACATACTATAGTTAATTTTACCACTACATTTTAGATGTCTTTAAATAATATCATACATTTTTTTTGTTAACAAAACACCAAATAAATTGATAGTATTAAACATACACATACTTGTCATAGATGATACATTGTGGTTTGGCGATTCTCAGAAACGATATGGCAACAACGCCTGAAATGTCATCGGACTATTTTGATGCGGTTTACACTAGCACTCAACAACTGAACCCCAAAACAGCTGATGATTTGTGACCTAATTTTTAACATTGGATGAGAAATTTATGAGCGTTTATGAGATTAAATTTATAAACAATAAATACATAACCCTCAGGTGATGTATTATTCAATTTTGTTTTAAATAGTAGTCTCAACGTATTTCGTGGGAAGTCAATGTAAGGTTTTTCAATATGGTGAACATTTCAAAATAAGTTACTGAATTGATAGCCAAAATACAAATTTAAATAAAATCCAATCAAAAACAGTAACTTATCTTATCATTAAAATGTGATTTCTCCCACCGTTTTATGACAGTTCAGAACCATTTCTCAATGATGAAGTTAATTTTTCTTCTTGTTCCACTGGTATAAGCGAGCAATTTTGTCAACTTCCACAAAATCCACATTGATGCTGTTTTTTTAGATATCCATAGTCTTACCATACTCCGAATGATAACTTGTGTGTGTTTAGTAAATAATAAATACATTATCGATGACTAAATTATGTGGAATATTTTTCACATATAAACTGTATGATTTGTATATTCTATATGTAGTTCTTAGAAATAATTGCGATGGAAAATAATATTTTATGTTTACATACGCATTTTAACAAACGAGATATTGAATTATACAGTACTAGTGAACGTCACACAGCAAAATATTAATAATATAAAATAACAAAATTTATAATGTAATGGTGATAGCTTCCGGCAAACCAGGTTTACCAAATGAGATGATAAGGATTCGCAAAGGAATGTGAGGAGGAAGGATGAGGTTTATAAGTCACGTGACTTATGAGTTTCCAAAACAACTCACTTTCTAACCGCACCCTCACTCCTTGCCCGCTGTCCAAACACTAATTCTAACCCCCCCCCCCCCTACTATTCCTCTTCTGTAGTTTTACTACCACTCTCTTACTACATTCAAGCCATCGGTTTTATCAGAACTTATTATAAAAATATCATACATTACAATAAAATGTTAATGAGTCCTAGTAATCAGCAGGCAGTCATTTAACATATTTCAAACTTTTGGCTATTTTCATTTTCCCATATCTTATAATTATTCTGTAACTACTAAGGGATTCCACGTCAATTCCTGATTTTCCAATAACATTTTTAACACGTGGGAAGGACTTCATCGTAAAACAAATTATAAGCACTATTTAATTACCTCAGAAATATTAATTTATTTTAAGATCTGAAGATATTACATTTTATATACGGACTTCTTAACTGTTTAGCATTTGTAAAGCTGCGTCATGTCGATAAACTACACAGTAGTGTTACTTGACTTATATTTACAGCTATCCTTTATAAAATACAATACATACAAATTCACACAAAATATTTATAATATACTAGTCCAAAAATAAAAATGAAGACATTTGACATAATAATAAAAAAAGCATAAGAGTTTGAAAATATTTAACACTTTATCAAATGTATACGGTGAATGTATAAATGGTGAAATATATTATTTATGAATTTTATAAAAATATGAGTGAGTCGAGTAGAACTATTTTTTTTTTAATTAACATATATGATAAAGGCATCCATTTTTAACTATACCCACACAAATATTATTTATTTTTCAATTAATACTTCCTTTAGTAATGCGTCTTGAAAATAAACAAAATCCTACTTTATCCTGAAAATAGTAATTTAATACTATGACACAACCACAAAAGAATTTCTCTTACATTTTAATTTGTTGCAATCAACTCAATAAAACTAATGAAACAAAGTAAAACTTACAAAAGTCTATAAATGAACAAAGTTCGTGCTGTAGAGCTATTGAGATGGGATCCGCCCAGATCTACGACAGGCGTTGGCAAATGGATGTAGTGAACCACCGAGCTAGTGCATTCAACCCCCACCCCACCGCGACCGTATCTACGACAGGCGTTGGCAAATGGATGTAGTGAACCAACCGAGCTAGTGCATTCAACCCCCACCACACCGCGACCGTATCTACGACAGGCGTTGGCAAATGGATGTAGTGAACCAACCGAGCTAGTGCATCCAACCCCCACCCCACCGCGACCGTATCTACGACAGGCGTTGGCAAATGGATGTAGTGAACCAACCGAGCTAGTGCATCCAACCCCCGCCCCACCGCGACCGTATCTACGACAGGCGTTGGCAAATGGATGTAGTGAACCAACCGAGCTAGTGCATCCAACCCCCACCTCACCGCGACCGTATCTACGACAGGCGTTGGCAAATGGATGTAGTGAACCAACCGAGCTAGTGCATCCAACCCCCGCCCCACCACGACCGTATCTACGACAGGCGTTGGCAAATGGATGTAGTAAACCAACCGAGCTAGTGCAACCCCCCCCCCTCCCCATCGCAACCAGATCTACGACAGGCGTTGGCAAATGGATATAGTGAACCAACCGAGCTAGTGCACTCCCCTCTCCCCCCAACCGAAACCATACCTACGAGGTAGCAAAACACAATTATCAAATGTTAATCCAAATCAAGTGTGAAAACGATAAAAAAAATATTGTCTAATTATATTACTGGAACAATATAGTTACCAAATGTTTAACCGAATAAATATCAAAAACGAAAAATAAAATTCAAGACCATGATATTCATTATTATTCATCTCTAAGACGCCGATCGTAGATATATGGGCGAATATGGAGGAGTGAATGAGTGTGATGAGTGTAGATGAACGAGTGTAGTCATTGTTACTATCTGAGTTAGACTTCGCTCAGAAAGGACTATTTATTAATAGCCCAATAGCTAGGGAAACTATGGGACCTAGAGCTTTACGTGGAATCCCAACCACTTAGTGTTGGTCTGATTTTCAGCTTACTGACAAGTTTGACACTTAGTTCTCTTCCCTACACAACACCCGAACCTTGACTACCATTCAACACGGACATTCCAGACTTCTCTAGTAGTGTCCATATTGATGACAACCATTGAGCGGATGCCATGTCGGTATTATGAGAACCGAGCATGGAACCTATCGCCTACAATCTCCCAAACACTTTGTCCCCAAGTAGCTGAGTTATAGCACTGCGCCACCAGTGCCGACTTATATATACATATATATAAGAAAATAAAAAATGTACAGGGTGAGTTTTATGTCCTGGCACACTTGGATATAATTTAAACAGGTTGAGATATCAATGTGAGACCTTGACCATACCTATTATACATATTTCTTTATTTTTCAAGTTTTTAAACATTTAAAATAATTTTATGAAATGGGGGCAAATAAACATTTTCAAATGCAAACCCCTAACATGTGACTCATCATTTAAAGAGAATAATACTACCCCAAATTCTTAAAGCACCTACTTGTTTTAATGTTGCAGGTGTTCCAAATTGTTCACCTTCAGCTATTTGACTATTTAAGAAGTAAATTAGCCTTTTACTTCTTAAATTAAATTTAGAGACGTCTAGTTTGCGCATTGGATCTATTTTTCATTGCCTTCAAATGAGGGGTCACATGATAGGGGTTTGCATTTGAACATTTATAGTTTCCCCCCTTTAGAAAAGGGGGCAACATGTTTAACAACTTGAAATATAAAAAAAAAAAATATAATAGGTATGGTCAAGGTTTCACATTGATATCTCAGCCTGTTTAAATTATATCCAAGTGTGCCAGGACATAAAATTCACCATGTATTTAAAGATCAGACGTTGTATTTATTATAAAACGTTATACATTATGAGTCTTAAAAACCTTCCCTAACAAGTAATTGGAACGTTGATTGCAAAAATGTGTTGCATGTGCTCATTACCAATTCCTTTTGTTCACGATAACGGACATTGTGTGCTCGGAAATCCGTTGGATTGTTCAGCTTCTTCCTTTATTTTACGCTTCTTAAAATTCATTTCCAATAAATACTACCCAAATTACAATTTCATACTTTTAGACTTTGTAAAGTCTACATCCATACAAGGAAAAATAATAGGTTATTTTTATATTATTGTATTAACAATACGACTTACCACCTATGTAAATAATATCTATAGATTAATCATTAATTTTACTATCTATAAATTTTAATATTTATAAATTAATATCTAATTCTTTAATTTTACTAAATGTTCATTCAATATTGTACGGTATCTATAATGCTGCACCCATACAATATACCTTTAGTAATATACAAGGAAAAAGGGACTTTCAATTGATTTACCATAATCATAGTTTTTTCTACAGGAGCCGATCAAATTAATATTTGCTATACAATGTTAGTAGAACACAATTGCCAGCATTGTGGCTCAGTGGTTAAGGCTTCGGCCTGCGAAGGGTAAGTCCAAGGTTCGAATCCTCCCTGAGCCAACGGTCAGCACTTCACTCATTGAATAAAGTTTACGCTCATGCCTGCAGGCCCATGTAAACTGGTGAGTTATGTTGGAAAAAATTAATAATTATAATAAGATCCTAAACTAGGGTCTTTAATTTCAAATTAAAGTATTACTTTTAATTGCATGAGAGTGGTTATTTTATATTCTATTAACTTTTTATATTGTAATATATTTTATTTAGGCAAATATTAATTGAATAAAACTTGCAAGAAATGTGTTTTTCGTATTTTATTTGGAAAGAAAAGAGTGTTGTTATTTTAAAAAGTGTAACATGATTTTCAAAAATTTGCTTCTCGTACATGATTATCGTAAGACTAATAGTATTGGCAGTATATTAAAGGCATATAAGCTGAGAAGAAATATTTTTCCTCGATAAGTCATTTTGCTCTGTACTTAAGTTACGTCTTCTTGAAGAGTTTCCGCATTATCTAAAACACTTTAACACCGCCGCTTCAACAACGGTATAGTTAGAGACTAATTTCAATCGGTAAAATATTATATTTATCACGTCTTTCTTTGTACTGCTTTTGCAAAAAAAAAAGTAAGGCAACGAATAATTACGTATGGTGGAACAGCTAGAGTATATAAAATCAAAGAGGATTTGTTAATATTATAGTTTGATATCAAAATAAGTTTAGAAAATAATAAAGATGTTCATAATAAAAATGAGTGGTGACATAGATTTTATAATATAGTTTTGTGGAACTGGTTAGTTACCAATAATTATGTTGTGCCTATGAGTACTCAAACTAAAAAAAGTGCGATATAGTTTTAGTAATTATATACGAAATATATTATCAAATAATAGTGTTTCTGTGTATGCCGCGATTCAAATTAAAAACGAGTGATGGGATTGACTTTAAGAATTGTTTTGTTATAAGTTTATTTGACATGTTAGTATCATACGTGTTGTACCCTTAAATACTAACGAGATTTTGTAATGTAGACTTGTTATCATACTATGTTCTGTTTTGTTGTTTTGTTTTTGCTGTTTTACTATCAGACTTGTTCTGTTTAGAAAAATGTTTTAAAGAATAGCCTTACTAACATTTTTTAGTAATGCTATGCCTTTTACACACTTGCTGCTCAACGCTTTTACACACTTGCTGCTCAACGCTTTTACACACTTAAATTACCAACGATTAGTGGCCTACTTTAAAAATGTACTTATTTTTTAAGAAAAAAATGAAACAACGAGCTTTTAAATTTTTTATCGATGCTAAATTTGGAACGTTTTTGTGAATTTTGTAGGACCTGGAAACATCTTAAATTGTTAGTAAAATGAAGAATATGGCCTTGAATTGTTAAACATTATTACATGGGAAAGATAATTTAATACAATTTAAAGGTTTACAGTTTCAGTAATTAAGATTAGAAATATTGTTTATAAATATATATGGTTTTGAATGTGAGAAACAAATATGGTACGATCATATACTTAGGATAAATTCGTATTACATTATTGTCATGACATAAAGCGAACTCAAATAGTAGAGAATATTTTTAATTTGTAAAGCTTAAAGTGCTAGTCGTCAAAGACAGCGTTGAGTAAGGGGAGGGGGGGGGGTTGTAGAGGTTAGTTATATTTAGCGTACAGATGGTGGCATTATCGCAAATGAGAGCATTGGTACAGAAGCGGGCTCCCTTTTGTTCCAGATACGCTACTGTATAATCCACAGTGAATCAGAACTGCTGTGCAGTCAAAATGAAAATTTATTAATGTTTGGAGTTTTTCTCATCCAAAACAGACATTTTATTTGAGAGTTTTATGTTTGTAAAGCTGAACCAATCACCATAAATTTTCAGAATTCCTAGCACAATTTTTATTGCTACTGTACAATTCAAGATGGAATAAAAATATATTCTATTATGTTTTAGAACTTATTTTTCACTCATTTCACTGTATAGAGGATTACTCTAAAATGTTTTATTGCTTTAGTGACCTAACTGTTGTTATACTTGTTGTTATACCTATCGTAATATTCATTATATTTTTTTTTATTTATTTATTCGTAAGACGCCAATCTTCCAGATATGGCTGAATATGGATTTCAAATGAGACACAAACTAAAGCAGACTACTCCTTAAAATGTGTCATTAATTAATAGCCAATAACAAAAGTGGCTGTTCCCTTTTTAAATATTTGTATTATTTAAAAGCTATCAGCTGATCCCTTTAAAAATTTGTTTTGACTCCGATTTTTATTGTATTATTGCACTATGTCATTGTTACCTTTACAAAATATTGTTAAAACACTATTGATATTTGCTTGGTCTTATCAAAATCTGTAAAAGTTGTCTGTTAAGGAATTATTAGAATATATAGTTTTTACTACCACTGTAACTGAGTTTTCATGTTTGTACCCGTTGTTAAAAAGCGTTGTATTAGAAGGACTTTCAGTTGATTGGACAATGTAATTAATTAACTAATATTCTCAGCCATTTATTTTGGGCAAATTATGTAGGGTTAGCCCATTAATAGATAAATAATCAATCAAACCATAAACTTTAAACGTATTAAGTCATGCAATTGTTGACGAATATGACAAAATCCGATTAAAAGATTAAATTAAAATTAAAGACAAATTAAAATTCTTGCTTGTTCAAGCAATCTATATAGTATTCTCAAACTAATCTGCAAATATGCCATATAAATAATGAATACATACTATGTGTATAAAGGTGAAATGTGAAAATCACATGTTAGAAAATATTTTAGTAAACTGTTTATTTGGCCAAAAACAAAAATAATCGGATCTTTTCCTTTCATTCACTACCACAGTTTTTTTTGTTTCTGTTTAATTCACTACCACTTGATAAATACTCTATTGATATAAAAACTATTCTCTAATCATTTTAACGTCCACTGTGTTTATACTTATTCGCTAATAATCCGATATCACTGGCCTTATCTTATCGCTTTGAAGAACTTACACACGGAGAGCGCATTCGGTGGTAAGTCAATCATTGGATTTACCAGTTTGTGTGATCAACTTTAGTAGCCACATAACTTAACCTATCCTGAGCTACACTAACCTGACCTAAAATAACCTAACATAATCAAACCGTAATTTAGATAAAAAGGTGGCAGTGAAGTAAAGGAAAAAGTATTGATGGTGAATTAACGGATAGGGTCCAAATAATCGTATTTGAGGTTTTGTACAGTTAATGAAGATCAAAAATTAATAGTTAAGATACAAACTGATATTTTATACAGTAAAATACTCAGAAAAAAATTGTTTGATTGTAATTTTGTCGGAAGTGGCGAGAAGAAGAACCAGAACAATCTGACTTATAAAAGAAAGAGGGTTCATTTGAAAAAAACAAAACATTATTTTATAAAAACTAAAAGAATCTTATAAAAACAACGTTGATTTTTCTTAACTGTCTGTTTGGGCCACTGCGTGAAAAATAAAGCTATGTATTTTGTGACATTTTCATATAGAACATATGCATTTTGAGATTAAAACTTGTGCTGATGACATTATAATTGCAAATTATCACGATTATACACCTAATAACTTTTTACTGTCTGTACCAATAACCGAAAAAAATTAAGAATAACTCAAGAAAAATAATTTGTTTTTAATATTAGCTCAATAGTTTACTCAAATTGACGTGGTTAAAATTGCATATCGGCAAGGAAAACAATATATTGACAATATAGAAGAACAATTGTCTCGAGAACAGGACATTTACTATTTTAACACTCAACGTTCAAAACCTAACTGGGAGAATATTAAAGGAATAACTTCATAAATGGCTTCCCTTGAGAATGGACCAGATACTAACCGGTCGACACGCTCTGACTAGCCTGTTTATTAAAGGAGTAGTTTTAAGTTAATTAATTACCACCATATAGATGGTTAAACAAACAAAAATAAAATAACATCTATTCTACGGGTCATTAACTATTATTTTAATTAAATACTTTATAAAATAATCATGCATATTCGTTACAAACTGAATTGTAATAAAACAAATTTGCCTTTGAACCCTATTATTATTGACCAATTTGAAATTAATAATCAAAGACTCATTAATAATAAAAAAATAATATAATTTTATCAACAATATAACTCTTATTATTTTCAGATCAAGAGGGATTTTCATGGAATTCCGAGTAACGAATTGACTGACAATTGATTTTCTATGACTCTACTAACATTAGAAAATTTGTATTTTTTACTATGATGAAAAATGTTAACACCACAAATGTGATACCATTTATACTATTCTTGATTTCTAAGTGAAGAGTTAATTGATTGATTATGGATCGGATGACCGTAGAGTCCTATTAAATGCTGTGTCTCAGTCATACTGGCAAAGTGAGAATGACATTGATGTTTAGCACTAACTATTCTAATATGTATTTAAAACAAATATATATATTTTCTGTGACACAGGTAGACAACAGGATCAAACAAGTTGATTAGTTTGACTGAGGGTCATTGTAAGCCACACACCACTGTCCAACCAATTTGTCTACCAACATATCACTAGCAATCTACCAGGGGAGGAAAACTGGCAGCTCGATTTGAGTATAAAATAATATTTTTTTACTCTAAAAATATTTACCTAATAGGAAGAGAAAGATGTACATTGTAAAACATTTAAAGTAGATGGAATGCATTGATAGAAGATAGATGGATTTATAGCACCCCTGATTAAAGTTGTACTTTCAAAGTTGTTGTACCAACGCTTTACGTTTCACCGGTTAGGATGCTTATGCTTTTATAAAATCGATGGTTGGTTGTGTTTCATGAGGAGGGTTGAAATTATGTTCATGAAACAATTTTCAGGTTTTACGAAAATATAAAATTATTTTCTGGTTGTTGTATACGAATATTAATATACAAGTGAACGCAAACAACCCAAACTTTATTACAATATAAGTAAAAAAATTGAGTTACACCAATAAACTATTATAAAATGGTGATCGATGTCGGCAAGTTACGTTTACCTCCCTAAGGTCTAAGGGATCCACTGCATGAAATTCATTCGCATTTTATCTGAAACTTGAATTGTTTCTTTACCAATACGTAATACGCCGATCAATAAACTATTATCATTCTGCTGGGATAGACAAACTAAATTATTTTCTTTAATATTACGTTTGAAAATCTAATACAACTGAAGATGTTTGTAGTTAGTTAGCTAAATTTGTTAGTTAGCCTTAAGCAAGAAAATTTAAATACAGGGTGTCCCGAAAGTAAAGTGCCAAACTTCGGTAAATGGTTATATACAGTAGGTCAAATTAAAGAGAAAACCAAGGATTCCTTTTTTCCCAAAAACGCTTCATTTACCAGATACCCGCCTTTCTTTTACAAAAGAGTTGTTATCTCCGAGTTGGCTCCACCGATCTTTATGAAACTCACTATGTATTTTACCATAATAGAGCACTATTCTGAGAAAAAATCAACTTAATACTATTTAAAATTTCAAAACAGCGGCCATTTTAAATTTTTAAACGGAAATTGTGGGAAACAGCATAAAAAAATACTAAGGAGATGGTTTTTAGATAATTTTATTACCAATCCGTCAGTATAACCTAGCCACATTGAAATTTTTGTTGAGATGCTACAAAAAAGCTAAAAACAAATGGCTTTTTTGTAGCCTCTCACCACAAATATGAATGTGTCTCGATTATTTTCTGTCCAATTCTAACTTTTTTAATAGTAACAGATTTGTAATAAGATTATCTAAAAAGCATTATTGTAATTCTTTGTATTTTTACAGTTTTCCCGCAATTTCTGTTTAAAAATTTAAAATGGCCACCATTTTGAAATTTTTTACTGGAGCAAGTCAATTATTTTTCTAGAATAGGTCTCAACTACTGTAAAATGCATATGGAGTATCATGAAGATTGGTTGAGCCAACTTGGAGATAAAAGTTCTTTTTTCAAAACACAAAATGAAGGATATCTGGTAAACGTTTTTGGGAAAAAAATTAATCTTGATTTTCTCTTTATTTTTACCTATTTAAGAATTTACTGGAGTTTCGCACTTAAATTTTGGGTCACCCTGTACATTATATATGGACTTGTTTGACATCAGCCTTTTCCGAAGAAAAGCGAGTGTTGATAAATTTCGACGTTATGGAAGTCTCTGCATCTAATAAAAATCCCTCATTTGCTTATTTGTGAAGATATATATATATATATATATATATATATATATATATATATATATATATATATATATTTATATATATATGTATGTATTTAACACTGTACTTCGTAATGCAAATTAATAAAATTATCTACTACGAGGTTATGCAAAATAATGAATTTATTGCTAAAGGTATAAAATGCAGTTAAAATTACTTGGAAAGGATTGAACCCTTAACATTGTTAAGTGATTGTGTGGCTGCTGCAAAGGATTATTATTTGTCAGTGCACACTTATTTAGAAAACAGCTGAAACTTTAAAAATAAATGAACAACTGGTTTTAGAGAAGTCATGCACAACATTTCTGATGTAATATTTATAAAAGCATGAAAACAACAGTAAGATAACAAGAGGAAAATAATTTTAAAAAGTACTAATAAAACCTATTATCTTGATAATATATGACATAAGAAGGCACAAACTAAAAATTAAACTACGATTTGGGTTGAGATTTACTTAAACTAAAAATGTTTTACGTAGTGAATAAATTACACCAATATAATATATGCAGCATTTTAGATGATTATGTTACACATATTATAAGATATTAATCAATTTAGGCCTTATGCGAATACCAATAATATTAAAACACGTAATAAATGGAGATATAACAGTGAATTTAAATAATAAAATGATATTAAAATATGCTGCTTCTATGTTTTTTAAACTGTGTTTTTTTTCCAACCTGTTAGAGAAAAAAAGACAGCCAAGAAAACTTGTAAAACGTACACCTGTTGTCCCTGTTGTTGATAGCTTGTATTTACTGCAACACAATAGGACGGGGAAATGTTTAGTGCTATAAATTATCAGTGTTGTAGTTACTAACAGACATGCTCAGATCATTGTTTCCTCTAAACAATGGGTGAACAATATAATGTAGATAATGAACATAGTAATAAAAAGCGTTTATACAAAATCGCACCTTACGTTTTCTTAATAAATTTACTTGGATCATCAATAAGTAGTTTTTCCATTTTAAATGTTATACGTTTTTAAGAGCGGTTTACGCCCATTAAAATAATCCACATCATTACAAAAGATGCTGGATATAAAAGTTGTACCAAGAAAATATTATCAGTAAGTTTTCATTTTTCAGTAAAGTTAAACGGCAAGAAGCTGCAACACTAAAGAGTACAATTGTGTTTATACAAAATATTTTCATAATTTACAATAGATTTTGATGAGGACTCAAATTAGTTTTAAAAAAGTATGACGTTCAAAATCGAGAAAAAAAATTTTAAACTCAATTTTCTAAATAATAAGAAACAAAAAGATATACGTACGGTGGTATTGGCCCATCCGATTTATGGTACAATGGCAATCTTCCACTGGACACACAAACCCACACCCACCATTCCACACGCGTACAAAGGTATTGATCCATCCACTCTTCCATACACGAATCATGGAGTCTGTATGATTTACATAATATAAATGATAAATCTATTAGTATTTACTGCTCAATTTGTTAGATATTTCCGACTATTTTGGCGTGTTTAAAACTAACATAACGATAGAATATGTATAAAACCCCTGTGTTTTCAAGAGGTATTTACTACCTCAGCTTACGTATAAAATAAATTTGTTTTTACTCTGTACTACTTGACGTAATTTCTCCATTTTAGATACTATAAATTTTGAAGACCAGTTTTCGCCCTTTAAAATAATCCATCTCCTATACAAAGATGCTGGACACTAAATCAGTGCGAACAAATATTACCAGTAAGTTTGACTTCTTTCAGTAAATGTAAACGGCAAGAAGTTCCAACAACAAAGAGTAAAATTGTGAAAATCGTCCTATTTTAATTTTTAATTATAATAATTTTTAAAATCATTAAAAAAATACATGCTTACAGAATACGATAGGTTTATCAGAAAATCATAACTTCTTATAATTATTACAAGCACAAACAATTATGGAAAAACATACCATACAAAGAACAAAACCTGCAGACGATAGAAGTCTTTTACCTGTCGAGACTATGACAGTTTTAAAATAATACACTTGAAGCCTTGGAAATATCTGAAAAATTTACCAAATATGAATTATGAACACCAACAAAAAGCTTAAAAATATAGTACTGTAGGGATATTTATCTAGCCGCAAGATTCTATTTATAATATATTAAGTAATCATTTATATAATTAGATGGGGTTTAGATTACGATCATGGGATCGTTCGTTACATGTAGTAACAAACACATTATCGTCAAATATAAACGATCTGTTTATACGTAATGCTGTAAACTTCAACTATCTCGCACGTTTATTGAATGAGAGGATGTAGGATACTGTATGTATCCAGTGGTTAGTTAGATGAAACCTAAATGTTTCATTGTTATAAATAAATGTACGTGCCCATACATTTCTAAATAAAGTGTGTGGGCTGTCGAACGATTTTTGTTCATGGTACGTCAACTGTGTAGTTATAGTGTTTAGGTAGTAGGCTTAATTTTATTAAGAAAATTAATTATTACAGTTCTACTCTACCTTCAAGTTCTGTAAAGGTTTTCTCAGAAACACGTAAGAATAATTATAAAAAAAGATAGAATGTTCCTAAAAATATCCATTAAGTCTTGTTAAAACAAAGAGCTGATTAAAATAAGAAGGTTATTATTAATTATCTTATTCATCATCCAAAGAATATATTAAGTTTAAAATTTTAGTGTATATTTTTTACATGGACCGAGTTATTTTTTTTATTTTATTTTTTAAGCTAATAATCCATTTCAAAATATAAAATTGTTCACTAGTAGTATCCAAATATACTAATTATACGGGGGTTATTTAATTATTATAGTCTTCATGTTTTTATAAATTTAAAATATTTACAAATAAAATATTTTATTATTTATTCATTTACAATTATTTTTAACATTTTCCTTTTATTTGTTTGTTTATCAAAATTTACTGTATATATATGAATATAGAAATTGCTCACTATGTTACATTTATATGTTTTTATGTGGCAGAAAATCGTAATAAATTTTTAAAATATTACCTGATACATATTTTAAATGTATGGTTAACACGATGCTTATAATACATCTCATTTGCTTAAATTCAAATGTCATTGTTCACTTAGTAAAATTCACTAAATTTTGGTATGGTAGTTCTTTATCTCACTTTCACCATTCAGTAAATCTTTGGCACAGGTATATTCAGAAGGTCACTTTCTACAGGTCTTAAATTAAATTTAACAATTTACGATAAAAGTATGCCAAGATATTGGCAAACCTTTGCAGGCAGATTGGCTAGATTTAGTTACTTACAATATATATATAAGTATTTCTTCTAATCGGAATGTTTTTGTTAGTAATTTGATTAGTTAGTGAGGTCTGGCACTACTTCTGGTTTAAATTTCATTATATTTACACAGTAATAGATTAGGGCAATATGTAGTTAGAACCCAAAAACAGTTATTGTTAAGAACCTCTTTCATTGGAATAACAATCTTTCTTTGTGAATCAAATTACTGTCCTTGCTTAATTTAAAGGGACACAAAACTTACTCAATAACTGTTAATGTGTCATTTTGCTGCATTCAAATAATTCTAGAGATTCCTTTATGTCATTTAATCAGATCATTAGTATGTAGCCCAACAACATACGAAATAGCATTCACATATCGCCTTAATATCCTTGCAGAGTACCTACTTTACAAGACGAATATCCGATCCTAAATTGTTTCATAACGGTGGTATTTTTATTCCATCTAAATTGAAAAAGGGACAAGTTCAAATATAATATTTAACGTGTTGGTATTAAGTTTAAACACAAATATCTTTCAGTCCTGAAAACTCAGTTCTTATAGATATTTTAATAGCCACAGATGAAAGTAATCAGGCAAACTATAAAAACACTGCACGACATTTGCTAGATAATCTTAGGAAGGCTAATCTTAGAAAGAATCTTGCACTACAAAATATTGTGCTAATGTGTGACTTAATAGGGCACACGCATGAGAGGTCGACATGCAGCTAAATAGGGTCATGAGGTTTGTTAGTACAACCCTCGTGGCAACTACTCCATCTTGACTGCTAGAGCTAAGCTACAAAGTCAGTCAGGTGTGAGGAAAAATCAAGGAGGAACTTACAGAAAGTCAACTGTGTAAAACATATCATACATTTTTATTGAAAGAACATATTGTATGAAACATTTGTATATCACCTTACATTAATAAGCATCTTCTTAAAGTACGTAGGATCTTGATGAAAAGATTGTAAAAATATATATTTTAAGTAATATTTCAACACTACTAATTATTTGAATAACAATTTATAGATTTATCTGGGTTAAAATGTCAACATCATTGTCTGCGTTTACAGCCAACCAATTTGCAAATGGGCTTTTTCAAGACCAAAAACAACCATGCTTTAGCATATGTCTCCCGTCTTTTTTCGATTGGTCGATAACTATAGGTACGGTAAGTCATGTTTGCATTATTTTACAATTGCAATATAACTCCACCCAATAAGAATAGTCTTTTCTTAGCTTAAATGGTGCTTTCTGATTATTGTTATTGTGATAGAAACTCTGGAAAAGATCGGTATCAATCGGATATCATAGGAACTCTGGACAAATACATAATATCAACCAGTTTAATGATAGACACTAGAAAAGATCGTTATCAACTGGATATAGGAACTCTGGACAAACCCATAATCCACCGGTGTAACTATAGAAGCACTAAACAAACTTGTTGACAAAGAGTGCAATCAACCGAGACCTGGACAAACTCGTTAACAGCCGGTGTAATTATTGGAACTCTGAAAAAACTCATTTATTTATTTATCAATGGACGACGCTATTTTACAATTTACAGTTTTATAGTTAAATTAATTAAGTATCAAGATGGAAAACTACAATAACAAAGATATGAGAAGCAAAACAACACTGTATCTATCCTTACAAACCAATAACGTAAATAAATATTTAATCGAGACAAACAAATTGAACAAATAACAAAAAAGGAAAAATTGGATGATGTAATCAGAAAGGTTTTATATGTAGATATCAAAGCTAGTGATAACATCAATTCAAAACGGAATATTAAAAGTTAACTTTATCGACCGTATTATTAAACATACATACAATACATGAGTTTCAGCCTTGCCTGTACATATGTAACAATTAGACAAAACAAACTCTGCATATTTATAAAATAGAAATATTAACAGCCAACGAGATGACCATAACAGAAAAAAATAAGTTTAACAACAACAAACTTATAGTACTAAATTGAAACTAATTAAAATAACTAAATAAAATTAATAACAATAAAACCATAAATAGCCTAACTAAAAATGTAAACTAAACCCATAAATATCTGAAAATATAGAAAATATGTATAAAAAATAGTGTTAGAATAATTTTATTTTACTATATTATTTTATTTCCAAAAATGTTTACAAAATATGGCCCTCTTAAGTTTAAAATACTTGTCAATAGAAGCCATTTTAATACGTTGTACACGATTATAATAAATCCTTATATGAAAAATTTACATTTTGCACATGGTGGGCAATACTTTCAACATATCCTTAATATTTCACCGTATTTACAATAACATTTCCAATTTAACAATAATTGTTTTATTTATCATAAGACCATATTATAATGGCCAGTAGTAAAAGGAAAACTTGTATTTTTATCTGGGCAAACCGTCAAAATCAATATTTCTTAGCAGTCTAAAATCCCTTTTAGATTTCTGGATTTAGAAAAACTGGAACACAATCATAAAAATCCCTTTTAAATTTCAAAACACTATGTTCATTAAAATGTTGTGGCAATTTGTTATAAAGAGTAGGTACTATGTATTCCAATATTCTTTCTCCAAACACCGAATGTGGCCTTTGTACTCGGTATGTGTCTCTATTTCTAATAAATCGTTCACCAAATCTTGTATTTAGCTCCTTATATCTATTGTTACCTATGTGTTCTATATTTGTAAAATTTGTTCGGCGTCATTGTTCTTGCCATCATATATACATTAAACTGCTCCGTCAGTAGTTCTCTCCTAAATAACACTTCTAAGCAACTCTTTTGCAATCTTTGTAATTGATGTAAATGACATTCCGAAGCCATCCCATATAATGAGATGCCATACCTTAATAACGATTCACATAGTGCATTATAAAAATGACAATTTTCAATTTTATATCCAAAACGTAATTACTTCTATATATAGCCACTAAACATATATTTTATGTAATTTAAATATATTATCTTTCCATGTAAGATCATTAGCTATCATTCCACCTAGATATTAACAACTTTCTACATTTTTATTTCCACACACTTGCATTTATGATTATATTTTTTCTTTCCTTTTCTTTTAGACATCTACATTCATGATATTTTATCTTTGGCGGCCTTTCATATTCCTTATTTCTTAAATAGAAGTGCATGAACATAATGAAGTGCATGGAACCTTTTTAATACAAGGACAGTTTTTGTCATGTAACTAAATCTTTGTATAAACTAACTAGGTCATGTAACTAAGCTAGGTCTTTGTCGTGTATTACTTTTAATAAATAAATAACAAATTTAGAACAGCAAAACTTCAGAAGAGATAAATGCATTCAGTCACGGTGATTCAATCCTTTTTGAAGGCAGCAAAAGAGCCATTGAAAATAATCAGCACGGAAAGTAGATACACTTCAAAACCCTAAGAGTCTTGAGAGACCACTGTTATAGGCGTAGTTTGTTGTTGAGAAACGAAGATGAAATGCAGTCATAGAGCGTATTACCCTCGGATTGTAGAGATGAACATCCACCAGAAGACTAAGGTAGTCCAGTATGTCGTTAAAAAGCTTGAAAATTGTCACCTGAATAGCATAACGTCGCCTCAACTCGAGTGGAAGGAGTTCAAAGTGGGTAGCCACCTCATTAACTGAAGTCAATCTGAGGTGAATCCAAGCCTTGGTCTAAGTAATCTTCCAAGCGGTCTTGCACATTCTGAAGTTCTTCCATATAGTTAACCTTAAACCAAATGCAGGAGCCGTATTCCAATACTAAACTCTATAAAATGTCATACCAAGGGGCGTACAAAGTATTTGAAAAGACAGTCTATGGTAAAAGATGAGTTGAAACCCTTAGAAGGTCTTAAAGGGAAGCCCAGTAACGAGTTAGCTCTAGCAGTATCATGCTAAAATTGCTATAAGTGACAAAGAGTTGATATCGTGAAAATATCCAAGGCCCTCACCATGTCAGCTTGTTTACAGGTCGTGTTATTAGGCTGGTAGTTGTGCCATAATAAGCTGTGTCCACGTTTGTAAGAGATCGCTATACACTTAGAGACATTCAGCGCAATGGCACTGCGCATTAGTACTGCGCTAGTTACCAACACTTACAGGTCTTGAAGATCCTCGTCGGAGCCGACACGACCCGAATATCTCCATATCATCAGAAATAGGAGGGACTGGGAAGACACGTTGGTACCAATGTCATTTATAAATATACTAAACAAAAGGGGGCCGGTATGGGAACCCTGAGTGACACTAGATAATACCCTGAAGGGGAAAGAGAAAGTCCCATTAGGTTTGTCCATAAGAAGTCTATCTTTTAAAAAGCTACCCTGCTAGACAAGTAAGGAAACCTCAACACTTTACCCCACGTTCGGCAGTCAGTTAAAGGTGTTTAACTATGTTAAACTCCTCAAGATGTCGAGATAAATACAATCAAACTGGCGTGAGTCAATAAAGGCAGACATGATACATCTTGGAATCGAAGAAAGCTCAAAATTGTGGACCAAAAACGTTGAAATCCACGTTGATTAGGAGGAATGTTCTTACAAAGGTGGAAGAACATATGATCAAAAATTACACTCTTGAACACTTTGACAATGACAGACTGGATTACATTTAGTCGATAATTCCTAACATTATTGGCATCACATGAATTGAAAATAGGCACAAAAAACCCACTCTTTAACGATGAGGGGAACATTCCGGCTACAAGAAGTTAGGAAAACAAGACGGCAAAATTAAGTGCAAGGACAGGTTTATAAAACTTTATTAAAAGTAAAGGAGTTTCATCTGGTTCCTTGTTAGAGTCCAATACTTCAAGTCTACGTTGAAATGCAGTGTCGGAGATAACACAGTTAGGTACAGTGAAGTTCATTTTGAAGAAAAAGATAGGAACAGGGATAGCCACATAATTGGGGACAGGAGCAAAATAATCAGCAAAAAGTTCACATCACGCGTTACTATGCACTGCTACAGTGCAACAAGTTTAATTTTGGTGGGAAAGGACTGGCCGCGCTTTAAGCGGTTGATAAGACTCGTGAAAGTGATCATATTGGTAGGACTGCTGTGTTCAACGTTCTATAAATATTCATTGTAAGATTTACCAACAAGACCTTTGCATTGTATTTTCAGGCCAAGAACGTTTTCTAGATGAAAATAACTACCGGTTGATTAAAACGTCTTGTGTGCAATTTTCTTTTTCACAGACATGCGTTTAAACTCATTAAATAACCACTTGGTAAAGGTACGTCAATTGTAATCATAGGAGCTCAGTAAGAGCTTTTTACCAACTATTGTAATCATAGTATCTAATAACAAACTCGTTGCCAAATAGTTTAACCATAGCAGTTTAATATAAGGTCGTTACCATTTAGTGTAATCATAGTAGCTCGTTACGATCTTGCTACCAGCCAGTGTAATCATAGTAGCTCGTTATAATCTTGCTACTAGCCAGTGTAATCATAGTAGCTCATTACAATCTTGCTACCATCTAGTGTAATCATAGTAGCATTGGTTACCAACTAGTGTAATTACGTAAGATCTGTACAAGCTCCTTACCAGCCAGTGTAATCATAGTACCCCGTTACAATCTTGCTACCAGCCAGTGTAATCATAGTAGCTCATTACAATTTTGCTATCAGCCAATGTAATCATAGTAGCTCGTTAAAATCTTGCTACCAGCCAGTGTAATCATAGTACCTCGTTACAATCTTGCTACCAGCCAGTGTAATCATAGTAGCTCGTTACAATCTTGCTACCAGCCAGTGTAATCATAGTAACTCGTTAAAATCTTGCTACCAGCCAATGTAATCATAGTAGCTTGTTACAATCTTGCTACCAGCCAGTGTAATCATAGTAGCTCGTTACAATCTTGCTACCAGCTAGTGTAATCATAGTAGCTCGTTACAATCTTGCTACCAGCCATTATAATCATAGTAGCTCGTTACAATCTTGCTACCAGCCAGTGTAATCATAGTAACTCGTTAAAATCTTGCTACCAGCCAATGTAATCATAGTAGCTTGTTACAATCTTGCTACCAGCCAGTGTAATCATAGTAGCTCGTTACAATCTTGCTACCAGCTAGTGTAATCATAGTAGCTCGTTACAATCTTGCTACCAGCCATTGTAATCATAGTAGCTCGTTACAATCTTGCTACCTGCCAGTGTAATCATAGTAGCTCGTTACAATCTTGCTACCAGCCAGTCTAATCATAGTAGCTTGTTACAATCTTGCTAACAGCCAGTGTAATCATAGTAGCACTGGTTACCGACTAGTGTAATTACGTAGGCTCTGTACAAGCTCCTTAACAGCCAGTGTAATCATAGTAGCTCGTTACAATCTTGCTACCAGCCAGCGTAATCATAGTAGCACTGGTTACCAACTAGTGTAATTACGTACAGGCTCTGTACAAGCTCCTTACCAGCCAGTGTAATCATAGTAGCTCGTTACAATCTTGCTACCAGCCAGCGTAATCATAGTAGCACTGGTTACCGTCTAGTGTAATTACGTAGGCTCTGTACAAGCTCCTTACCAGCCAGTGTAATCATAGGAGCTCGGTACAAGCTTGTTCCAACTAGTGCAATATTAGCAGCTTAGTACATGTTCGTTACCAGCCAGAGTAACTATAGGGGTTCTGTACAAGGTTGTTACTAGCTTGTATAATCATAGGAGCTAAGTACAAGCTAATTACCAACACTAGGTGTAATAGTAGCAGCTGAGTACACACTGGGTACCAACTAGTGTAACCACGTAAACTCAGTACAAGCTTGTTACCAGCCACAGTAATCATATTAGCTCAGTACATTGTTGTTACCATTCTGTGTAGTCATATAGGCTCAGTACAATGTTGTTGCCAACAAGCGTAAATTTAGATTTCTGTAAAATGTCTTTGGAAACAAGTTTATTTACAGCATCTCTGTACAAGTTATCACCGATCAATTTATTGAGGCTAATGCATCTTTATTATGTTCCGAATTTTTTTGTAAACATATGTAATGTTAAATGAGCTCTGATTCAACGCGAATTTTAAAATTACGCATGACTGTCAAGCCTCGTGATTAAATATAATTAATTAATTGCACAACAACCTCAGGCACCAAATATAATTATTGCATCGAGGATTATATTAACTAGTTCTCAGGAAGCCCCTGGTATTAGAGAGATTTCAATTGTGATCTTTCGAGATAACAGCCACATTTTTTGTTAAACGTGGCATAAACTTCATCCCAATGACGTTAAAGAATAAAATAGAAAAAGATCTGGAAGCCACCGGAATTAAATTAAAAACAAAGAATTCCCAACTTACAGTCATTGGGGTTTACAGGTCGCCTAGAGGGGAATTTAGAAAACTTCTTTTCAAGTTTTCATACCATCCTTAAATCAATTACAAAGAAACATTCAAAATTCATAATAATGGGAGATTTTAACATTGACGTGCTTGATGTTAATAGCCACATAACAAAACGATTATCAGATCTATTAACGTCTTTTGGTATAAAGTGGTCCGTTAATGAGCCCACGAGAGTCACCACCGTTTCAAAAACTGCAATAGATAACATCATTACAAACGTATCAGATATAAAAGTAAGTGTGGTCAACACAGCAATCGCAGATCACTACGGCCAACAAGCCATTATTAGTAATTGTAAACCGACAAGGGAGAATATATCAAAAAGAACAATAAGGGACACTAGGCACGAAAATCTGTTGCACTTGTTATCTGCGTTGCAAATGAAGAGATGGAATTTTCTCAATTCAAATGATCCTGTCGAGCTACAATTTAAAAAGTTTCAAAACTGTTTAAACTATCATTTTAATGTGAACTGCCCAGCAAAGACAATAAAATGAACACCAAAAAACAATAAATGTAAATGGTTCACCAAAGGTATACTCATTTCAAGGGAAAGAATAAAATTTTATTCAAAAATATCACATGACACAACAAATTTGAATTTCAAAATCTTTTTAATAACTATAAAAAAGTGTATAAAAAAGTAATTAGGGCGGCAAAAGCCTACGATGTCAATAAAGCCATTATATCTACAAAAAATATTTCAAAAACCACCTGGTCGATTATTGATAATAAAGTTTCGCAAAAAGACAAACAAATCCAACTTGAAATTTGTAATGAACATAATTGTGATGGCCAAAGAATTTCGGAAGAGTTCAATTCCTTCTTTTCTTCGATAGGAATCAATCAGGGACCGCACTCACAGCGAGGCCAGAATCCTGTCCCCTTAAAACGGAGTCCAGCAGCCTCTATGTTATTGGCCCCAGTTACGGAACAGGAGATTGAGAAAGTAATTAGAGAACTGGCACCTAAAAAGTCAAGTGATGTAAATTTCATGTCTACATGGCTTCTAATAAAATGCTCAACCCATATTTATAAACCTCTGGAACATCTGGTAAATCTCTCTTTTTCAACAGGAAATTTCCCTTCCATATTAAAAACTGCAAAGGTGACACCAATTTTCAAAAAAGGGGATCCAGCATCAATTCAAAATTACCGACCTGTTTCAATTTTGCCAATAATAAGTAAAGTCTTTGAGAAGCTATACTTATCCCGTATGGTAAGCTTCTTAGAAAAATACAATCTCATTTCGAAGGATCAATTTGGATTCAAAAAGGGTCGATCAACAATCGATGCAGTCGTGAATTTGGTTGAGAAAATTGTAGAGAGCTTGGAGAATAGAAAGGACACACTTAGTGTGTTTCTGGACCTCTCCAAGGCCTTTGACTGTGTTGACCACACAATTCTTCTTAAGAAAATGCATGGTCACGGAATCCGCGGAATTCCACTTGAGTGGCTTGAGTCATATCTTAATAATAGATCACAAATTGTTCAAATATATGAAGTACGGTCCGGATCTAAAAACCTAAAGTATGGAGTCCCGCAGGGATCAATTCTTAGCCCCCTCCTATTTTTGATCTATGTAAACGAAATTGGTTCATCACTGCAGCATGGGTCACTCGTGCAGTACGCTGATGACACGACTGTCTCTTTCTCAGAAAATTCAAATGAGCAATTGGAAGTGCGAGCTTTTGTTGAAATAAATAATTGCATTCAGCACTTCCAACAACTCAATCTTAATATCAATCCAGAAAAATCATCATGTATGCAGTTTTGTTTGCGGCCGTCGGACTCGGAAGGAGGTCTGACGGTCATAATAAATGAAACTGAAATTAAAGACAACAATTCAACTAAATTCCTTGGAATGCACCTAGATCGAGGGCTGACTTGGAATGTCCACGTCGAAAATTTGTGTAATAAGTTATCATCAGGCATTTATGCTTTGAGAAATTTAGCTAAATCCTGCCCAACTCAGTTACTGATGACGGCTTATTACGGGATGATCTACCCTCATATTACCTATGGATTAGTGCTATGGGGAAGATGTTCCAACACTAAATTTGACAGAATATTTAGAACTCAAAAATTGGCAGTTAGAATCATCCTAAAATTGAATTTCAGAGAGTCGTGCAGGCCAAAATTCAAAGAGTTAAATATGTTGACATTACCTTGCCTCTACATTCTTGATACTGCTACATATGGTAGGTACAAGACTACTACCACAAGAGGCAGAGATATACATACATACGACACTAGATGCAGGAACAACTACCGAACTGGTCGTCATAGAACGGTAGTCTATGAACGCCTGCCTTCTCAGATGGGCGGTCGTATAGTCAACAGGTTACCAGAATTTATCAAAAGTGCTACAACGTCCAAAGCGTTCAAGAGTCGTCTCAAGAAGTTTCTTTCAAAACAAGCATTTTATAGTATAGACGAATTCTTTGCACATAACTAGGAGGGGAAAAATCAATAACATTATAACACAAGTGAAGTTGAAGAAGTTCAATTGGCGATGAGTGGGAATTTGGGTGTCTGTCAATATATGTATGTTCGAAAGGGTGAATTGTTAGAATGGATGGCAAATTATAAAAAATATGACTTTTGCAATACAATGTTTATAATTGTCCTAATGCAATAAAAGTTTTATTATTATTATTATAATTTTAACTAACAAATCTGTTTAGATACGCCAAATTAAAAATAATTTAAATTAATGTGAGAGTCTTAATCACCATCTATAAGTTACATTGCTTTTCATCCAAACACTGAACTAGCCAAAAATAAAAAAAAAAAAATCATATTGGAAAGTAGCATTATATACTAAGTTTTTAAAAGATTTGAAATAATAGCTGTTTTGAAACAAGGTAAAGAACCAAAACGAGCCGAACACAACTGCCCGATAGCTCTTTAAGTGCCTGCTATGAGTTGCTGGAGAGGCTAATTTTTCTACAAAATATAACCTATTCTCAAATTCAGCATCCCTATTGAACAGGCTGGTTTCAGACCTGATCCAAATTGGTATGACCATGTACATTTGTTTACATCTTAATGGGTTTGAAAAGTCAAGTATAATACCATCATCATTTGTAGATCTCTCAGAAGCCTATTACGCAGGCATCTGAATGGTCTGCCACAAGGACCTGTTCTTACTAGTATTTTATTCAATGTGTACACTGTCGACATTCCCGCCACACAGCCCAGAAAGTTCATATATGCAGTTGATATTGATTTATTAAATCTACATCAGGATACATGGAAAGCCGATAGCACACGAGGATTGTCTACTGAAAAATGGTCATTTTATTATTATTATTATTATTTGTTATATAAGAAAATCTTTTAAATCTTTGATGTTTTAAGAACACAAAAACACATTACAACTAATCTCTGATGCGCTATTTGTGTATATAACATACGTTTTCGTATGGCAAGTACTTGTCACGGACGTCTAACTTGGCACTTGTTGGTATGTTTTTATAGTGTAAAAATATATATTATGTCATGTATATTGATAGTAAAGAATAAAATGAAGTTCATTATTACTAAAATGTCATAATGGCCAGTTTATTATCGTATATGTATACTCTGTGTATTATTTTTTTAATCAGCTGTTATGATCAGCTGATTAAAAACATTGAGAACATGACCTACTTCAGAGAACATTTCTCGTAAATTGAATTTTTCTTGTTTTTCAGGACAAATTTTGATATTCGAAACAAATGGCAAAAGATAAATGAATGAAATTTTCTGTGTATGATATCAGTTGTATAACCTACATTTTCGTGTAATTGTGTGTATTTAATTGTGTTATTTGATGTATGGTTATTTTTTAATAAAAAAATTTAATTTTTTCAATTTATAAACAAGATTTTGTAATAGATTTAATTTGTAGCTACCGATTAAATACAAATATAATATGAAATGAATTTTTTTTGTCTTATTATTACACAACATTTGAACCAAGAACAATACGTTTGGACTTATGTTTCCCAAAGAATATCAATTTTAAAATAGAAAAAGATTACGTTTTCTATAAAAACGTATATATGTAAGATTATAAAAATTTAGAAAACTTAAAAATTGCATATTTCCTCATCATTTAAACCTAATTATCATATAAAAGTATAAAAAGTAAGAGTTATAAGGAAATACAGAATTTTTTACTTTTTAGTAGACAATCCCCTCAAACTTTATCTAGGGAATAAAGTTTGAGGGGATCCCCCAGCAATTATTTTGGAACAGCAAAGACAGATATATCCATATTTGACCAGAATAGTAAAAATTCTTCAACCTAATGAAAAATTGAACATCTTTTAATGGTGTTAGGCTGATTACTAGGGAGGTAAAATATATCTCTCTGTTTTAAAAGTCACCTAAAGAAAACAACAGCTAAAGTGGGAACCAGAACTATTGTACACCTACTTGCTGGATCATCGTGGGGAGCCAACGCACAATTCATGCGCACTACAGCTTTGTTCCAGTTACTTCTCTGCTGAATATTGTGCTCTCGTGTGGCGTAACAGTACACATGTATGAGAGGTCGTTATACAACTACATAAGGTGATGTAGGCTATCAGCGATTCCTTCATTGCAACCCCTCTATCATGGCTTCCAGTGCTGTGCAATGAGTGCCAGCAATGGCTTCCAAATATAAACGGGCACAAAGAGGCAATAAACAGATAATTCAAAAAGAACCTATCGACCCCGAATCTCCATATTTTGCAACATTTCAAAAAACATGCAGGGTGACTTAACTTCAAAAAACCATATCTCTGACTAGCTTCCTAGTTAAACCAACCGTCGTCTAAGTCTCACTGGTTGTTAACTTGGGATATTGTTTAGAGTCGAAATAAGATCATGGTATCAGGCCCAGTGACCGTCATCTATGAAATGAACCATCCTCGTAAGGAATGGACTATGTTGTGTCACACCACTATGGTAGTACAATGTTAAATATTAGTGGAAAATGTAAAATCATTAGTAATTTTATTGTGGAGTCGAAAATCAAAACAGTGATAAAATAGTTTAATGATTGTCCATTGTGTTTTTTCCATGATTTTTAGCTGGTCCTCAATAAATTGAAGGAGAAGCTGTTGATTGGTTAAGAAACCTGGATTTGGCTCTTTGACTGGAGATCAATATTTAAACACTAAGACATAAGTATTTTGTACTTAAGATTTCATTTAGCACATCTTCATAGCATTTATAGGTATGATGTACAACCATGTATACAAACCACTGTCTTTTCAAATCTTAACTTATGTTGATAATTATGACTTTCAGATACTTATATTACTAACCTTATGTAATATTTAGGAATATGAACTTATTATATATTGATTATGTAAGAAAAATATGTACTATAGAATTCAGCTTCACTTCCTTTCCTAAAACTTAGCGGTTCTTCCATTCCTATGTTTTACTTATTTTTTGAAGTTATACTTCTTTGCGCACGTTAGACACTTTGGGATGGGATGTTGGTCGAGAAACCGCGTCACGCTGAAAAGTAAGAACAAATTTTTAAGAACTATCGATTAATCGATTGTACGTTTTTGAAGTTATACTTCTTTGCGCCCGTTAGACACTTTGGGATGGGATGTTGGTCGAGAAACCGAGTCACGCTGAAAAGTAAGAACAAATTTTTAAGAACTATCGATTAATCGATTGTTAATCGAAGAAATTTAATCGAAGAAATTACTGATAATGATAATATAGGTGTATAATATAATAATGAAGTCACGTATAATATATTGAAGATAAATATATTGAATAATATTGAAAAATGTCTTATATTTCATTTATATATCCTGTCTGTTTGTGTGCGTGAGTGGGTGTATGAGAATGGCCAAAGAAGTATAACTTCCACCGTGTGGTCCGACGCACATCTAATTTTTATCTTACAATTAGATTTTTTATAGTTTTATAGTATAATTTTAACATACTCAATACTACTGCTGAACATGTATTTAAAAGATTAGCCACGATTACCTTGTTACCCCCTTTTATTAGTTTATATGACTATAATAAAACTGTTTCATATATGTATTGTACATAAATAATTTTCAGCTCAAAAACCTTATACTTCCTATCAAAATGTTTCTTGTTTACGTACGAAACTAGTACCTGTATCATCATTCATCATGAATACCTCGTGCAGTTTACCATTCTAGATATTTGATCACCCACCGTCTCTGCTTGGTGTTCGTAAAATATTCTCTCTGAAAATATCAAAATAATATATATGTATACACGCTTTGGAGGAATGTCAAGGACCTGTTGCTGCTAGACCTGTTGTTAGGTGTCATGTGTAAAATTTATGGCTTAAATGTTGCTAATCAAGTAATTTTAATATTCCAATATACGTAAAATATTAATAGTATTCTTGTGTAGAAACATGAATTGCATCTTATCATAAAGATTATTTATAAAATGGAGTATTTTGTATATAATATGGAGTATTTTGTATTTAAAATTAATGAATTTAAGAATTAATTTTAATGTAAAACTGCTAATTTGGTAAAAAGTCTGCTTGAGATTCCATAAAGTACTGAACCTTTAATTTCAACCTTAAAGAGTATATATAGTTTTATATAATCTCTAAATATAAAATACAAATAGTAATATTTATATACACATTTATTACTTATGACATTTAAAACCAGCCACCAAACTAAAATGTCGAGGCATAGAAATTAAAACTAACGAAATTACCAATATCTAAATTCTAAATAAATCTAAAGTAAAAATACTTGTGCCTTTGTGTTAAAATATTGAACTCCAACCAAAGAGTTCAATTCAGATTTCGTAGCCGTTCAACAGCTGCTTCTTCGAATGCATGAAAAACAAGTAATCCCACATGGAAAAATGTAATGGACACTCATTAAACTCTTTCTGATCAATAGTTTGAACTTAGACTCTACAATCACATGACTGATCATATGTCAATCCATACTTATTATTCCAGTAGTTGCATCTTGCCGTGCCCGTGTTAAAGTGACTCAACATAGTAAATCCCTTATGAGGAAGACTCATTCCACCGATGACGTTCATGTGGTCTGATAGTAGAATCTTGTTTAGATCGTAAACATATCCAAGTGTTAACTGTTTTTTACCATTTACCGTTTTAACCGTGTTAACAACTTAACCCGTTTAGGCTTCAAATGTTCTAAGCGCTTCTTCCTAATGACTACCCACGACATATTCACTTTTTCTTCTGGACAAAGTTAACCATCAGCTTGATTTTATAAATAGTTCTGTTTACAAACTGTAAAAAAACTTTAATCAAGATGGGATGTTTAATTCAATTAACGGTCATGTATTAGCCCAGGAAAATCCTCATGAAATTCACCCTCGAAATAAGCAGCGTCGCTTCAGTATCAATGTTTGAGCTGGAATAGATGAATGTGGGTCACAACTTTAGCATTAGCCCAGTTGGGTTTAAGCAAACATTAGGTTTAGATTAACCTGGAAGGCAATCGAAGAGAAGTGCGCGTTTTGAGATATCTTTCGAAATGGGGAGATTCGTAGTCGATAGAGACTTTTTATTTCTCTGAAAAGTGCGTTTTTGTGTCTTACATCCGTAGAAGCTATGTTGAGGGCACCACTGATCAACTTATTTAGTTTTATATTGACCTCTTGTACATGTGAAATGTTACGCTACACGGGAGCACAATATTCACAGTGAAGTAAACCCGGAACAAAGCTGTAGAACACATGACTTGCACGTTCGCTAGTAACAATGATCCAGAAAGCTCCTACACAATGTTGGTTTTGGTTCTCACTTTAGCTGCTGTTTTCTTTTGGTAACTTTTAAAACAGAGAGATATATCCAAACTTATTCCCAAGCACTGTGGATGCTCATTGTGTTTCAGCCTAGGAACATCGAAAAAGATGTACAATATTTCATGGGCTAGTCTATTACTCAGATGAGAGCGGTTACTTGGGATGCCTTTGTTGGATTAGACTTTAGCTTCCAGATTCCAAAATAATTATTGACAGTAGCTAGATAAAGTGTAAGTGGTCCCTCTGTTTTTCTTGTATCCTAGAGCTGATTGGTGAGAGCAATATCATCTACATATATGAATGTTCAAGTCTGCATGGTGAGAGTCTCGGCAGTTTATAATTTGAATAAAAAGGAGAAAAAAATATCTTTGTGGTAATCCATCATTCATGTGCCTAACAGAACTTCTCTATGACCCACACTCAATATCATTAAACTGTTTTTGAGGTTGGAATGAAGAATTCAAGACGTCATAGATGAAGCTGTAAAATATGAATAACAGTTCCTTTCTCCAGACTGTATCATATGCTGCTGAGTGGTCTAGAAATGCCGGCGGCACTGTCTTTTTCTTTTATAACCATTTCTAAATTAAAGATCTCATATAAATTATCTGGTCACAGGGATGCTCTCATTGAGATTGAGGTGATCTCATTTTGTAAATCAGCCTCTCCAACAACTTGTAGCAGACACTAAAAGAGATATAGGGTGGAAGCTTACGGCTCGTTCTTGTTCATTTTGGCGTCAAAACAGCTATTATTTAAGATCTGTTGAAAGCTTTTGGCGTATCACTACTTGGTAATATGGCATTGAAGATTATAATGGAATATATATCCAAAATATCCTTTAGCTCATAGTATACTATCTTTGTTTAATTATAGTATACTATTTATTATTATAACATGAATATAAAACATTTAATTATATGCTTTCAAAATGAATAGATTTATGCAAATCCCACTGATTGTTGACTCATGCAAATTCAATCATTGCACTTTTTTACTAAAACCTTTACTGAATAGGTTCTGGTGTAGCAGGTGTTGCACCTTCAGCAGGCAAGTGGCTTTGAGTAAACAATATGGTTCTTAGAAGTGGGTTCCAGAAAAACGAGTAGCGTCGTTCATTTAAGTGAAATACACTTCTTTAGTCTATTTAAAACAAAATAAAGGAAATAAAATGAATGTACTCATTTCTTAGATATCCAGCCTTACTAAGCTACCTGTCGTAAAGTTATGATACAAAGATTTTCGTGAACCCTAAAAATAATTTAAAAATACATTTTTTACGTCTCATTATTTAACTGACGCAAAGAAAGAATATATTTATTTATATTACTAACATGAAACTAATTTATGGCAAACAAAAACAAACGTTACTTTGCAATTATGCTAGAGTAGATCTTTGAGGCATGGGGTTGAAGGAGCATGCGGTCCTGCTCCTCCAGACAGGACAGTGGAGCTGTCTTATTGCATTGACTTTGATAAGGTAAAATACTGTTTTGATCTCATTCACTAGACAAGTGTGCACTGCTAGCCTGATGGGACTACAGCTGTTGATGAATTCATAAATATTTTACAGAACACATCAAATTATAATATGATTTTATATACATAAATAGTAAAAAGAACCATGAATTAGTGATTCAGTGAATACAAGAATTAGCATAAGACATTTGTTTTTAAAGAAATTTAAAGTAATGTTTTAAATAGTAAATATAGGAATAGTTACATTAAGTTTCAAAGCAAAACAATTGGAGACTTAATAAATAAAACAAATTATAAAAATAATACTATTTAGATATTAAGTGTATGTATAAATAATTCTAAGGCTGAATTGCAAGTTCTAAGAGAAATTACAGGACCAACGACTTCTAACAAATCAGTATGTCTATAAATTATTGGAAATATTATTAGTCATCCTGTAATTATTTCAAGTGAAATAATTTTTTTTTAATTTTTTAAGTTTTGCAAATTGTAACAGTAATCATCAGAATTTTTACAACATGGATCTTAATATTTTTTTTTTTTTTTTAAGTAACAAACTGATACTCACCCAATTTCAGCCTTTTCTTCTGCATGATATAAGTAAAAATATATTTCTTAGAAAATAGCACTACCCTTGGATAATATTGTATAAGCTCATATTTTATATTATATTGCTCAAAACATATTAACAGTGCTCAATCATACTATAAATTTCTCTTTTTAAACTAGCATCTTTCTAATGCAGCTAAAACGAGCAGCTGTAATAAGAATACACGAAAGAACAACTCTTGGGCCTTTAGTGGGAGTTTTATGCCCGTATCATTAGTATCATCTTTATCAACAGTCTTTGACAAGTTATGGAAAACAGTCTTAAAAAATATCTCGATTAGATTAGATTCTTTAGTGAAATTTAGTTTTGGTCCAGGGAAATTAAAATGACTGAAACAGCCATATTAAAATTAAGAAAATTATTTGACACAAATAATGTTGCAGGCCTTTCTTTTAGATTTTAACACAGTTTTTGATAGTATAAACCATGAAAGATTGTCAAGAGAGCTGTTTTAATGTGGCCTCAGTAAGTAAAGTAGAATATCTTTATGAGCATACGTTTTCTCAATTGAACATTTAGAAGATTTGGTACAATCTTGTATGGTGTGCTACAGGATACTGTCTTAGGCCCAATTATTTTCCTTTTATATATAAGTGATCTTTTTAATGTGAAATTTGGTTAAAGCATCACGTCTTTTGCAAACGACACAGCATAATTTATGCTCAAAATTACATTGATGCCATAGAAATAGCCATAGGTAAGGAAGGACATATGCGCTTTACAATGGGGGTTTTTTGAAAATAGTATGTCTCTAAGTCCAGAAAAAACGTTACATGATTTTTTCATTGAGAAAGGCTGTAACATTTTCAAATTCAATAGTATATAAGTGTTTAAATTGTCTGTGTAGCAATTTAATTTGTAAAAATAAATGTGCTACAATTCCCGAAGTAACAGAGGTCAAATATTTCGCTATATAACTGAAAAGTGAATGTTTTTGGAAGATAAAAATAAGGTACTTACAAATTGAATGTATACGTCCAGTAAAATTATACGAGTATGTCTTTGTATTTTGCTTTAGATTTAGTGAGTGAGCAGTAAGATTGATTGCGCTATTTTAATTTAGGGTGGGGCGTATACAATTAAAATCAATAATTGTGTTGCAGAATCACTTCTCAAGAATTTTGTCAGTTGTAGATCAAGTAAAATTTCAGTCCTCTCGTTCTTTTCTTTCAAAGACAAAAAAAAAAAAAAAATAATAATAATAATAATAAAAATGCAATTAACCGTGCTTCTATTGTTGATTAGTTTCGTGTATTATACTGTACATTATTGAATATACATAAATAATTTTATTATTGTTAATAGAGCGCTTAGTGGTGAAATATCGAAAATTTTTCAGAATATCCAGCCCCGTTATGACAAAGCAGCCAAGTTATTAACTGGGATAGATAATGACTCGGCAACGTGTGTCAGGAATATTGATGAAAGTTCATCTATACTGACTACTGAAAGTTGTCCATGTTTATAGTTAAACTGTATATCTCTTTGTCTGGATGATGCAAAAAGGATGAATATATATATATTTCAATTAAAATGGAATATCTTGATTATGACTCAGCAGTATAACAAATGGTGTAGTGAATTAATTTTCTTTTAAATATTTATTTAAATATGACTGAACACGAAAAAATGTTGATTAAACGTGAGTCATTTTAACTAACCTAATTTTAACTACTCTGTAGTTACCTGCAAAGTTAGATAACGAATAATATGATGGAATCTATATAAACTAACCAAACGTAACTCAACCATAAAAAAAAGCTTTTCAAACAAAATTTTCAAAATATTGTCTTCTATTAGCCTTCTGGACCAAGGTTACAGGCTTGGAATTATTTTTGTTTCAATATAAAATTGTCTAAGCTAACAGAAAATCAGTATGAGTTATTACTTAAGAAAATATTTCACATAAAAATTTTCTAGGTTTTTAATAATTACAAAATATCTGTGATACATACGTTTTTACACTGCAATTCTTTCCTGATTTTAAACTATAACATCGATACATATGTTGACTATGAACAGGACATTCTTTTCAAATCGTGTTCGATTTTATAGCTTAATGGCTTCTCCAAACACCCTAATTACTTGTCTATAGGCAGTTTTAAGTTAATATTTTGTGTGTTGAAACATGAACGAGATATGCTGTTTGAAAAAAGTTTAAATGAAAATAAGACAGATTGAAATAATACATTTAATAAATTTTGTGATTCCAAATTTATAATATGTAACGGTTTAGAGTTGTGTAATTTATGGAGAAAAATATTCATATTTGATGAAAAGATAGCAATGAATCTATACGTAATTCACATTTAGTTTCAAAACGAATCATTTGGGATAGATATAAAACTTATTACGTTTTCAAATGAAAAATGAAAACTCTATAAGATATTGTAAGAAGATTTTTGGCCTTGTAGGAGTTTATTTTAGACAGTAGTAATTTCTTCTAAACTGTGATAAACATCTCAGTAATACCACAACACCACTTGGAAGATCAGTGCCTTGTTCCTAGGTCCGTGTTAGAAGGTCCACGTCATATTTTAAAGTAATTTTCTACTTAAGTGATCGCACGCTACGAGCCACAAGTTTTTCCTATTGTACAGACAACAAACAAAATACAAGCAACTTAATGTAGTGATGTTGAATAATGTGTAGCAATCGTAAATTATAAGTGTATTAACATTTTTGCACTGACATCAAATTAAAACCTTGTTCAGACATAAAAATCTTATGAAGCATTTACTCGCCATTTTTCTTCTTCCAACTTCGGCTTCAGTCATCTAAGTGAACTGTCTCGCAGTCGTACGTCTTACTCTCGTTGAAGTGCAAAATTCCTGTGCAAAATAAATAAGGGAAATATACATAATACGTAGTAAACAAATTACGTGCTAATACAATGGTTGCTATGGAAAGAAACCATTACAGTATGATAACCTAAATGAAGGTTATAAAATAGCCACAGTAAAATTTATACATACAGTGGCGATGCTCAGCTGTTTTACTTGCAAACAAGCTGCTAGTGAACCTAGTGGTGAGGTAACATATAACCGTTGGCACAGTGATCAGTTGTTGTAGCACAAGTGATTATTGTTTGAGTCAGAAGTGGTGTTACAAGACTTCATTAATATAAGTCTGTGAAACCACCACTACGAGTGCTAGCATCGACCCAATTGCATTTTTCACGAAAGAAAGCTTCCTTACTGTGTACATTATACTGTGATATAGCAGTACTTTCACCATTTTCAAAACAGTACATATACCATATCTGGTGTAGTGGCTCAGTGTCTTAGGCTTCGGAATGCGGAGGGCAACGTCCAAGGTTCGAATCCCCACTGAACCAACTTCTTCACTTAGTTCTTCACTCGTTGAATAAAGTTAACGCCCAGGCCTGTAGGCCCATCTGAACTAACGAGTCAAGTATTTATTTTAAAACAAATGTTTACACTATTCTAGTAAAATAGATGATATATAAAGTATGAAATTTAGTTTATTGAATATAAAATCTGAAATATCATATTGATTAAAATAGTATTGTATCTTTTAAAACTTTTTAATTTATTAGTCAGTGTGTTGTTTTGTGAAAGTTAGTGTAATATCTTTTAAAATACAGAAATAAACACCTTACATGTACAAACAATAAGAAAATGTATTCCTTTTGTGTAAGAAAAAAAATTATTATACTAATACGGAAAAAATTCGTTTTTATAATTGATTTTACTTATTTATATATAAGTACTGTTATTTATTAGTACTTATAACTATAGTACTGAATGCTTTTTTTGGTAATAAAAAAAATAAAAAATCAAGTTTATAGGTAGAGTAGATCCGATAGTGATAACAAAGATGGAGTCCTAGTCACCAGCGTATACCTTAATTTGACCTCTCATGTGGTCAACCTACAAAATGCGGTTCGTCTTTATGAGTATAAATGGACCACATAAGTATAAACCACATGACTATAAATGAACAAACCTTACATTTGTACTTTTGGAATTATTTCCTACTTTTTAAAAAGTTTATAAATGACTAATTATTACATTTTGCTGTATTTTCTGTACCAAAAAGTTGGTACAGTTTTTGTAAAAAAGTAGATTATATTTATATAAATAAATATAAATGCTTAGTATTAGTTTATTCAAGCATTGCATTTATGAACGTAAGAGTTAAAAAAAAAGAAAAAAAGAACTACGTTATAATTCACATCAATAACTACATTTGAGTTTAAGAAAGGTTTTGTGCACTTGTTTATACAAATTGGTTAAATTTCTGAGCGTTGCAGAATATCTTAAATGTGATAAATTTCTAGTTTAGTCAAAACCTTTTTTGTAATGAATTGTTGCGACTATATTTTAGCTGCCAAGCCCCTTATACCTAACCATATACGTTAAATGGTGATATTTTTGTTTTTTTATGCATATATAGAGTTTATATGTATACCTTTTTTAGAAAAAAGTCAGTGCCGAATGGGAAACGATATACCAAATCGATTGGTACTATTATCAGGCCAATATTCCAATCACAACTACGTTTTGTTCGACAAAGAGTCGTAGCACTCAGCCAATCAAATAAACATTTTCCCCCTCACATATCTCAGTAGATTTTTATTCCTAGGATAAACAGATAAGTAGCATTCTTAAACATTTTAAAAGTTGTGATTTTTAACGACTGGTGATTTTTAATAAAATATGGATAAAAAAGTTGGTACTTCAATCCATGCAATAAATGGATTTGAAGTACCCACTGTTTTATCCATCTTTTATTTGACATATTAAACTATGTAAATTAAAAGATGAATTATATTTTAATCGTTATTGGAGCTGATCTTATAGCAAAATTATTGAAAATATAGACTTAAACCTAGTATCCGAACATAAAAATTCATTATCATAATTTTGAATACAATGTATGAGAAACATTTGAAATTACCGTATACTAATCTGTTATCTAACAAACACTGGAAATTGCTGGCGTTCAATTTAAATTTATCAAGGTAATTTTATGATTGTTATTCTATATTGCAATAGTCACTCACTCACAATCAGTTACTGTTCCAAATTTATAATCACAATCATTCGTACTTTTATCATATTAATTAAATATAGCATGATTATTTTTGTATATATACTCTGTACATAATGACTTTGTATACAGCCCAGCAATTTATTGAATCATTAGTTGGGGAGTAGCTTACAACGATACAATTAATCCAATAAGTTAATCAAATTATATTTTACAATAAATATTTTCTAAATTGAGAATTTCAATCCATTAGGAATTTCACTCAATTACCAACTGAGCCGGTGGCCGAGCAAGACTTTGAGCTTGGGTTAGAGATAGCGCTGGTTCACATCCGGCCTGGACTGGAAGATTTATCAGTAATATTCACCTTGTACTGTACAGGTTTGCCCCCTTACTCTGTCTAAATAAGTTCCTCGCACAGATCAATAGTCTATGAGGAATGGGTAAAGTAAAGTTAAGAAGGGGAGGATCACCCTCTCCTTAAAAAAAATAAAATAAATAATACATAAAGTAAATAGAATTACTAATACACAATTATAACAAATATTTAGTGTATACTTCAAAATAAATAATTTAATTAATTAATTACCATGTGTAAAAAATATAAATAAATAAATAAAATAAAATAAAAACGTTATTAAAGATAAGGCCAATATATTTAATATATCGTTTAAAACTCTTAAATGATCTAGTAATCTAAAAAATATTAACTGGAATCAGAAATATTATTAAGTAAGCTTTTGCAATTTATCTATTACATCGGATACTTCAAGTACAGTCCGATCAAGATTCATATGGTTTGAATAATGTATTTTGTTAGTTATTATTAATTTTAATTCAATTTGCCTTTCAGACATAGATACTACCTAACTATATTTTGTGGGTGAAAAATTAATGTACATTTATACATATTTTTTTAAATGTGATAATACTAGTAATAACTATAAATGTCATATATGTTGTAGTTAATTAAACAAACTATACAAAAGAAAATAACTCTTTGTTTTAACCTTTATTTCTAACTGTATAAATTAATAATTTAATGACAATAATACGCATACTCAATCAATACAGTAAACATATGAATTAATCTGTCAATTGTCAGTTTGTTGATCAATTGTATCATTGTGAATTGTTAGTAACTTTTATTTTTATTCCAGGCTGTGCTTTCCTGACGTACTTCAGTAGAGATAGTGCCACCCTGGCCCAGCATGCACTGCATGAAAAACGCACATTACCAGGGGTAAGAACAACTTTGGCTACATTAACTTTAATTTTTTAGTTAATGAACTACATTCGTACAGATACGGTGTGCTTGATCTTTGGTATTCTAGTGGTTCTCAGTATGTTTCCAGTTGTGTACAACCTTTGATTATATACTCCTACAATAGATATCCCATCTAATAGGAATATTTGTGTCAGTAATTTTGTTAGTTTGTGTGGCCCGCAACCACAGCTGGTTTAAACTGCATTACATTTACATGGGACTACACTAGCGCTCCACAATGGACCACCAAAACAGCTGATATTTCGAGGTTCAAAATTTTACATTGGATGGGAAATCTATTTACGTCTAAAATCAATGGTACAACTTATTAATTAAAAAAATAAATTGTAGACCTTGACTATAATCTAATCACAATAAAAGTTTGAATGTGGGTAGTTTTAATAGAAATTAGAATGTTGGATAAACTGAAATATAAGAAAATCTTGGTTATAGGATAATATAAGTAATACTAAATTATTGTTAAATACAACAACCTTTTGAACCAGAAATTCAATAAACGTATTCTTTTGATTTTGTAGTACCACCTAAAAATATTCTCGTACCCCAAGGTGCGTACCACTGTCTGAAAAGCACTGGCCAGGTGATTGCAAAATATCAAATAAGTAATATATTAACAACTAGTTCTTCCGGTGTCAACCACGTCAAAGGACTGAGGTCTCAGCCTAACCACTGAGAATGCCACATCGTAGCATGGGCGAAACGTCTGGAATTGTATATATTGTAAATAGTCCTTTGACGCGGTTGACACCGGAAGAACTAGTTGTTAATAATGACTCCAGCCGCTTAAGCTTACGAAATAGGATTAAGTAATATATGTTCAATAAAGTGTAATAATTAAACGTTTTACAGTATGTATAAAAATCACATAATGATTATACAGAATATGGAGTCTATGGAGATATAAAAAATAATCAGGCCTACATTACAACTTTTAAATTTTCGTTTGATTTATTTTTACGTATTTTAAAACTTTTTAAAACTGTTGCTGTATGCTTTGTTACCAGCATACCAACACTAAGCAAAAAACATATGCTTCAAGCATTGGTACAATTTATAATTACTCTAAATATATATTTAAGTAAAACATGTATTTATATAAAAAAATTTGATCGTATAAAATTTATACATACCCTATCTATGTATAAATTTTATAGCCCTAAGTAAGAATTGATTATATTACCAATATAATCAACAATTTAGCTAACGTTTCATAAAATATTAAAAACATAAATCATTACAAAGATCTGGGGTTGGTAAGGAACGTATTATACAGTACATGATCAAGTATTTACTGTTAATAAAAGCCAATTTTTATTTTCATAAGATTTCAAACTTCGTTACAATAATAATTAATATATACGAAACCTGATAAATAAATGATTATTTATGATACACTCGAATAGTTTTACGTAGTATTCTTATGTTGTTTTAAGTAATTGAATATTAAAACAAAAGTAGTATATGTATTTGTATTCCAAAAAGTACATTTTGTAGCATACAGAAAATAAAGTCAGAATAAATTGTATGGAACTGGTTGAAGTAAAGGGGTAATATTGAACGTCTCATAAAGAAGGATTAGGTATTGAATCCAGCCCTCTTGTATGCGCTTAAGCCAGCTGCTCTCAAACAAAAATTCCTGGCAGAATATGAACTGAACAGTTTTATATCAGCATTTAAATGGAGATTGTATTAATTTAATTTACAAACATTTGTGTTTTGTACATTTAATATGAATTCCTTCTTTAGATTTAAATATACGCACCTGATTATTGAATATCCAAACATTTTGAGTCTACAGGATTGCAAATTTTTAAATATAATGTAGGAATGATAAAATTAATATTTTTCACCAACCCCATACATAAATGAAATATTTTAAAATATATAATTTAAAAGTTCACATACCAAAAGACATGGTCAATTTGTTTTGTTTTAAAGAATATTTTAAAATACATTAACAATTACATATGGGAAAAAAATATTGCATTGAAAATAATTTGCTTTATGCATACTGAAAACTGACTTATGAAAATGAACGTAATCTTAAGTAATTTTCTACGACTTGTTTGCACCTAGGCACCATAATTGTACGACTAATGATTACCTACGCATGATTTCCAATAACAAAGGACATAACTTGCTTATCCAACACTCAATAGTTTATCTCCAATTCACGCAGTATTTTTGTTCACATTCTGATATCTGATTTGCAAATTAAAATGTTTCACAAACAAGCAAAAACAATGTTAAATTAAAGTTTAGATTTCTATCGTTTAATTTATTAATTAAGTTTTAATTAACAATTAAAGTTAATGTTTTTGGTTTTTCGGTTTTGATAGTGTTGTGTTAGTAAAAAATTCAAATCAATTTGTTTTGGTTTTTTACTAACATGTTATATGCAAATTAGGACGTTTTTCTAAAATATTATAGTATTTGTAATTACATATCCTAAAGTTTGACTCGAATGAGGAACTTTGGGAGGAGTCCATGATTTCAATAGCTAAGCCTGAAGGAGAGATCGGGATAGTTTATGGGAGAACGACAATAGAATTCCTGGCACATGTGCATCCCTTGGGCCGGGTTAGGACATCGACAGTCCACGAGCACGTGTGACGAGACAGCAACAGCTGACACAGACATTGTCAACTTCGCTGAGATATTCTTATATATAATACGAGACGCCGGTTTTTGTCAATGTAACTTATTTCTAAGCCAATTTAAACGGTTGAGGTGTTAAGAAATGTTCCTCCGCTCACAGTTGTGCAATAAGGTCTTAATTTTTCAATATTTTCACCTTGAAGGGGATGGGAAGCCCTCAAAGTACGTTTTCCGGCCATAAAAATAACATGGAGAGTTTTAAATGAATCGAAAAGTAACAGCTGTTTAAATGTAAACATTGTTAAATGTAAACAGCTATGTAAATGTACATTGTTTAAATGAAAACAATGTACATTGTTTAACATTGATGAGGTTTCATAATGTTACACCAGGGAAGATTGTAGGCATGATTTTAATGGTTATCTAATGCATTTTGTTTATGAAGGGCTGTCTAATTAATCTTTTGCTGTAAAAAAAAATAAATAAATAAATAAATTGAACACGTTTGAAATATGACAAGTAATATTATTGGGTGTTTACGATACAAAATAGTTAGCAACGCAAGTAACGTTAGTGAGATATTTTAAATAGATTTAATATTGTGGTTTTACGTTATACAGGTAACCCACTATTATTCGTAATAAAAAATCACTGGCTGAGGCCAAGATGTAACGAGCGCAGCGAGTGGTGGGGTTGGCACACATAGCGTGCAGGAGTGTCCCCTAGTATTATGTATTAGAACAAAATTACTCAATCTTATGTACAGTGCACTTCATTTTTAGATCCCCTAATAGTACTGACTTTAAACTCTCTAAACAATCTCTCAACCAAGGACAAATTTTGTGTCTCTAATAATCAGCTGTTTTGGAGTTCAGTAGAGAGAGAGAGCAGTAGTTAAACCATATGTAGTATTAGACCTCACTAACTAACTAAGTTACTGGCACAAACATTATTATTATATGAGATATCTATTTGTAAGTTATATAAAATTAAATAGTTTTTTAATTAGCATAATACGTGTTGGTACGTACATATACAGTACAAGTAAACGTCACAAAATACAAATGTATTACAATACAAGCACAAAATGCATAAATATATTACAATACAAGTACAAAATGCACAAATATTATGGTGATCGATTTCGGTGAACCACGCTCACCTTCCTCAGACTAAGAGGGATTCACAAAACAATAATTCTTTTTAGAATCCCTCTAGTCTGAGGAAGGCGAGCGTGGTTCACCGAAATCGATCACCATAATATTTGTGAATTTTGTAGTTGCATTGTAATATATTTGTGCTTATATTGTAATAAATTTGTGTTGTGTGATGTTTACTTGTACTGTATATTAAATCAATTATAATAGTTGAATAAATACTTATTTTAGATTTTGTTTAATATTATTCGATAGCTCTACTAACTGAAACACGTATATAATTATATATATATATATATGCAAACTATGGAATGAATACAGAAGAATACAGTAGAAGGAAGTCGGCAGATGACAATCAGTTTGAGGTTTGAATAGTTCGGAATAGAAACAAATCGAATTACTATTATAGTCCATAAACTATAAACATGTTTTCTCACAACCATTTGCAAAGACTTTATACTATTTAATGATTACAAATACCGAGAATCCTACAGTCTGAAGAATGGAGACGTTGTTTGGTGGTGTTTAGGCAAAGGTTGTAAAGCCTCCATAAAAACACACGGAGACAAGGCTGCAATATATTCATCTAACGAGACTCACATTGGACATCATCCTGTGACGATGCGAGCCCTCACGCCTACAAATTCGCAGCAGAAACGACGCCCTATTTCGACCACCTCTGTGCCTCTTGACATTCCGACCTTCACCTATACATCTGCCTCCTCTCTTCTCTGTCATACTCCTGAAACACCACCAAAAGTATCAACCATGCAACGGCCACAGAGTGTGTAACGGATCAACTATGCACTACTCCATCCACAGACTGTGTAACGGAGAACAATGCCCTCAAGGAACAACTGGCAGTCCACCGAAATGAGTACCGGGTTGTCTTGTACTACTCGGTGGAATCTGACCAATGACTCCCCAAATACACTGATAGTATTTTTCTGCCTCCGCTTTCCAGCTACTCAAACAGTTTTTAAGGAAGCGTCCTGTAGTCCTATCACCATAGATTGTGCTATGCAGTGTGATCCTACTCCTATCACTTGTGAAGACCAGTTTTGTATTTAAACAGGGAAATGGTAAATAGCCTTAAAACTTCAATTGAGGTTCTTGAAGCACAGATTTTATGTCTAAAAAAAGAGTTGGTAACTGCGAGAGGAACGTTGGAGAAGGAAGTAAATTACGACGACTGCAGGATAAAAACTAAATCTAAATATCTGACAACTGGAAACAAATCAACCTCATTAATGACTTCAATTGTTATGTATTGGTTAATAAAACAGCTGGAAAGATAAAGAAAAATAATAGAAAGCAATGATAATAATAAAACAAAAAAGTAACACCTATTACTTTTAAATGCGCAGGGACCGAGGGATATGAGGCCAACCGATGTTGTCCAAGTTGCCACGTCAAAGAACACTCCAATTAAAGAAGTAATTTTTGGCAAAGTCGTTATTGAGGGGACCTCGGAGTCTAGCAAGTATCCTGCAGCAGTGTGTCGGCCAATCTACGTCAGTGACTGGAGTGTGTAAGCCTTCTGCAAGGCTGCTTGATGTTACCTCTGGGTCTCCCTCACCACCTGGAAGCTGTTGCATTGTACTCGCTGGAACCAATGACGTTGCTGTCGGTGAGGCCATGAATATATCACACCTAAAGCAATTTATATTATTTAAGAAGAACACAGCTGAAGTCATCGTCAGCTCCCTACCCCATAGACACGACCTGCCCAGAAACCATCCAGTGAATCGTCAGACATCACTCGCCAATTCCTACATCATTGAGCTTTGCGACAGGCTTAAAGTGAAAGGCGCTGATTCATCCGTCACGTGATACATCTGCGAACACCAGGCAAAGGCTGGCTCGACTGATTTTGGACGTGCTCGTGGATGCCAGCCAACCAGCAGCTGATCTAGGTGCCCACCAAGGCTCTCTCACCAACCCAATTTCTAGAAGATCTACACTTCCGGACGTGTCGTTGCTACCGTTTTGCCCACATGACAGCTTTGCTGACGCTGTAAAGAGATCTCGCCATAGTACATCAGTACCTAGTGATCAGGTTCCTCTTGATGACTCTTGTACTTTTTTGGGGGACGGTCGATCCAGAGTTCCGTCTGCAAAAATGACAATGTCCACCCTCCCATCTCATTTATTAAACCCGTAAACTTTTTTCAAAATTCTTCATAAAAATTGCCAAATAGGCACAAATAAATTAAACGATCTCCAATTGCAATGTAATGAATTGAAACCGGATTTATTTATAGTTCCAGAACATGGGTTTATATCAAACACAATAAGTTATTTTAAGATTCAAAATTATGAACTTACAAACTATGTCATAATAACCAATCACAAAGGAGGTGGTGTGGCTATATTCATTAGATCTCCAATTAAATTTAAATGTATCATTTCAGACTTAGGCTCAGAAATCGATCTGGAGCTGGCCGGTGTTGAAGCCTGAGGGATGGTTGCTATCGTGGACCTCCTAGTGGAGACAATGGTCCTTTTCCGGAATTTTGATCTTCTTCTCCACCGGCTATCTTCTTCTTTCAAACAATTTATAATTATAGGCAATTTTAACATAAATATTTTGGAACATGCTGGTCGAAAGACCAGCATATTAGGGACTTATTGCAATCTTACGGATTGAAGTGGTCTCTAAATTTGCCCACACGAGTTACAGTGAGTTCAAGCACAGCCATTATTAATATAATCACTAACATAAAAAACTTCTCGGTGTCAGTACTAAAATTAACTATATCTGACCATTACGAACAGGAGGCAGTAATCTCGGGATGCTCTCTACAGCAAGAGCTCTACAGCACTGACTCATTAAAAAGGCTGCTTCGGCCACATAACGTTTCGTTATTGAAAACAACACTTAAGAAGGAAGACTGGAATTTACAGACAATTTTACTAGCACAGATGATATGTACAATGCGTTCAACGAATTTTCAAACTTCCATATAAATATACTAGTTGCCCACTAAGTAAAGAAATTTTTTTAAATAAACGGAAGGAGAATACTTGGATAACGCGTGGTATCTTGGTTTCTAGGGATAAGCTCAAACTTTACTCAGTCTTACCTACAGACTCGACAAACCCTTTATTTAAACAATTTTACAATATATACAAAAAAAAACATACAACAAAGTTATAAAGACTGCCAAATCCCTAGAAGTCAACCAAATACTTGTTAGTGCTAAAAGCTTTTCCAAAGCTGCTTGGAAGATTATAAATATCACAAAAAACGTGTCTTCAAAGAAACCAATCAGGTTAAATATTAATGGGCATGTCTACGATGACCCAAAATCATTAGCAATGGAGTTTAATAAGCTTTTTTCAACTGTTATGTCCAGATGAATCCAAATAGAAAATTGTGTAGCGTGGACACTACCCAAGAGAGGCGGGTTTTATGGTTCATGATGCTGTCTCTTGTGTGTGAAGCGGAAGTGGCTCGGGTGATTAAAAATCTTCCACCTAAATTATCCGAGGATATCAATGGTATTTCAACGTGGTTATTAAAACAGTGTACTGAAAGTATTTTGTGCCTGTTGGCGAAAATAATAAACTTTTCGTTCGAAACGGGGTTGTTTCCTTCCAAATTAAAAAAATTGCAAAAGTAGTTCCGGTGTTTAAAAAGGAATACCCAACGGTCTTGAACAACTACCGTCCTATTTAAATTTTACCAGCTCCAAATAAAATCTTTGAAAATGTATTTATTTCCAAGCTGCTTGATTTTATTGATAAAGAAAAAATTCTGAGCAAGATCCAATTTGGTTTTAGACCTGGAAAGTCAACCAATGACGCTGTCACCAGACTGGTCGATTTAGTGTTGGACGGATTAGAAAACAGACAAAAAATGGTTGCTGTTTTTTTAGACTTGTACAAGGCCTTTGATTGTGTCAATCACAACCTTCAACTAACAAAACTTGAAAGATGTGGCATTCGCGGACTTCCTTACTCGTAGCTCAAATCTTACTTGGACGACATAAGTCAATGTGTTCAAATTGGTGATTCATTTTCTAATAGTAAAAGAGTTCATTGTGGAGTTCCATAGGTGTCTATTCTAAGCCTAGTTCTCTTCCTGGTTTACGTTAATGAGATAGGGTATTCTGTTTTGAGTGGAAATTTCGTTCAATATGCGGATGATACAACACTCTGCTTCAATGCTGATTCCATTCTTGCACTCGAAATTGAAGCGTTCACTAATCTTAATGCCTGTGTTCGACAATTTGAAAGTGAATATTTATCTACAAACTATTAAAAAAAATTACATTAATTTTTCTTTAAGAGATCGAGAGCCTTACTTAAAGCCACTGATAATGATTTATGGCATTCTTATTGAAGAAACAAATTCTGTCAAGTTCTTTGGAATTCACATAGATAGGGCGTTGACCTAGAGCTGCCACATTGACAGTGATTGTGCAAAAATTGCCTATGCTATTTTTGCTTTGAGAAACATTTCAAAATGTTCCACAGTTAAGTTACAGTTAATGGCCTATTTTGGTCTCATTTACCCTCACCTTACCTACGGAGTAAGACTGTGGGGTAGCTATTCCTTAGAAAAACTTCAAAGACTTTTTCAGCTACAAAAAAGAGCAATCCGAATAATTTCCAAATTAAAAGTTTGAGAGTCATGGAAACAGTCCTTCAGTGAATTAGGTTTGCTAACGCTGCCTTGAATTTGCATTTTTGAGACTGCACTCTATTGTAGATTCAAATGTAATTTAACACGAGGTAGCGAAATCCATCAACACGAAACAAGAAGTAGTCACAATTTTAGAATGGCTCGGCACCGTACATCGGCACTGGAACGCAAACCGTCTGTAGCAAGCGTCAAACTTTAAACATTCTCCCAGATTATATTAAAATAGATGGAAATTTAAACAAATTCAAGACTCGATTAAAAGGCTACTTAGTGGCTCTCGCTTGTTATTATGTGGGTGAATTTATAGCAGACCCCTAATTTGCAGACGGCTCGAGAGAGATCCTGTATAACTGTTATTGCTGTAGAAGAGTGTTTGTAGTGAATGAATGCGTGACTCAGTGTATGAATGAACTCCTCACTAAACTTTGCTGAAATTGATATTATAGTTTTTTATCCCATCACTTAATGTATCATTAGTTTGTATGATCATTATTACTAATAATATGACTTTTGCTATACAATATGTACATATTGTCAAAAAGCAATAAAAGCTATTTCATTTCATTTAATTGATCTCCAAAATTAATATATATTGGTTATAAAAAAATGTATTTAAATTTATAATTGAACAACTCATGCCATAATATTCGGTACCTGGCAAACCTTGGTTGGAATAGTGTTGGCACACTATGCACATGGGCCATATGATTTATCAAAGTGGGTAATAATAATCAATGTGGCTAAGCACTCAAACCATTTGAACCGATATGACTAGCAATTTATACACACATTGAAAAAATTTTGTTATTTAGAGGTGAAGTTAGGACTATAAAATATTCTCTACCACTTAACCTCAAACAATAAATACAATCCGAAATACAATGTGAACACCCATATTCTACATATAGAAGCAAAATACTCATATTAGAAATTATATTTATTGTTTTATGTTGATTATTTTGTTGTTAGTATACATTTATATAATATATTTTTAAGTTATAAAATTTCTGAATATTTTATGACGTTTTGAATAAAATTAACTTTTATAAAATGTTCTATAAATTTCATAGTACGCTAAAATTGTTATCCTCATTAGTTACCTATATCATATAACCTTAATGCCTGACCTATAGTTCAAACAACTTTAAGTTTCGTAAGAAGGTCTAACTATTTACGAAAAGTATTTTTTTTTGTCGATCGAATTTGATTTGTTGTTTTAAAACTTAATTTTTACAATACTTGTGGCTTTTTGTAACAACAATATTTCGTCTTTTTATTTATCAGCTTAAACTTTTGGTTCAAGTAACGCAAAAATAAATACAAATGCTTAATTATTTAAGTATTATTAGACTATTTATATGAATATTGATAATAGTCACTGTAAAAGGTATCGTTCTTTTCCTAGAAAACAGCACTACAGTTTCTTCCTAGATACTACTTTGTTTCTTACGATAGTAAAATAAAAGCACTTTATTTCCTACGATATGGACGTTAATCAGTATATTTAAGTGAATATTAAAAGTACTTCTTATATATTAAAAGTGCTAACTATTATAAGTACAATTGAATGGAAAAATAATATAGTTTTTTTTTTTTTTTTTTTTTAGAAAATCTTACAAGACCTCGGGCAAAGCCTGTAAGAGATTGCATTATAATTGCATAATAATTTCTAACGTATTAGTACTAGAGGGACTCACAAAGGTCTCTAAATGTATCTGTGAACGCCTCTGCTCAGATGGTAAACGTGATTGAACGAAAGTGATTACAATATATACAATCGTCGATTTAACTATAGGATCTTTTCCGTTAATTCATTACCACTGTATTTTTTTCAGTTTCTGTTAGTTTAATACGGATTGATAACTATTCTATTGCTCTAAAAACTATTCCCCAATCATTTTTACGTTTACTGTGGTATTCCTTAGCCACCAGGAATCCAATATTTCTGGCCTTATCTTATCGCTCTCCACAAACTTACACATGGAGAGCGTATTCGACGGTAATTCAATAATTGGATTTATCAGTTTGTGATCAAATTTAGTAGCCACCTAACCTAACCTAAACGTAATTGTAATAAAAAAGTAGTGGTAGTAAAGTAACGGAAAAGGTTCTAACTTTATACTGCATTCAGTTAAACTTTATGATCTATAACATTTATTTCTATTGCTATTGTATAGTTCGGCTAAAACAATATAAAAATGTCAATTATACTTGATAAATAGGAATGAAGTAAAGTTTCATCAGCAAATGGCCACTAGGAGACTAATTGGCAGAATGGTATAACTGAGCGTGGTTGAGGATTACCTGGTCAGTTACAGCTATCACGAGTCTTCAAATATAGTTGGCCAACCTGTGAGAGGGTTGAACAAAACGACCAACCCAATTAGTGGCACACCCCGTAAACAGATTACGAATTAATTACGTTTAACGGCCACCTAACTGGGGTAAAATAACAAGGTCATAACACTCTGCATTACCACAATATCTTTATATGTGTTTAATCTGTGAATTACCTCAGATCATTGTTTTTATTAGTTTTTTTAATTTTTTTTATTATCATTACCTTTGCAAACTGATTAGTCTTTAAATATTTATGAAACCATATAGCTATTTGATGGTTATAGATTTCCACTTGACACTAATACACTTATTAATAAATTTTACATTTTATTACCATTTTGTTCCAATTAAACATTATGTTTTTTATCTGAATCCGATTATATACATGATAAAAAAACTCCAAGAGCCTAGTTTACTTTTCTTTTATTTCCTTTTGTTGATAAAAACTTAAAACATCAGTTAATAAGGTCCACATACCTGTGAATGAACTTTATAAATTAGTTAAGTGCCGAAAGTTAGCTCATTTGTGGATTCAAACCATAGAAACCACTGTCTGAAGCTTTAAACATTTTGCGGAAAACTGGTTTCCTGGTTTAATTGAAACATTAAATACACATGAACATGCGCTCGATGATTTGAAAATTAAACTACCGCATCTTAATTCAAGTAAATACCTTTCTAAGAGACGAAATATGAAAAACAAAGTACTATTTCCTTGTTTGAGTCCTATCTGACTGGAAGGTGTCAGCTTAATATCTGCGGAAGTATGATCAAATGTGTCTACCAGGACTCCGTGCTCGGACCTCTACTGTTTACTTTGCACGTCAATGGCTTTTCCGACACTCTTTCTCACTATAAATATCACCTTTATGTTGATTGCCTGCAAAAATATTCTATCAATTTGATAAATCAGGCCTTAATGATGGGGTGTGTTTTGCATTACCACTGTCAGTCAGCAGAAACGGTACGATTTATTCGTCTGCCACTTTGTCATACATCCTTTACTACTGAACATATTAGTGGGCGAGTGGGTCTTTACTGCATGTGGATGAATGCGTGAGTATTGCACCATCACTGTATACTTATGGGTGGGTGGTTGAGTAATCACTACTGTACTTATATGTGTGGTTGGGTGTTGTGCATCACCACTTTATTTTTATATGTGTGTGGTTGGGTCATCACTACTGTACATGCACTGGAGTTTGGAACGCCAAATCGAGGTAAATGGAACTGCTGAAAAGAAAGATCATTTAAAAAGGACAAATTATCCTGGCCCGTTGCTATAAGTAACAAAGGGGGCTACATTGTAAACCCCAATGTGCAGAAAAGTCAATATAAAAAGAAATTGGTACTCGATTTTAAAAATCAGCCGGATAATATTGATTTTAACTGGGATGCAAACGGCATGATTGTTAAATTTACTTATCAATTGATTTATTTAAAAAATAATGTTTAATCAATTTTGATAAAATTAATATAAATTAATAAATATACATATACAAAATAACAATGCAAAATAATAAATAAAATGCAATATATATTAATATGGTGGTGACTGGCAGTAACAATAATGGCCACAATTCACAAACAAAGATGTAAACAAAGCACAACACTGCAACAACACAGACCTAACAAATGCATTTCATTGTGGAACTGATTTCATGTCGATACATTTAATATAACTTGCAAAAACAATAGAAACAAAATAAGACCAACAGACATTCATGGCAAGATGGAATGATTATAGAGATGCAAGAATTTAGCCCATGAGCTACTGGACACTTAACCCACGAACAACTGAACGCTTAACCCACGAGCTACTGGACACCTAACCCACGAGCTACTGGACACTTAACCCACGAGCTACTGAACATTTAACCCACGAGCTACTGAGAATGTGGTGGGCACCGTTCTATCACTTCAAAAGAGTAGTAGAGAAATTGTTAGTTTTTCACGATATAATATTACCCACCGATGTGTGCCTCATAGTTAGTTGAGTGGTGGCTTCGAGTAAAGAGCTATATTGATATTTTCTGGCTTGGACAGTACAAACAAATTCTCTGTAGGAGTTCATTAGGCTTGATTTGGCTGTTTAACAGCTTCTACATGAAAATAAAGTTTTGAACAACTCTCAGTTCAGTGAGATTTTACTTTCACCTATGCCAATAAAACATAATCTTTGGACTCACTTTATAGGTGGAGGAGTTTCCAATTGTTTTTACATTTTAAGAACTGGTATTGAGTAAATTAAGAGGGACTGGGCCACATGCTAGCTCACTCGAGCCACACTCTTCGTGGACTGAATGAACAGTTTTACATGAGATTACAGCCCCCTATCAGCTGTGTTCTAATACAAAATGTCTGTATTTTTCTAAATATATATCTAACACGAATAGGTTAAAATCTAAATCCACATAATCCTAAAATATTCTATTATATTAATAATCTATCATTAAATATTTTAAATTATTAATCTGTCATCCATAAAAATGAAAATAATCATATCAGAATCTTTATAAAAAGTTTGTTCGGTTAAATTTCAACTTTATTGGATTGTTTCAGACTATTACATACAGTATATATATTATTGCTTAAATCATTACTTGCATACGTAACTAAAATCGTAGACATAAATTGCTTTTTGCCAATTTGTCTTTAGAGTTCGTGTTTTATAGATATATTTCAATGAAGCCGGTGTTGTTTACTTTTACAAATTGTTCACTAATCATTAAGTCTGATTACATAATATGTTAACATTTCAGTCAAAATAATCTCTAGAAGAACATATTTTAATTCATTACGGAATGCCATTCTTCCTGATGGAGTGATATATTATAAGTACTAACATTAAATTAGCTTCTAATCACTAAACAATAACACTTTTTGCGATATATTTTGATTAGATTTCTAAAAGTATTTTCAATCCCTTTCTCAAAAATCAACTAACCTAAAATTATTATATGAATAAATACAGATGACTAATTCTTCGAAAAATTATAAATAGCAAACACATGTTTTTAAACAAGCTCTTGATAAAACTAAAGTTTACAGTAAACATTTATAAAACTTAGTTGTCATTCAAAATTGTTTTTAATGTATTGCTCCTTTTTATAATTTATTTTTTATTATGGAAATAGGAAAACTATTAATAGATAAAAACAATTTTAAATTACAACAAAATTATATAGTATGTTTTTACAATATACTATATTGTTATCAAATACATATTTAAAAACATGTGCTTACTCTTTATACATTTTCTAAAAATTAATCATCTGTATTTATTTACATTATAATTTTGAGTTTGTTGATTTTTGAGTAAGAAATTAAAAATTATTTAAAAAAAATCGAATCATAAATAAAAATGTTGTATTATTTAGTAATGAGAAGATAATTTAATGTTTTTACTTATAATACTATTATGAAGAATATATTTTAGTCATTTACATTATTTGTCTTGTTATTTTATCATTATTTTATAATGTTATGAATACAATTTAGAAACTGGATTTAGTTTTCATATTTTTAATTGTTTTCTTAGTCAAATTATAATAAAATAATATTAAATTCTCCGTTATTTACTGTCATGCATAAGTATTAAAGTTTTTAATTAATTTTTTAAATTACATTTCAATAATCTAGTTGGTCAGTTATTGACTCCCGGTATTGTTTTTCCGTAATTACTAGCAAATTAATTTCGCATTTAGTGAACTTATAATTTTACGTCTATGAAAACGTACGAGACTCGTATTATGAGTAACTTGCACATGAATATTTTTAAGAGCATTTTTAGTTAATAATATTTATTAAAAGTAGTTTATTGCAGTATTTGCCTAATTATTTGTACTTTTTATAGATGTTGAATCATACTTATTTTTTATTGATATCAGTTTAAGTAAGTTACTTCTGTTTACTCAAGTCACCTGTAAGGGAACCTAGTAACTACTAAAAAAGTGAGGGAATAAAAATATATTATTCCAATTAGTTTGGTACTAAACCCCCTCAAAATTCATCATAATTCTAGATAAAATTAGGAATTTCATTTGGATATTAAAAATATATTTTATTTTTGCTATAGTCAGAAATGTGTAGTCCCTGGTTGTGGAAGCCAGCTCATTACTCAGGAGTGCCAAGCAGTGGGCCGTGAGGTTTGTGTGGGTTCAGTCAACCCTGAAATGTAGGAGTAGGATACGGTTGTGAGGTCATTACTATGACGTCATATATATAACGTCACGGGTCTTTTATTTATAATAATTAGTTTTACATATCAATGTTGACAATATTTATCAATTTTATTGTGTATTTGTATAAACTAAATTGACATGTATAAATGTATAAATGAAAAGCAATTCATTATTGATACTCTATAAGATAACGTCACACAACAGAAATATATAACAATATAAGCACGAAACGCTAAAATATACTACAGTACATGCACAAATATTCTACAGTACATGTACAAAATGCACAAAAATACTACAGTGCATGTACAAAATGCACAAAAATACTACAGTGCATGTACAAAATGCACAAAAATACTACATTGCATGTACAAAATGCACAAAACTACTACAGTGCATGTACAAAATGCATAAAAATACTACAGTTCTTCTAAAAAATGCACAAAAGTACTACAGTGC